>VZTM01014809.1:28515-123809 GCA_013400555.1 Jacana jacana
TTTTTTTTTTGGTGTATACAAACACAGCAGGCAACCTGGGCACTTGGACTTTCTAGACAGGCAGAAGAACATTGCACAAGTCTAAATTTCAGTCAATTCAACTTTGCAGTGGATCCCTCTTTCCTTTAAAGAAACACAAAAACAAAACAGAAAACACCCCTCCCCATGGTTTCTTTCTTGGAATGGCTGCACCTCTTATAATAAGATGGCTTCATTTTTGTGATCTATGAAAGGAAAAGGAAATAAAGTGCTTCTTGAGAAACAATCAAAATAAATATACATATTTAATGGCAGGAAAAAAAAGAGTTCTGAAGGGCTACCTCCAGCCAGGTCTTTTCTCAGATGAGTCTTTTCCCCCATAACATTTTCAAGAGCAATCTGCACAACAGTTGAAGATGCTAAAAGTTGCTTTAGCAGCAGAGTTGAATTCCCCCAAGTCCGTGTCTGCTCCATCACTGGTTTGTAAAATCTGTGCAAAACACCTTTGCCCAAAGTGCTGCTCCTTCTGCATAACAGCATCAAATAAAATACAAAAGAAAGAGGAGAAGGAAAATAAACAAACCCAACCAAAAAATAAAGAAGGAAAAAAAAAATCCACCCAGTTACATTGACTTCATCCCATTGGCAGTGGTGTTCTCTGAGATACCATCGCTCACAGCTGCCGAGTCATGGAGGCCAGAGTAATCCTTGAGTTCAGAGTTTGTCATGAGCAGGGGTTGCTCCCCCTTCTTGTGCGGCAGGAGGGGCTGCCGGGTGTAATGTTCCCCATCCGGGATGTTCTCAGGCAGGTTCTGATTCTTGCTCTCCGGCAGCAGCAGGATGCAGATGATGCAGAGGAGCGTGCAGCAGGCAAAGATGACGTGGTGGAGGAAGTAGCCTTTCTGATTGTGGAGCTCCATGATGGGGGCAGTCAGGCGGCCGAAGCCCGCACTGGCCAGGACCAGCCCCAGCCCGCCTCCCCTGCAAACACAGCAGAGATAAGAGCCCGGTCCCACAGCCACCTCCTGCCAGTGCAGCTCCACCACCACTGGGGTGGGGAGCCCACAGCCCTAATGGGTTCCCCAAGCTGTCCCCCTGTCTGGAATGCACCTGGTATCTGGAATCCCTAAGGCAAACCTGGTTTACTCACAGCTTTCATACTGTATGACTACCCTGCTAGGGAGTTGCTTTGCTGTTGTACATCGTTACCGCCTATTTGCCTGTGTGTGGGGAAATAACTAGAGAACCAGCAAATGGTTTGGATTGGAGGTGGCCTTAAAGATCATCCAGCTCCAACCCTGCTGCCATTGGCAGGGCCACCTCCCGCTAGGCCAGGTTGCTCAAAGACCCATCCAGCCTGGCCTTGAACACCTCCAGGGATTGGGCATCCGCAACTTCTCCAGGCGACCTGTACTCACTTAAGTATCTTTTCATGCCCATATAACTGCCCCAACTATAAAGAGAAGAGAAGCACTATCACATGACTATGTAGACAGCCCTCTAAATTATTCCCATGTCCAAGCAGTCCCATATTCAGCAAAGGAAAAACCCAGATTTTGCTTAGCATGCCAGCCTTCTCCACCTTAGGCAAGACACACCAAGAAGCAGTAGGTGTGGAAGTCAATTTTGGCCACCTCTAACGTATCTGGCATCAATCAGCAGTGGAGGCAGGAGACAGACTTCACAAGCCACTGCCTCGATTTGTTATACAAAACACTGAGTGCTGAAATATAATCTCCATAAAAATGTGTTGTGGCTGGAACCTCTCAACACACTGTTGTTGTAAAAACAAGCATCAATTGCAGAAAAAAAATAATGAAATAATGACATAGGTAGTGGTCAAAATAGGTGAACAAGAGCTTGCGATTAATTTTCAAGATCTCCTCTTAACACACTGTACAAGCTGAAGCAGGACTTTCACTTCACTCTTTCGTGTGTCACAGAAAGCAGTTAGGAAAAGGTTAGAATTAGTGACATGCTTGAATTGTAAATAGGTAAATTTATAAAATATTCTTTATGGCACAAATGTTTATTTATTGTGCAATGTCCTCATGTGTTGAGATCATACACATATACACACCAAAAAAAGAGTGAAAGAACATTAAAGTTAAAATAATAATAAAAAAAAAAAAGGGTGTGAAAATAACCTCATCCACCCCAGTCACAAGCATGGAAGTCACTTGTGCAGACCAAATGCAGTGCTCTTTCTTGATGCTTGGCTACACAAGCAATCTCTCTTCTAATTCCTCATCTTGCTCATTAACGTCTCTTTGCGTCCTGCGTCGCACACTCATGCCCACCCCATTTTGAGGCACAGCTCATGCTCCCAGGGCCAGTCCCCACTGGGTGACCCCACACAGAAGCAGCGCCGCAGGCATTTTTCTGGGACAGACCATTCCTTCCCCCTGCCCAGCAGGACCATGGCATGCTCTGTGGCATGGCAGAGGTCACCTGCAGATAATTTATTTTAGCAGAATCTCTGAGCGCAGCAGCTTGTCCTTCATTTTCCAAAGCCCCTGCTGCCTGCAGAGGGGGATCTCCCTATGAGTTTAATCACTGGCACCCCGCTCCTCACTCCCCCATGGAGCTTGCCCAGGCAGCACGCTTCCTGCAGCTACTACAGGAGATGCCATCAACTCCTGAACCCTTTGGTGATCAGAAGGGCTCAGGTGCTTCAGTTCCTTGCCCAAAGGGAGAAAATGTAATTATTAATAATAACTGAACCTTACAGAAGACAACTGCAGAAGGCAAAGGAACTGCTTTACATCAACTACTTTGACAAAAAAAATATTTCATTGACTATTGAACATACTAGAAATCACAGCACTATAAACCTACAAATGCCAAATTCCCTCACCCAACCATCATGTTAAAGCTAATCTTCACCCAGCCCTTTCAAAAATCCAGTGCTGCTTTCTTGACAGCTAGAAGGCAGCAAGCACAGATTTCAATAGATGCTCCTGGGATGCTGACTGGATCGAAAATTCACATATGTACCTTCTAATCCCCCAGATTGGTAAAGCATCTTTCACAGACAGCAGTGATTTCCCCAAATGCTGCAAAAGCCCTTATTAAAAACTTGCCAGCTTTCCGATGGCAATTTAGAAACCCAGCTGAATGTGGCCATTGTGCAGCTGGCCTCCCTGCAACTTCATTAATACACTCACATGAGTAATCGACACAACCAGCCCCAAACGCACAGCAAATCACTCTCCAAGTTGGCTCCGGAGCAACAAAAGCCCAGCTCATTTACATCAATGTTTGCTCCAGCGAAGTTGTATCTCAGCCCCTCAGAAGGACCTGAGGTGAGTTTTAAAAGCTGCTGTAGAAGGACATCAAGCAAGCTGAAAGGAAACAGGAAAAGGCGACAACAAAGCCGGCTCTGTCATTACGCGACAGGGTCGAGCGGCTTCAGATTTGGAAGGGGAAAAATAAAGTTTTTCCATATGACGCCAGTAATTAGAGCAGGCATTACTTTATCCACTGCCACCAAAACCTGGCAGAAGGGGGTTTGAAAATACATTTTGGTACGCAGCCCAAAAGACTTTTTCAACGTTTGACTATACTATTTCATATATAAATATGAAAATGGGGAAAAGAAAAACCCAACAAACAACAACCAAACCTGAAAGTACTGTCAGGAATTTTTGTTGTTCCCATCCACATCAGGAAAATATGTACAGGCCAAGAGAGGCAGCACCCTCAACTCACACTGTTTTTGCAGGTGCTGTGGAGCAGTAGGTAGAAATCCAAACTATCCAGGGTGTTATGGGGCGCTGCTCCTCCTCAGTATGTGCTTCCCCATGCCAGGGGACTGGCACCTGTATTTCAAACACACTCCAAAATACAAATTGGAGCCGAGGCAAGGGAACACGAGGGCTGCTGGCACCCATGGTGAGCCCCAGCTTCTCCCTTGGCATCTCCACAACTGCTGTGGAAGGCTTTCCCATGACTTGGCCCCACAGGTGAACAAAGTCCCTTCCCCAACCTTGCTTGCCCAGCAGCAGTGAGGCAGGACTTTGTGTGAGGCTTACTGTCCTGACACAGGCAAATTGCAATAGGACTTTGGTCCAAAATTTTGTCCTCAGAAAGAGCCTCCCTATTCACAGGGAAGAATTTCCTCACTCACTACTGTGGGGTTTTTTTAGAGAACAACAAAACATCCTCACTGATATTCTTTGCTGCAACCAGTCTAAACCTAAGCAAGGGGTCTTGCTCTTCTCAGCACTGCTCAGGGGAGCCGAGAAATAGTAATCTTATCTTTAGATGGCCATTAGTCTTGAGCAACAGGTGGACATGTGGCATGGCTCAGAGGACAAAAGATACAGAGAACTACTCAAACTGGAGGAGACTCTGAGAGAGTACACACTTCAGCCTCCTGCACAAAGCAGGACCAATGCTGAATTCGGTCCAGGACTTTTTAGGGCTTTGTCCAGTCAACTCAGGCACTTCTTGAAGTCAGTCCCTGAAAACCTCCAGGCCTTCTCCCTACTTTTCCTGTACATAAACAACCCTGTTATGTACTCAGTCCTACACCAGAACTTTGGTAACACACCAGAATCCCCTTGGCCCGATGGGGCAAGGCACCTCCTTTGAAAAGCCAGGCCTGGTTCAGGTCCCAGTAAACAGCACTGTACCCCACTAGAAATTTGGCTTGAAACAGCTATTGATGGGTAAAGCTCCTAATTTGGCCATTGCTGCCCACTCTTCATTTCTTTGGCCAGATGGGTGCAAAAGCAGGAGACAAAGAAGAAAAAAACCAACTGGCATCTCTTCCTCTTGGCAGTAACTGAGCATGTAGAGGACAGGTAGAGAACACACCATGCTTTCCACAGCCTATTCCTATATGGTAGCCAGCAAGAGTATTAGAGATGGAATAGGTGCCACTTAGGGCTTAAATTAAACATTTGGAAGCAGCTCCATACTGAAGCTCTGGTACAAGGAATGGGAGATCCTGGTGGAGCCCACCTACTTAGTGCCAGGACACAGGGGTGCAACACAAGTGTACGAACGACCCCTCGGTACCATGTGACAGTGACCTTGGTGTTTCTACAGCAGGTGGCACTTCTTGGTGATGAAGATAATTATTTTCCTTCTACACTGCTGTAACAGTTCATCTCAACACCACAGTAACAGAACTGGAAGAGCGCTATGGCTGTGCTATCATGACACCACAGCACAGATAACGGCAATGCTGCTTTCCTCCCTCAAAGGTGAGGAATTAACAGGTAAAGGACTTGATCAAGTAAACACCAGAGATGACTGCACAGCTTGCTCTCTCCTCCCTTATCCTTAAGGTTCCTTGACATTCAACCAGAAGCATATTAAGATAGTCTGAAATGCTAAAGGACATCTGAGGCACTATTTTGGAGAACAGGTTATAAGGAGCAGCTAAATCCCACAGAAACACAAGACACAAGCCATCTTAACCACAACTCTGCCTGAGACATCATTCTGAGCTCCCCCTCCTAATTACAGCCCCGAGTAGATCTTGTGAAGACCTTCATGGCGATATGACCGGTACTGCAGAGTGTCACCATCCCTATTAATAAATGGAGACCCTGAGGCATATCCAACTATTGTCACTCTCTTGGTGTTCACCCAGCAGAGTCAGAGGAAGCAGAATTTCAGCTCCCAGCCAAGATTTCTCCCCTTCTCTGTAGCAATGTCAGTGATTTAAGGAAAGAAAGGTTGCTAAGTTCACACTGCGCATCTGGCCCTACTTGGCAGATACCCTTCTGGTTGATGTAGCCAATTCCTTATCTATGTGTCTTTCAAACAGAGACAAGGAGAAAATTAAAGAGGCATAAAAACACCAAACTGACTGACATGCACATAAGTAAATAGCTGTTAGTGTTCAGAGCTGCTATATAATCTCCTCACAACTCACACTGCCTTCCCCTGTGGAAATAATACTATTTATAAAATACATTCACAAAGTCAGATAGCTTAGAAAAAAAGGCCATGGATCAAGGAGACTCTGGCCCCTCAGCTGACAGTTTTTGCTCTAATACTTTGCAAAATTAATGAAAAGGCATGTGATTTGGAGGGGAAAAAAAGAAGATAAAAAAGAAGAGAAAAATAGTATGCTCGTCCCTCCACCCTCTTTCCCTCCCACCCATATGACCTACATTCCTGGGAAATTCAACAGAGTCAGGGCAGACTCCTGAATTACTGTGGAATTGCTGAAAGCATAATCCAGAACACAAAAGTACAACCTTTGTGCTGTGAAAAATAACAACAAATACATAAAATGGTACAAAAACCTGACTACACAAAGACATTTTATGGGAAGCTCTCTAGTGAAGATCATCTGCCTGATTTCTACTATTGCCCAGGATGAAAGTGCTCCTCTTTATAAAAATGACCCTCTGCTAAGATAGACCTGGGTGCAAAGAGAAAAATTACTTTAACTGCAATAAAGGCAGACTACTTACAGCAGTGCTGCTGTAGGAGAGGGAGACTTGCAGAGCATCTTTACACAGCAAAAGCATTTAACACTGCGTTGCAACACCTCCTTTCCACCAAAGAACCACTACAGCTGGCTTGATTAACCTGCCCTATGGAGGCAGGTCCTCTTATCATAGAAATCATAGAATGCAAGGTTGGAAAGGACTTACAAGACCATCTAGTCCAACTGTCCTCCTATCATGAATTCTACCCACTAAGCTACTAAACCATGTCTTGTAGCACACTCGTGCAATTTCTCTTTTAATATTAAGCCATAGACACACGTGGCCACTGCTTGTACAAAGCCAGAAGAGTAAATGAAGTAGTAGCATGGTTCAACTGTGATCTGATTCAGCTGAGTATTTAAGACCTTACTGCGCTGCAAACAAATCAATTTGTATGACAACCAGCTTCCTGATAATCACCACAATGGAACACAAGGTGGAGCCATTGGAAACAAAGGCTCTCCTGACTACAGACAGGCATTTACTTAGGCAAACTGACTGCAGCAATATCAAATTAAAGAGTGACCTAAAAATTCCTTTGATGTCTCCAATTATGGGGAAATTCCCCTCCTGTACAATGTGTTAAGTTACACGGCCAGTTGTCAATTAAATGGGGATTATTTCATCCCCATCCTTCGAGAAGGGGAGTTCCAGTGTCTCACCTGATTACTGTGGGTGTGATTTCAGCACAGAAGAACACGCTGAGGCTTCCGACGGCATGCGAAGAAAACATACCCACAATGGAAAACGCCGTAGAGAATTTGTCTTTCACGCTGTCACTCATACCTGCCAAAACAAGTGCGTTCATAAAAAGTGAGAATCAGGCCAAACTTCCAAGGAAGAAAACAAGGAAACAGGTTTACGCTACTCATTCCCCCTAGACACAAATTTGAGTATTTTTTGTAAAACTAATTAAAAAGTGGTATTTATAAAATCCACTCCCCAAGCATCCAAGGTGCATCCATGCACTGCAAACATACATGTAAAAAATCATAACGTCACACCAAAAATGGCAGCGGTCGCTGGATTGTTTATACCCAGCCACCACAAAAAGGTAAAATCCAAGAAAAAACCCCAACATCTTTGGGCAGTCTTTTAGGCACCAGCCACTTCCCTCCCACGTTTGACAGATGTGTGGAGGCAGACAGCTTTCATCAAGCTGCCAAACACTTGGTAGAGCTCAGTGGCTTAGGTACTGGAGAGGCTCGCAGGACAAGAGGGGAAAGAAAAGCACTCCCATCCCCAAGCTAAGCCCTTGCACGTGATCAGTCTGCAAACTCTTGACATAAGCCCCAGCTTGGCAGCCTTCAACTGACAGCTCTGGGCAAGAAAAGTCAATGCCAAGGACAGTGAAGCACTCCCCTAAGTCACCGTGTCCAACAAGGCTGTTTGCTCAATCATTTCATGGCTGGATGGCAGCAAGGTTTCAGGGAGCAAACAGCGTCTGTCAAGTACAGGGAGAAACCCCATTAAATCTAAACAAAGCTAAAAGAAGCTATTTCCCAGCCATGATGACAATACATCCCTCACTTGATTCCTGCTCACCACCTTCTGGCAGGGGTGGGGTATCTGACCCAGGGTTACACAAGCTCACGTGATCTATTCTGGCTAGCAAGTGGCAACGTTATTCAAAGAGACTCTTGCACCATATGAGGGGAGCACAGTATGCCTGATGAGAGCACTGGGGAAGGGATTGGAGCTTTGCAGTCAGTGTTTCCCACCTTCCTCCAGCCAAGACCCAAGGTCTGCCCAGAGAAAGAGCTGCTCATTTTACTGTGGTCCTAAGCAGGTGCACTCTCTGGGTTGGGTGCAATGCAAAGTAACACCTGCTTTTTTTTCTTGCTGAATATATCAGCTCTCAGGAGAAAAAAAAGGTATTTGGAAGCTCTTAGGTTACAACTTCTGAAACTTGCTACAGCTTGCTAAGGCCTAAGCCCTTTCTGCGATGCACCCCAAGTCCGTGGGAAAGAGCAACTACTGCCATCCTGATAAGGATGCGAGTATGGTATCTCGCAAACTATGGGTCTCTGAGGCTCCCTGCAAGAGCTGCACCACTGACCTGGCAGGAAGTCATGACTTCTCAGCAGAACAGACCTTGGAAAAGCTGGGCATGGAGAGGTTCATTAAATCAAATACAGAAGGGTAAGATTTGTTCCCCTGTAGGCTGTCACTGAATTGCAATTACAGCACTTCAGGCTGGGATAAGGTGCCCGGGAAAGTATTTTCTAAGGTGCCTAACTCCCCTTATCAGAAGCAACTTTGCCATCTCAGATCTTTCTGGAGAAGGCCAAACTGAGAACGTTGCTTTTGAGGAGACAACTGAGACTGGCCCATATCTAAAAATAAATCTGGAGGGACCTCTGCACCCTCTCTTGACATGCAGAGGTGAGTCAGACTAACATGGAGGGGACACTACAATAAGAGACTGCATATAAACAAACAGGCTTGCCTACAAGTTGGGTACCAAGACACTTCATAGAAGCAGGCTTTCCCCCTGCACCCCTCTGCCGTGGCAGCTCCACTCTGGGTGCTTTGGCCCCAGCCTTTCAGATCTACGTGCTCCTGGCATGATGCAGACCCGTCTGTAAACCATACCTGAGTCTGGAAGTTGACTGTATTTTCCAATCACTGGATCCAAGACCACAGAAATCAGAGGAAGATAAAAATAAGTGATAAAGGGAGAGAGGGGAAAAAAAGAGAACATACTGTTGTTACATATTTATTTTTCCAAAGGAAAAGACAGAAGGTAAATCCCACATGCCACCCTAGGCCCCATACACTGCTCTTTTCCCATGCCATGACTGTCACATTTTCCCATGACCACTATATAGGACATGCCATTTCCAGGCCCCTTTTCAGCTGGAGAACAACATGCTAATGAGACAGTGATAAAAAATACAGCAATAAAGCATTTTTAAGAGCCCCAGAATTACCACCAGGATTAACACAAAAGCCTCTTTGTTATTAACGAAGGGGGAGAAAAGAAACTGCCTTTGTGTTGCAGCCCTGAGGGAATAGCCAACAGAGGCTTGAGTTAGAGCAAAACTCTGGGCATCAGCACTCTCACACTGGTGGGAGACCTATTTATTGCCAAAATACCGAGCTGGTGGTCTATGTATCATGTGCCATGCATCCTAACCACAAAGGAGCACACAGCAGTACTGGGTAGGAAGGGGGAGGGCTGTGGCATGAGCTGGGCAGAGCTCTGCTGGTGATCTCCCACCAAGCTCCTGCGACATCCCAGGTGACACCCTGGGGTCCAAAGGAAGGGCCAAACACAGCAAGCCTCAAGGTCTGCCACCGGTTTGCTGCTCATGGACAATATCTCTCCCCTTCTCACCCTCGTTCTCAAATTCTGATTTTGTTTATTAACTACACCTAAATTATGTTAAACTAAACCACACAGGAGGCTGTAACAGATTTCATAATCAGCAGGGTTACTGTTTCTCTCCTCCTTCTTTTTCTGAGGAAGAAGGGAGGCACAGTGTAGAGTGGAGGGAGATGAGCTGCCCTGAAGTTCAAGGCTGCTTTTCCCTCTTCTTGTCACAAAGCAAGGAGCAAGGGCAGCGTGGGGAAGGCTGATGGGTGCACGGCACTGAGAGAAGTCTAGGCGCCAATGTGGCAGAAAGCACCCAGAGCCCACGGCTGTTCTTAGTTTTAGCAACTTTGCTCACAAAATCACCTAAACTCATTATGGAATAGATTGTAACGATTCCTACAGGGTGTTCCTCCCCACCTCACTCACCCCTTTTTTGTTGTTGAAAAACCGCAAACAGATTTTCATGGCTCTGGCACTGACTACGAGCAAGCTCTGGCAAACTTGCTCTCCACTAAGCAATCACATGTTTATTACCACAACAGCCCCAACAAACATCTGACATGCTTAAAAAACATTAGAATAATCTAGTGTAGAGAGCCCCTGATGAACTCCACCATCTGAATCTGGAGTTGCAGGAGGTCACACACATGCACAGCATGCATCTACTTGTAAAGGTAATGGTTTGTCAATGGACTGGAGATGAAGTGGGGTCAGGGAGCTTCTGCTCTCAGCTGGGACTGCTGGACATGGCAAATAGGTTCTCAAAGGGAGTGTAAGCATCCGTTCCAAGCTGGGAGCAAACACATGCGATTTTGGAGTTTCCTCTATGTCATGAAAGAGGTTCCCTGTTTCCCTCCTACACTCCCACAAATAGCATGTTTGCTAAAAGTGAACTTAGTAAACACTTTCAGGAAACATGGTCTGTAAATATGGACAATTCTTGCTGGCTTGAGGCTGCCTTCAGCATGCAGGAATGTGAAATCTTTCCATCCAATGCAAAAACCTCTTTCTTATTAGAGCCCTTAATTATTTCTAAACTTAGAGATTAAAAACAGCAACAACCAGTATTCTGGTATTTGTCTCATATCCAGCTTGTTCAAAGCACGTCTCAACCCTTTTCCCCTTCCTTGGGGTGAAGTTTCATGGGCAGGAGTCTAACGCTTGGCTATTGTGAGTGGCAAAGCACTTCTCACCTTCCCTCTGTTTCAACACCTCTCTGATCCATCAAGTTCAGCTTCCTCAACCTTCAGAAAATTAAGACCAGGAAGTAAAATAAAAAAAGGACTGGGAATATTTTTGTAGCAGTTTTAATAGCTCAATGCAAAAGTGCCAGAGAAAGGTCACTGCCTGCAAAGGAGGAACACTCCTGCTTTTGGTAGGAACAACCCATTTGAAAAGCTGTGTCACCTCACAAAAATATGTGTACATATTCATATGAACTATATATACACACCATATTAAAAGTAGGGCTTTTTAGCTGCATATTTCCATGTTAGACATATATTACTTGTATATAGCAAGATGGACAGGGCAGGCAGAGGACATGCAACTACTGCTTTAAAGCCTGTTTGGGCTGGAGGCCATTTGAGAAGCAGACTCAAGTGGGAAAGTTTTCCCTTCTCCATCCCTATCCAGCTCTTTCCTTAGAGGCTACTTCACTGGAAAAAAAAATTAAAAGCATTTTTTTTGTTTGTTTGCTTGTTTTTAAGTGACAGCTCTAGAAACAGTACCAGGACTCAACAAGCTTCACCATAGGGTCTCATCCAGAACACAAAGACTTTGTTAATGAATCTAAGACAACAAGTGTTTGGGGAATCCTTCAAACAACCTCAGCTTCTTAAGCTAAGCAGGTGGAAGGCAAAGGAATTGCTAATATTTCCTGGTCCCTTATTTGCATGTCAAACTCACGTGGTCCTGAAAAACTATCATCTCCAACTTACAGTTGAGAAGGCCCAGCTGCAGAAGCGATGCCAAGGCTGTAAGGATCATGAAAAGCAGGAGTCCTCCTCTCCTCCCCAGAAACCCGACCACTGGGCACATTGCCAGGCAGGATGCCAGGGCAATTCCAGCCATGGTGTAGTAGTCCGCATAGAAGTTGTGGGTAATTGCCATCTTTGCTTCATGCCCCATCATGCTTTTTGCAAAACAGTGGTGTATACCATAACCAGTCAGCCTGGGGAAACAGGAGAAGGCAAGAAGAGATCACTGCTCTGAAGGCAGCCATGCACTGCAACGTAATTCAGTGTAGGAACATACTAAGGCAGGAAGAATTTCTTCTGCTGCAGAAATACACCACCTAGCACAAAAAGACTTATCTCGGCCTTCTAGGTGCTACTGTAAAAAAACAAGCAATGATCAAAAGAAGCAAAAGAAAAACCTCTATTCAACCATTTGCTCTCTATTTGCTTTATTCTTACATCTGTTGCTCGTGGTATGATCAGGGTATGAGCAACTTTACAAGTATTCCTAGAGTGTGATAGGCTCTCCCAGTGTGTTTGAGCACTTTCCTATCTTGAGAAGGACATCTCTGTTCCCAGTGCATCTGCTGGCAGCCACAGAGCCAGCGCGGCTGCAATGAATCTCCGTGTTTGGATGGCAAAACGTTGCTGAATACAGATGTGTCTTCCAGGAAAACCCACCTGCCTGTGGCATTTGGTGTACTAAAGACTGCATCTCACTTTCCAAGCTGACCTGTTAAAATTGAAAACCCCTTAGCAATAAGTATTTGAAGTCGCATGTGCTGCAATGGTTACTACAATTATGAAATAATAAGCCCTCAATTCAATCTACACCTTTACACCACCCTTCGGAGCAATGTGTCTCTCCTTTTAAAAGTTGCCTCATGGTGTCTGTGATTAGTGTCTTGCCACTCCATTTCACTCCTCTTTGTCATGGTCCCTCCCACATCCAGGAAAAAAAGGGATGAAAAAAAGGAATAAAAAAAGAGCAGGGGGCTGGAGGCCCAGAAATCAGATGAGAAGCCCCACAGCATCACCTGTGATGTGGTGCAAAACTGCAGCAGAAATCCTACTGGAGATCAAATGCTCCCAACTAACCCCATCACAGCACAAATACCTCCGCCAGGAAGGGCCTCCTGTCCCTGGCATTTAGACCAACAAAACCTCATATCACAAATGAATTGTGCCTGATTGAGCGGCAGGCACAGACCCAGGTCTCCAAAAAATGAATGGCATGTACATTACACTGATACACCTTTATCCTCCTGGAGGTAAGGAATTTGAAGCTCTGTCAGTGTAATCTGGATATTAATATAAGCATAGAAACAGTTTGGGGAGTACATGATCACTGATTGCGTGACAGCCCAGAGCCTGGACAGTTTCTCTTTCAGATCAGCGCTACACTATATATATGATATGCTCCCAATGTCAAACACTGGTCCCCAGTAAAAACCTAACATAAATACTTGCTGTTACACAAGACTGTAAATTGCTTTGGTTATCTAGATTATAACTGACTCCTCCCATAAGAGAAATATTAATCAGCAAAACAATATTTAATAAGACGGCAGGGTGAACGAGTCTGTATCATCTCTATCTCTCTTCTGCATATGCAAACACACCTGCTGACGTTGTTATTTAGGCCGTGACCTGTAAACTAAATTAATGTATCATTTGAACTTTCCTTTCCAGCCTGTTTCCTCAAGAATTACTCTATTATCTTAACTTGCTGAGCGGCTCAGAACAGTTGCTTTTAGAACTAAATACATTTATGTCTCTTAATGCCTTATCATTTCCTCCAAATGGCTCCTTCCCCATATTCCATGCTACTAAAATTTAGCACAGCCCCATCTAACAGAAATAAAATAGTTTTTTTTTCCACCCCCTAAAAACCAGTAGAGGATGGGGGGTTTCCCATCTTCTCCCCATCTTTTGTCTGAAAACAAAAACTGGGCATTTTATAAGATAGAAAAATTAGAAAATCCACACCAGTTGCCCCCCAAAGTTGGGTTTGGTTAGAGAAAAAGTTTGCAGCCCATCTTTTTCCTCTTTACAAAGTACTTTTGGACAGAGGTCTCAGAGCCTGTAACTCAGGCAGATGCCTGGGTTTGCCCGCATAAGCATATCAAAGTTGAAGCCTTAGGACACAGGCCCCACATTGAGAGCACAGCACATTGTCCCTGGGTATGACTTGGGAGAGCCAAAGCACTTCATAACCTAATTTTTGAAGATCTATCAAGAACAGCTGTTATATGAGGGAGTGGACTTGTATTTATTGACAAGCTGTGTGTTCCTCTGCCAACACAGATATATTAGATGTGAACAACTTGAACTTGTGCTCATGTGGGACTAGTGATTTCAGAAATCCCACCCAGGATGCCAGCAGCAGCAGATGTCTGCATGCATGAGCATGTACCAGCATGCAGCCATGCGAGACCACTGGTGATAGCAACGCACTTGCAGCACGACACATGGTGCTGCTGCCTGAAACAGCTCATGAGTCCCTCCACATTTGCCACAGAAAATACTTCTGTGCAACAGCTGATATTTTTCCAAGATCATTTATCGGTGACACTAATGAAGGGTCCCACATTAGGAAACTGAGGAGCTCCTTAATCACTCCCCATTACTGCTTCCAGTTCACTAACCCCGCAGCTACTCAAACAGAAAGAGATCAGACTTACGAGTTCACACACAGCACTACGATGTTTTTCCACAGGTTCCTGGTTCCCACCACTTTAACAATGCAGACTTTCTTTGGCCTCCTGGTGATCTCCTTTTCCAGCTCTGAAACAAACCAAATCAAAATTATGTTTTCACTTGGAAGAATGAGAAGAAGCTTCACTTGTGAGCTACATATATTCCGAGGGATGTTCTGGAAAGCAGAACACTATCACACTTATAAAAACACTGAACAAACTACCTAAAGTTCACCTCAAGTTCCTCCTTTTCTTTCAGGCTCCTCTTAACCTTCTTGGGGCTGCAGAACAGCTCAAGAACTCCTTAACACCCAAAACCTTCTCCCAGTTTAAAACATTTATGTAAAACGGGGGCAATACGGGGCTTGGTCCCAGAAAGTGTGATATAAGCTTTCCTCAAGAACTTCAAGATGCAGTTAATTTTTAAATCCCCCACAGGCAGGACTGTGCTTGTGCAGTTACAAGACCTGCTGCCTTTCTGCAACGCACACCTAAAAAGCCATGGCATGGAAAGGGTTGCAGCTCAAGCTCCTTTTTCATGACAATCTCCTGAGCTTTGTTCAACTCTAGGTTTCAGAAGTGGCTAGGACTCTATGTCAGCTCATCCTCTCCTCCTTCCCTCATTTCAAATATTTAAAATCATTTTGATGGTTGTCCTAAACAGAAGACATTTCCTTAAAGAGAAATCCTTGGCCATCACCAGCTGTGATGTCTTTGTGTTTCAGAACTAAAGCTTTACCGTGTCCTTGAAGTACTGGGCCGCTGCAAGCTATGTTTTCTATGCAATGCTACAGTAACACACAGGCCTCCCAAATATTGCACCCGATGTATTCTTGTTCACAGGGGACAAAAAATGAAGGGCATTACTTACTTCCCAAATATCGTCAGGTTAGAGCATGAACACTTATCATAGAAGCACAATGTTGGAAAGGACCTACAAGATCATCTAGTCCAACCATCCTCCTGTGACCAATACTACCCACTAAGCTACTAAATCATGTCTCATAGCACATTGGCCAGGTGGTTCTTTAACACCACCAGGGATGGTGCCTCCCCCCCCTCCCTGGACAGGCCATTCCAGTGCCTGACCACTCTTGAGGAGAAAAAGTCTTTCCTGACATCTCATTTAAATCTCCCCTGGCACAACTTGTGGCCATTCCCTCCAGTCCTGTCACTAGTTCTCTGGGAGAAGAGGCCGACCCCCTCCTCCTCACAACCTCCCTTCAGGATGTTGTAGAGTACAATAAGTTCTCTCCTGAGCCTCCTCTTCTCCAGACTAAACAATCCCAGCTCCCTCAGCCGTTCCTCATAGGACTTGTGCTCCAGACGCCTCACCAGTTTTGTTGCCCTTCTCTGGATATGTTCCATGGCCTCAATATTTTTCTTGTAGTGAGGGGCCCAAAACTGAGCACAGTACTCCAGGTGCAGCCTCACCCATGCTGAGTACAGGGGGATGATCACCTCCCTGCTCCTGCTGCCTACACTATTCCTGATGCAGGCCAGGATGCTATTGCCCTTCTTGGCCACCTGGGCACATTGTCAGCTCATGTTCAGCTGAACATCAACTAACACTACCAGGTCCTTTGCCCAAGCACACCAACAAAATCACTGTTTTCAAGCTACTGGATGAGTGAGATGGATGCAAGGGCATCAAGTCCCGTGAAAACAGAAGATGCTGTAGCTATAAAAGAGCATCACAAAAACAATGCACTCCAAGAGTAGACTAGAGACTGTTTTTTAGGGCAAAGATTTGTGCTGCTGCTTTCTAGAGGGACTGCATTTAAAGGAGGCAGAGTGGCCCTGTTCAGCACCATGCACGGCTTCTCTTCATGCACAGGCCATTAGCCCGGGTGTCCTGAGTTGTCCGCACTCGCCTGCCCTGACCTCTGCATAACTCCACTGAATAGCAATCTCTTTAAGAGATGCCAGACAGGGAGAAATAAAAGCAAGATGTGTGTGTGTGTGGGGAACAGGAGATAAATCTCCTGAATTTACAAGCAAAAGACGCATTTTTCTACTTCTATTTGAAAATTGTATCATAGAAGAATAAATCAAAGAAACACTATTTATATGCAAATCTCAGAACTATTCACTGCTCACAGGTCACTCCTGGTCTCCTTTATAGAGTAACTACAGGGAACACTTCTGAGAAAAGCAGCAAAGAGTATTTTACATTCATGATTGTACTTATTGTACTTATATTGCCGTACTGCTTTCCTTACTACCTGATAACATCCATTTCTCCCCTGAGTCTACACAGCATGAAGCTCACGAAAACATAAAAACCAGAGGTGGAGCGAAAGAGAAAATTGGTCAAATTAATATTTTTACTACAGGAACACTCAACAGGCTCAGTAATGGATCAGAGCTATAATAATAAAAAACAAAACAAAACAAGCAATAAAAAAGATGGTAACTAATCTCAAAGAGCAAGATCAAAAGTATTTTTGTAGCAAGATTCTGGAAAGGAATAAGTGGGAATAAAATAATTCTGAACAACTGAAGCAGTTTGCTAAAACCCAGTTCTAAAGCCTGTAATTGAGCCCAAGCCAAACCTTCTACAGCAAAAGAGTGAAAGCAAGCAGTAGAAACAGCACAGTTGATGACTATTGTTTCAGCTGAAGGACAACAATGAAAATCAACACCCAAACAACACACATTGCACAGATTTCATGTGGACATAAAGATCCAGGCTCATACTGTCCAAGAATGACCAGATCTGGCCTGTCAAAGTAAAACTCCTCTGTCAGGAAAAGAGAGTCCCTGATGCCATATTCTTTGGATTTTCTGAATTTTTTTATCTATTGTCACGCATCCTTCTCATGTGCACTCAGGTCTGCTTTTAAACTTTCTGTTTAGCAGTCCTTCCAAGCTAATTCTTGCTAATATTTTCACTGAACTGCTGTTCTGCCCTGAAGTAACAGACAGCCTATGGGTTATGTGAACTGACAAACACTGCCTCTGTTTCAGCTGCAGCAAAAATCAATCACACACGAGGGATATTTCACTCCTTCTCTACCCTACCTCATCCAGCAGTCTCCCTTCAGTGGAACCTTGCTTCTGCTCTGGTGGGGACACACTCCATGGATATGTAGCATCATTATACAAAAATGTCCCAAAAGAGATTCTAGATGTAGCTGCATTACAAGGACTAAAGAAAAAATAAAAGGCGTGGGGGAGGAAGAATCTGGCCTCCAACCTTACACCAAAGACACGAACAGCACTTGACTCTACCTTTTTACGAAAAGCTGGCTCTACCAGCTACTTACTCCTCCAGTCCTCTATGATGTGTCAAAACTCTGCTTCAGATGAATGACTCTCCCCAAGTCTCCAACACCATGCATCTTTCTGACAACTTTCTCCATCCTTTATTTCTGTAAATACCAGTCAGACATTCACCAAAAAACCCACCCTACTGCAAAACCAGTCATTTACAATAACCAAAATACCATTCAGATAGCAACAAATAAGCTCTATCACTTGCAGAAAAGTCACTAGCTACAGAACTGGCTCTCATTTAAGTGGTCTGCTGTCTGTGGAGGTAGCCTGCTTGCACAAAAGCCTGCTCTGACTGACTGTGACAGGCATCAGGAGAGTGACAGCTCTTAGGCTTCATAAGTCAACATCAAGCTCCTAAAAGAAAACTCAAGCCAATGCCTATTAAAACCCCATGGAAGCAAACTATTGCTCTGTCAGTTACTGAAATAACACCAGGAAAACTCCTCCACCCCCAACTTATTCTTTGATTTTGCACTGAAGTCACCAGTTAGGTAGGAATTTGCATTAAATGTTTCACTTCTGATTGATTTACCAGAAAATAAAAAATATTTTTATCCATTTACTCAGAGGCCCATTATGAGTTTTCCCATACTCTGGAGCCCACACACACCCTAGGCTTCCTATTCAGGGGCTCCGTAAGAAAACTGTCAACAAGCTAACTCTCTAAATCTCAGTGGAAATTAGAACTATTCATTGGGAGACTTTAAAAGTCTCATGGGGAGGGGAACCCTACAAGCTTCCAGCTCCCAATGCTTCTGAATTCTCACGGGTTCTTCTGTGTTTCAGGAGCAGGCCTTTCAAGATCGGAAAGTGTCTTTAAAGCCTTCAAATGAAGCCACCCATCTCTGCATCACTTGGCAAAGACAAAATAGACAATGCTCAAATCAAGCTGCCAAAAAAGGATGTCCACAATGACAAGTGCCCTGTGGCGATGGACTTCTACTGGATTTTTCTGGCTGCTAAATGATACTGTCAGTTGCTCTTTGAACATGAAAAGAGCTATGGAGGCCCAGCACAGAGGCTCAATCAATCCTTGGAGCACGACAGCTCTGCAGCAGGCGGTAGATCGGTCCGAAATGCAGAGCTGAAGTAACCTACTCACAGCCAGACCGAGTTACTGGTACACGGGGTAATTTATACCTTCCAGGATTTCTGTCTCCGTGATCTCCCTTTGTGCTCATTTATTTATTTATTTTTAATCATGGAGGACTAGCAGCCTGATACATTGTCATTCAGAAAAGCCTAACAGTAAAGGAATGTTGAAGGCTCTCCAAGTCACATATAGAGATTATGAGGTGGGTAAAGGAGGTAATGGATGGGCGCCAGCAATAACGGGTAGAAAAATTGACCAGAAGTGGATGGCAGGAGGTTAGTGACAGGGTGACTTCTCTTATACTGAAAAAAAAAATAATCAAAAAAATCTTGTTTAATAGTCTACTAGGGAACTTGGCACAAACCCTAGGAATGTGCCAATGAAGTCTGCTGGTGACAAAGCGCGTCAGAGACAAAGTGCAGCACAGAAATGGGACATTAAAGGGAACTGGGTGAGCTTGAGACCCTGTGTGGCAAAAGCAAGTAAAATGCAAAATATAAGGTAAGATGCTCAGGGGCTAATGGAAAATGCTTCTTCTGGAAGATAAGCTTTTAGCAAATACTGTGTTGGACCTAGTTTAAGGTACCAGTTTATAGTGTCCATAAGGTATTTGCAATTCAGACAGTGAAATACTGGTGCTCTTTACCAATATTTGAGAAACTAAAGCTTTGTAAAGCTTTGTCAAGTCTGTTTACGAAGGGAGAGGAAATAGAGGAGAACTTCAGCTCAGCAAAGGAATGGGGCTGCTGTTTCCTAACATAGCATGGGGGGAGGGGGGGAAAGCCATAAGATAGTCACCACAGGAGCAAATGGGGAGGGAAAAAAGACAAAGAACCCAGACAGCTATAGTGTATTTGAATGGAATGCTAAAATGTAACCCAGTACAAGAGCAATTTGGAGTCTGGAATAGCCTTCCAACAAAAGCCCAGGACGTAAATACTAACAGCATTTAAAATGAAGCTCATTTCATGAGAGTAACTGTATAACTCGATGACCATAATAGCAAAGGACTGATTGCAATAATTTGTTTCAATCCTGTATTTCTAATTACATTCAAAAAATATAGGAAAAGCCAGACATAAGGTTGCCATTGCAATCTTCAATTGCTCATATGCATTATGATACAGCACTTAATTAGATGATCACACATTAGGTTTTCACCCAGAATGCTCACTGCATTCAGCAAATGGGCAGCTATTAGCGTTGCCTCTACCTTTCCCATTCAAAATATGGCCCTCAGCATTATTATCCAAACCTCCCAGTGAATACAAAATCATAGGTTTCATCAGAGACATTCTTACAGTGCTGTCAGAATATTCATATCCTTCATAAATACCAATGAAATCATTCCCCCACCTTCTTGCAAGAGTAGGGACAAAGATTATTCCTGTTTTGCAGGCAGGGAGATAAAATGTAGAGGAATTATGTCCAGAATGAGAAAAATAATGCAGCAATACACCTTGTAAGTGCTAACATAAATGCTCCAGCTTTCTGCAAATCAAGCCCCATAATTACATGCTAGAGACAGACACTGAAGAAATTGTGATTAGCGACAGCATTGGAAGAGTCTGATTCCAGAGAAATGTCCAGCATCATACAAGGACATCCCTGGCAGACACAGAGAACGTATACAGCTCTTCAGGAGGCATTCAACTTTGTTTTCCCAAGACTGTCCTCTTTCCGTCTGCAACCCTCTGCCTCATTCACTACACACCTTCCAAATTCTGCAACAAATGAGGAACAGACAACAGCTTCATTCCCACAGCATCGTCCATCCTATGTACTGATTCGTCCATCCTATGCCCTGTGGAAAAAATAGGTCGTAATCATGTTATTAAAGGCTGTATCATCATGCCTTCATGCCAGGAGGCCAAGCAAGGGTTGCCCAGGCAACCTGACTTCCTGTATTTCCCAAAGCGTGACTTGTCAACGTTTACATTCTTCTACCATTACACACACACACAAAAAAAAACAAAACCAAAAACCAAATAAAAAAACCCACCCCAACACAAAGACTACCTCATATATCATTATGTGGAGCCATGTTTGGCTCAGGAGGTTTCAGACACCTACACATGCATCGCTGCTATCTACTGCTGGAGCTATATGGAGGAAACCTCAGCAGGCAGAGAAGGTAAGCCGAGCAGCATGGAGGAGTGAAGCACACATTTTAGGAGTGGATTTCGCATGAGAGTAGTGCTGAGGCTTAGTCCTGAGGTCTTGCAGCGTGTTCTGGGTGTAGGGGGAAACAAGAAGTCCATTTGGTCTCCATGTTCTAGCTTCCCTCTCTTCTTCCTGTACAGTCATTAATTCTCACCAGTCCCTTGTCACCTTTGCCCCTTGTCCTGGTTTGAGGTGAAATGAACCAATTATGTTTTACAGTTTTATGTTTTTAGCTGGGCCTCTTCTAACTAACTCTGAAATTAACAGCACGTTGTTCAGAAACTGTTCACTCTCTCAGTGATAAGACCTGATTATACCAAGGGATGGTGCAGAGAGGCCCTTGCTTATACTTATTGCTGTAACAACCAAGGTCAGTTAATTTCTTTATTTGCCCCATTGGAGGGTTAGAAGCAGAAAAGTGTAGAGGGGTCACACCTGTAGGGAGGACAGGTGACCCAAAATTGATCAACTGGGGTATTCCATCCCATCTGCATCATGCTCAGTATAAGAGCTGAGGGATCAAAGGGTCAACCCTTTTTCTTCAATGGCCAACTCTGAAGAGGACCCTGTCTGTTTGTCTGTCTGTGTCTGATCCCAATCCAAGCATTCCTGACTCCAGATGTGGAATCCAGCTCCTGTCGATCACCGAGTCCAGTCTGGTACTTTTCCTGATGCCTGCTGCTGATGGGATCGTCATCCTGGGATCTTGATATGATTTTGTACATTTTGTATTTATTTCATTATTTTCTTACTTTTGTTTTTGTTTTTATTTTGTATTAATACTTCATTAAAGTAGTTTAGTTCATTCTAAACTTGTAAATCTCCTTATCCTCTCCCTCTCCCTTTTTTGGGGGAGGAAGGGCCATCTGTCAATCTGGTTTTGGTGATTTTGGCTGAAACGACACTCCTTTAAGTCCCTTTCATCTATCTTTATTCTTTGCTCCCACCACTCTTCACTCATCCCACCACCTCATCTCTGCCTCTGCGTGGTTTCCCAGGTCTATTCTCCTAACCCCTCACATCCACATCCAGACTCACCCATCCTCTCCCCTGGTGCCTGTAGGCCAGGGGAACACTGGCAGTGCCAGGGCTTGCTGCCAGCCCTCTGCACACAGTTCCTGCCCTATGAAGCCGGTTCCTCCGGGAGGAAAGGTAGTGCTGTGGACAAAGAGCCAGTGTGCCAGCTGGGTACAAAGCACATGCCACAGGCTGGATAGCAGCCAGTAAGCGTCTGTGGAAGACTCAACTGGTGAGAAAAGAGTAATTCAAGCTTACATAGAGGCTGACAATCCCCTCCCCCTTTTTGTTTTTGCCCCTATCATAGTTGTCTTTTCTCAGTGGCACCAAAGGCACATCATCATCTGTAGAGCACTTCCTTTCCCCCGTACCCTCCAAACCCTGCCACTGCCAGAGGTCACTACCACCCTCACCAGGGATACAGACAGTGCATGCATGGGCTCTCCTCTTCCTTTCCTGCAGATTTAGCCAGCAGAGAAAGACTTACACTGATCAGTTTTATTCTTGCTACTCACTATTTATCATTTAATTGCATGTGCTGAAAGAGTTGCTTGAACTCCATCAGTTCCTGGGGGAGCCCCAGGAGATACCCAGCCCTTTCACTCCTGAAAGGTGATTTAACACAGAAGGCAACTGAAATCACTGGCTCATTCTGTGTGAGATGGAAATCTCTGTGGCTGACGCATCATCCTTTGTAAGACTTAAACACTGTCTTCAAGCAGCACTTTGAACTGTTTTAACTAAATTTCGCACATTTAGCCGACTGCTCCCTGGGACTTGCATGAGATATTTAACTTTGGTACCAGTAAACAACCAAGAAACAGGGTCTAGTAAAGGAACACACCTGGCAGATTTGTACGTACTAGCGTCACATGGAGTTGCCTGTATTATGGGGCCAAGGAACTTGCTTTCTTTCTCTACTAGCTAATACACCTGATTCTTCAGTCACCACAAGCTTTAAAGCAGTAGCATAGCTGTAGGTGTGATTGTCTATGGATATGAGCAAAGATTTGTAGGGAAGAGACTTTCGGATTTAGGGCTTTTCCACCCTAAAAAAAGCAAGCATGCGAGTACACAGACCCAAGCCTCAAGGTTAGGGAAAAAAAAAAAAAAAGGCAAAACAACACAGGAAACTAGTTTATGTATAAAAGCAAAGCCATGGCAGCATGTCACTCAGTAGCAAGAAAAGTGAATGATAATTTTTTTTCATTAAAAGAAAAACCCCAAACCCTCACAACTTTCCTTACCGCAATCCAGACACATACATGCACACAGAGTGCTTGTCACCACTGTACTGCTTCCTCCTCTCCACAATCTGTCCTGCACACTAAAGCTTTTGCATCCATTTGGATGTTTGATCTTGGCTGGACACTTTTGTAATTACATCAATATTATCTCTCTAAGCTTAGAAAGGAACAGCTATAACCTGTCTGTCCACAGGAGCACTCCAATTTTCATCTAGAGATGAGTAAAAAGTGGGTTTTGTTATTCACCTTCTTCAAGCAGTTATTTTTCCATTAAAGAACATCTGAAAGATTTCCCACCGCAGGGGAAAAGAAGTAGAACCGATCAAGGGTGGGTTTCCATGGAAGCATCAAGTCTGACATTCAGGTAACTGCTGATATACCTTCTCAAGTGGTGCATTTCCCAGCAAAACCAAACATGCCGTCAGGGATAGGTGCTGGTGCAGCGGAGATCAGCTTCCAGCAGTTGGCTGTTCCAGCCAACAAATAGACCCTTTGCCCCACATGAAGAAAAGCAACATTGATCCTACCGAAGTAATGAAAGCCATCTAAGCAACACACCCTTAAAAGGTGTAAGGACAGCTGGCACTTTGGGATAGATTATTCCCCTAAAGACTCTTTTCTCCTGTACTTTAAACAGATCTCCATGCTTTTATAACATTTATTTCACTCGGGTTAAAATGAATGTCCTGCAGCTGCACCGAAATCTATGTTTGTTTCTTGTTCCACAGGGGAACAGGGAAGAGATGGGGAAGCTCTTGGAGAAACTGGCGGTAAATAAAAACTACACTGGATTATCAAAATATTTAATTTCCTCATGATTGAAGCTGACTTTTTTGGATAATCTTTTGAAATATTTGTCAACAAAACTCATCAAGCCCATGTTACAAATGACATCGCCATGTGCAGCTGGACAAAAATCATTCCTGTGATGCAAAAATGAATTTGAACTTTCATTTCTAAAAGAGGGCAAAATGTTGAGTCAACTGGTGAAATGTTAAGACTCAAAACATTAGGAATGTTTTAATCTAATTAGCACACCTAGGTTTCTTAAGCATTGAAGAAGAAAATATGACCATATAAACCCCAAAATCTCTTCATGAAGGCTAACTATTCCTGCCAAAAACCACAAGGCATCATTCACTCCAAAATAAAGCCATTAAAAGCTGTTGAGGGAGCAGCTCTCCTCTGGTTTTGGAACCAAGAACAGACACCGCTTGACACCCTCGGTTCGGTTTTGGAACCAAGAACAGACACCGCTTGACACCCCTGGGGCAGGTTATGGAGAAGATAAGGACAATGTTAATTTGCAACACTGGATTCCTATCAACAACATCCCTTGTCTCACTTTGTTTGCTGTGCATAGTCTCTTGCTGCCTGAGCATTGCCCATCAGCTGCCCATGCTGATTTTCTGCAGACATGGGTTGTTACCGCTGCTGTCGGACCTTTCAGCTGCAGCTGGACCACTGTCCAGACATCTGATTGTTCTCTTTATAGACATCTCCCAGCAGAGCAGTGGCAAACTGCTCCCACCCTAGGCATTGATTCAAAAACAACAGATAAATTGTGTTTCCTTTTTTTCCACCCAAAACATGAGCTACCTCCCTGTGGAGCAAACAGACCTTACAGAAGGCTAGTGGTCCTTTCCACTGTGGGTAGTGTGGCCAGATGGACCAGTAAAACCTTTCAGCAGGCAATGGGAATGGTGTGATTCTTCAGAAAGGAAAATAAGCCTGTCCATCACTTGGACAGCAATTCAAAATTGTATTCACTTCCATCCCAGAAATATTTCACCCACTTAAATGCTGCTTCCTTTTATTATAGACCTTGTGTCAGCTGCCAAAATGGGTATGTATGAAACTACTGTAACTCTTGTAATGATGTTATATAGAATATAATAATTATTATAATAACTTTATATAGGATACACTAATTTGACTGGTACATAGTAGTAAAATTACAGTGGGATTTCCAGCTGGAGGGACTGCAAGTGAGCAGTTTATCATTTCAATGTATTGGGAGTAATTCAATCACAGGAGGCTCTTATAACAGTGCAGCAAGGAATAATAAACAGCAATACAATGGCCTCTAACTAGAGGAAAACATTTTCCAGCCTTTTCAGATGGAAAACAAAGAATAAAACAAGGAAAACCCCCTCCACCCAGATAGGAAAGCTCAACAATGGAGTCAAGGGGAAACGAAATATCTGCATCAGGCTCAATGGTATCCTTTCTTCCAGACAAGTACCAGTTTCTTTACCCATTCCCTGCTACAGCAAATACAGGTATGTGTTTATAACACAGAGAAGTAGAGGAATGCTTTCTTCTGCTTACTGGCTCCCTGTGAACCACATGGCCTGTGGTTTGATCAAATTCTTAGTTTGGGATTTCTACTTTTCTCCTGTCCTCAGACCATCAACACTACCATGCACCCAGAGTGAGAGAGAAGGTCCTTCCTTCCAAAATTTTTAGTTAAGCTCATTTAATCCTTTTGACATTGCTCCTCTCTTATGCTCCCTACAGAAATGCAGCATCCCTCAAGAGCTGGGTCAGGAAAGCCTTAACATGTGGGGATGCAGAGAGAGAGTTTGAAGAGACTAAGTGAGGAAAGAAATAATAAACAACCCCAACAACAATATCCTCAACAAATCCAGCATCAGCAAGGAGGCAGAAATGACCCCATTCTGAGTCATTTCGCTTGCAAAGGCTAATATACAGACAACTGCTATATCTAAATGTATTTGCAGGCAGAGAATCCATAGCATCAAGGTGTGTAACAACACTCTGCTTTCCACATGAAAGGGAGTCCCTTCTAAACAGGAGCGTACCCCTACCATGAAACTGCTGGAAAAAGTAATCAGTCACAAATAATAGTCATAAAACCATTTTGATACTTAGCATTCCTCCATGGACAGTATTATTATACATGGTTTAAATAAACCCCTCTAGCACACAGTTACATCTTTATAATTTTCCTTAAAGGAAACTTAGGTAATTAATTTTTTCTTTCCTCTAAATCACTTTTTTTTTCATCTACAAATTCAAGAAGCTGACTAGCTCAGGAAAGCCAAAGTTAGAGCTGGTTGGGAAACTCCAAGTCCAATAGTGAGACACTTAGTTGCCTCTGAGATGGGTTTTTTCCAAATCCATCATTTACTTTGGGGAAGATCTGCATAAAGGAGGGGCAGTGGAGATCACCAGGTTAATGGCTGCTCACATACCTTCCAGCTTTTCAGAACTTTACCAGAAAAATGGCATTTACATTGCAAAGCCACATGGTCCACAATGCAGATCCAGGAAGTGTAACCCCAGACACCCAACTCAAGTGCAAACAAGCTAATTAACAGCAGCCTGTCAACTGCATCAGAAATCACAGCAGTGTCCTGGGTATGGATATGAAAATTGGACTTTTTCACCTCTCACTGATGAAGACTGCTTCATTAGTTAGACAACGATGTTAACGGTGACATTGTTCTATGCAGGACAAAGTCTGTTCCAGTACTGACTGATGGCTTTAGCACCAACTGATGACTGACGGAAGCTACAGCTACCCTAGAGACATTCAGCAGCACGTATCAGCCAAGCGTGGGAAGCATCACCAGTACCCGTGGGTAAAGCCACAGGGTGAAGGCTCCCTGCAGCCCCTGGGGTCAGAGTAGGGAGGGTTTGAAAAAGCAGGGGAAAAAAAGAAACATTCCCACTGTTTTCTGACTGGTGGGTAGTCTAATACAGATTGCAAGCAACAGGGAAAAATGAGTGTTTATAGGCACCATCAGGCCTGCAAGAATGAAGAGGGGAGCCTGAACCAAATCTGACAGGTGCTCCAGTGAGATGAGGATCCAGAAACTCTTTGCCCTTTATTGTAATTAGAGCCACACACACACAGGGTGTCTCTTCTGCACAGCACCCTGTGAGCATTGCTATTTCAGTGACAAAGGTGGTGATGAGAGGGGTCAGCTCTTTCTAAAAGCATCAGGAAACCAAGGAAAGGATAATTTAGACCTTCAACTAAAAAATGCACCTTAACTGCTGCCACTTACAGGCCCTCCCCGGTCTCCAGAGCAGCACCGCTCAGATGATGCAGGAAGGAAAGCAAAACGGCTGTTGGAGCAAGGCTTTAAAGAGAAACTGTAATGTGGTTTAGGTCTGCCACATGGCTGGTGCTTTAGAGCTGTGGGTTCAAGTGTTGTTACTTTCTTCAAACTAACAACGTTAAGTATTGCACGATGGACATGGTCCCATTGAGCAGCTTCCTTAAAATAGCTTGCAGAGCTACAACAGAGCTTCTTGCAACAGAGCTGAAGGTGCACTCTGTAGCCATGGCAAAATTCTTCAAGAGATGTCTCTAAAGACATATGGCACTGCAAGACCAGTCTGTAATTGCTAGTTCAACAGGTGGAGTAATTTTAAACACAGTGGTGGAGCTGGAACAGTTTTTTCAAGGAAAGCAAAATGAATGAATGAATGAATGAATGAATGAATGGGATGATTTTACAGCCAGTAAATAGAATATTTAATTCCAGGCAGCAATTCCACATGCAGCCTTTAGAGAAGAGCAGAGGGATTTGCAGTTGTTTGTCTGTCTTACTCACCAGGCACCACTCCTTTGATGTCGCTTTCCGTGTTCATCCTGTTCTTGTGCGTGAACTGAAGGATCAGTTCCTTGGATGCCTCAAATTGTTGTGTAGCCATCAGCCACCGAAGAGACTCTGGGAAAATACTTTCAAGATGGAAAATGGGTTAGGGTTAATTCCAAGTTTCTGTCAGAGGAAGAACCTCAGCTCATTTATCTGAGGTTAAGATTTAACCTTAGCTGCCCATTTAACTGTTTGTGAGCTACATATTTACAGAAAGCAGAAGAATCACTTATGAAACAAATAAGAGGGAAAAAATATTCTGAATGTGAAAATTATTAACGTTCGCTTTTACACCAATTCACAAATGATACAGGAACTATCCTATCACCTAGAAATAGGACATGTTAGAATTTTATAATGCATTAGAGGCGTTCTGCCTGTTAATGCAATTTTCAAAGAACTGGAAGAAGGAGGAAGCACTGTCTTCAATAGATATTTGCTGCCAAGCAGGGGATGAATGAGCTGTGCAGTTAACACGTGCTAATTCAGACCAAAGAAGGAAAAGAGCTGACAAAAGCGATTTGGATTCTCTTGTGAAGACAGAGAAAGGTAAGAGAATTACTTTTTAGGATTATAATGGCATTTAATTTTCAAATGTGTCAAAAATCTTCTCCAACATATGCAGACTAAGCTCTTTCCTTTTTTACATTCAGGTCAGTATCATGTATATTCCAGACAACATTCAGTTGTTGCTCTAAAAGTTTCCCCTAGTAAAGACAATATTATGTTAGTTGAGTCACCAGATAAACATATACATACACACAGTTACAAAATAAAACCATTGATTTTCCATCTGGTTGTTTCCTTCAAGCACTGATAGTCACACCTGGGTCGTTAGCCTAACTGATCAGTCTTCCTTTTTTTTTTTTTTCAGATAAGTTTATTTTTCATACAAAACTAAAAGAAATATGTAGATCTTCAACAAATGCCATATTCAATAGATATGAAAATGTTCAGACCTGACTACAGGTATATTTTTCTTTCTTTTTGAAGCCTCATTTTCACTAATCTTCCAAAAGCCCTTTCTAAGAACAAATTTAACAGATATTTTTAACCTCAAATATGTCAAATTTCCTTCACAAAGCACTGATCTTTGCTGTGGATGCTGCCCCTCTTTTATTTCTAAGAGGTGGATCAGGCAATTGCATCATCATGGTACTTCCCCTAAAGGTTGATGCAATTTGGAAGACAGCTTAGCAAAACCTCTGTTCTAGTTAGAGAAAGTATTTTAAGAAGAAAAACAGGAGAGAAGGCAGGCAGGCAGGCTGCAATCCAAATAATAGTAGGCAATAAATACCTCTAACAGCCCTGATGACAGCTATTCACCTTGACAGCTTATTTACTACCACTGGTGCCACACAAATGCTTTGGCATTGCCTCCTGCAGGAAGTCCTGTACTGCAAGTCCATGTTTTGAAAAACTAAGAACTCTTGAATGCAAAATCCCCCTGTGCTTGGCTCCAAAATGGGGACAGCCTCAGCCATTAACCTAAAAGCTGCACTTTTTGAGCAGTTCGCTTATGGTTCCCAAATGAGAAGCGCTATGGGGACCAAAGAGAGCTGAGGGATGGGCATCACAGGGAAAAAGACTGTCTCTGCTTTCCAGCTCCTACTGATTTCTCAAACTGGAAGCGCTGAAACCGCACATCTTACAGCTGCTCTGTTACTCAGTGTGAGGTTCATCTAAAGATCTTTAAAAACCCCTGGGCTGCTTTGAGGCCAGGTTATCAGGCACAGCAAGGAGAAGTGCTGGCTGTCCCATCTCTGTGCAAGCACTTGAGATCACTTGTGGAGCATGGACCCTGCTGCCAAGTGTTACTTGTACACACCTGTCATTGCACCTTCTGCTACCAAACCAAGTACCAGCAAAAAATCGAGAGAAAAAACCAAACCCAAAAGCAGCAAACCCCTGGCTTCTGTAGAATTGACATTTGACACTGTCCCCCACAGAATTCTCATGGAAAAACTGGCTGCTCATGGCCTGGATGAGCGTACGATCTGCTGGATGGAGCACTGGCTGGAAGGACGATCCCAAAGGGTGGTGCTCAATGGAGTTAAATCCAGCTGGCGGCCGGTCACAAGTGGTGTTCCTCAGGGCTCAGTACTGGGGCCTTTCCTTTTTAATATCTTCATTGATGATATAGATAGGGACATAGAAAACGCTATCAGTAAGTTTGCAGATGACACCAAGTTGGGTGGGAGTGTTGATCTGCTTGAGGGCAGGGATGCTCTACAGAGGGACTTGGACAGACTAGATAGATGGGCCAATGTAAATGGCATGGCCTTCGACGAGGCCAAGTGCCAGGTCCTGCACTTGGGCCACAACAACCCCATACATTGCTACAGGCTTGTGGAAGTGTGGCTGGAGAGCTGCCTGGNCTACAGCTGCTTGAAAGGGCATTGTAGAGAGGTTGGTGCTGGTCTCTTCTCACGGGCAATTAGCGACAGGACAAGAGGGAATGGCTGCAAGCTGCAGCAGGGTAGGGTTAGGCTTGACATTAGGAAAGAATTCTTCACAGAAAGAGTGGTCAGGCACTGGAATGGGCTGCCCAGGGAGGTGGTGGAGTCCCCATCCCTGACTGTGTTTAAGAGTAGATTGGATGTGGTCTTGAGGCATATGGTGTAGGGGAGAACTAGTAGAGTAGGGCTGATGGTTGGACTTGATGATCCCAAGGGTCTCTTCCAACCTATATGATTCTATGAATTCTGCACAGAAGTTCGGTCAAAACCTCCTGCTTCATCACCTGGCATTAAGTACTAACTGAATGAAGCTAAGACAGCTCTCTGCTGAGGGTGGGCAGTTCCCAGACCACCATGATGAGCTGACTGCAGATATCTGGATGATAGTCTTCTACCTCCTCCGTCAGCAAGGAAAGGACCAGCCTTTTGCAGTCCAAGAAAAGAACAGGGGATGGGTAGGGGTAAACATTAATCCCCTGTTACACAGCTGCTGCCTGGGAGAGAAAAGGGGCAAGAATAGGAAGGACATTGGGAAAAATGATCCTAAGCCTAAAACCAGAGAATAATCCTTGACATAGAGAAAAAGGCCAGGCAGGTACTACATGTAGCTGGAAGAAGAACCGTGACCGTGTCCAGACGCAGAGCAAACCTGTGCCTGTGGAAAGGGTATAGTGTGTCAATTAGGGCTCTGCCCCAGGGCAATAAGCCCACTTATTACAAGTTTGGCTCTTGATAAGGGTAAATCCTATCTAACAGCACCAGAAAACAACTGGCCACCCCTTCCCAGTTCTTCAGTTTTGGTTGGAGTGAGGTGGGATGTTATTTTATATTATTAGTACCTTTGCTGACTTTCATGGCACAGTCCTGTCAGGAGCTTCCTGCATCCAAGGGAGAGAAAATAATACCTCTGTGTTACTGGAGCTCCCCTTCCCTTATGGCTTTAATACACAGAGACTTCCAAAGGAGCCTAACTTGTATTAACTTATTTTTCTATGCTCATCACCAATCCCTGTGCTCACTTCTGACTTGCACAAGTGCCTCTCTGCCCTTCCAGAATAACCTGAGATCTCAGCAAAGGCATCTACTTGATTTGCAGGCGCACCCCAGCCCATCCCTTCTAGAGGGATCTGCTGCTCTTTCCCTTCTTCCCCATCCATGCCCTGCCTCATGATCTGCTCAGCCACCTATCTTCTGGGGACAGTATAGCCTGTATATGGCCAGGAGTAGAGGAAATCTACAGGAGGGAGAGGGCTAAGTTGCAGACTGGAGGGGCAAACAAGTCTCTCTCAGCAGAGTATGGAAGTGAAGAGAGTGAGGAGGAAGGAGGAGGCAGTGCAGGGGCTATCACAGCATCTGCTATTGAACTCATCGCTTTGAGTACAACAATGGGGAATTAACAAGCAATACAGCTTTCCAGTTCTGCTTTTATTACAAATAAGTCAGTTTCCTTCCTTCACCTGTAACATACACTGAAAGTCCATGCTCTGTTCCCCAACACAACACTGGGGGAAGAGAGGAGGAAAGGCAAGGTAATGAAATGGTAATGCTTTCCTGAGAATATGCAACAGATGGAAGAGAAAAGCCTAAGAGAAAAGTGCATAATGTACCAACAGTATAACTAGACAGGCATCCTAACCAGAGTCTGTTTCTGCAAATGCAAAAACCCTGGGCAACGCAAATCCTGTTATGTTGGCTATTGCCACTATTTATCATGCATCATATCAGGGCGATCTATTTGTGTGGTCTGTCTGTCCTGCCCAGCCATAAACCCACCAAGCTCTTTGAAGACCAGGAATAGGAAATGATAATATTTATTTGCTTTCAATGTCACTCAGAGATGACCTCTCAATAGGAATGTACAAGACCCTGGCTCAGCCACCTGGAAAATGTGTCCTTTCCAGAAGACTACTGAGAGGTTACTGCTGTCCATATCTTCTTATTGTGTTCCTTAGGTGTCTTCATACTATTGTACTGTCCTTTCGGACACAAGTATCTGTAAACATCATGTTTGATATTGGGCTCTAGCCAGTGGTGGATATAATGCTTTCCAGCTGGCGGACATTCCAATAGGAGGTTTTGGAACAGATCTGCATGTGTTTGTATAACATATGGCAAGTTTGGAAGGATGGTATTGTATATTAACAAGAACACTCTAGTTTAGTCAGCATCAAGATCCACACTGACAAGATATGACTATTTAGGTGTTATATGTTGGAAAACAGGGGAAAGCTAAGAAGTCATTGTCTTGCAAAGACTTGTAATTTTCCCCCGTATGCTGCATTTTGCCCTCAGCCCAAGCTGTGGCATGTTTACCTCTGTGAGCTTGGGGATAAGCAAAGAAATTCCCACCAAGGGTTACGCGATGGATGCAGGAGAACTCTGTAACGCCTTCACACATTAATAGAAAAAATATACAACTATTAAAAATTCTTACATACTATAACAAGTCTTAACACGTTGCAACTTGTCAGGCATCACAGCTAGCAGCTTGGTCCTGCAGGATGTGGTGGCCTTTTTCCCTCTTTTATTTTCAGTACACAGCAACTAAATATTTTAGTCTTGTTAGTGCTATCTTTAAAACAAATGATCTAGTGTGTTCTTGCTGTTATGGGTTTGTACAAGCCTGCTCTCATAAGCCTCCGTTGTCTTATGCCGCCACTGCGTGTCACTATTAAGACAGAACAACAAAAAATATTTTTTTGGCAATTTACGGGGTCTTAGTGGGGATGGACCTACACCATCCCCAGGGTGAGAACCACCCTACTTCTCTCAGGACAGCTGTACCAATGCCACAGTGCCACCAGCATGATAGGCAGAGAGGAGTGGGAACATCTGGAAGGGGAGAATACCTTGCAGGAAATATCCCAAGCCACTGCCTGGCACAGAATGACCACCCAGGCAGCATGAGCTAGTTCCAGGAAAAATCAAGCAGGCAGTCTAGTTGAGGGCTCACTACCTCATGCACACAAGGCATCCAAGTGCACTTGTTCACAAGCTGACATGTGTTATTTTTAACCTAGCTTGGCTAACCCATGCCAAAGAAACCAACAGTGACAGCCCAGAACCACAACACAGGTTTTCAGGGGAAAAAAATGCCACAATCTGACAACAGCTAGGCTGAGACACATCCTCTCAAGAGTTGTTTTCACCTTTAAAGGGGAAGTGACAACCAGAATATTTGCAAAGTACAATTTGCTGCTTAGCAAAAGGGGAACATCTTCTGAGTTCCCACCACGTCACAGCATGTAACCTCTGTGTGTGCTATAACAAATTATCAAATTATTATTTCTTATTTCAAGGTCAAACCTTCATGGAAGACGAATGGAAGAGCAAAGGAAACAGCTCACATGTATTGTGAAGCACACACACTTCACAACAGTGAAGCATCTTCCAAGTCCAACATCAGGAGCTCATATTGTCTTTGACATGACAGGAGGAAGAAATACTTACACCCAGTAAAGCAGCATCAGCAGGAAAGGACAGATGATGACTGCCTGGAGGACCTGCCAGTCCCTGCAGAGGGCAGCCAACCCTGGCATAAGGAACTGCCCAGCCATCTCGATGAAGCTTGCCACCATGGTGATCATGAACCGGTGCCCAGGAGGACAGAGCTCTATCCCTGAAATACAGAGCACATACAAACACATTAGCCCCGCATCAGCGAAGACACCAACAGAGTATCTTTATGAAAACTTTCATAGAATGAAAACTTCAGAGAGTTTTCACTTTAGCTGAAGTTACACGTGATCACATAAATCTTGTTTCCTTGTGAATTTAGGCTTTGAATACTGCAGCAGCAATAGAAGAGCTCATTAACAGCTAGCTGTGAGGTGAACATTGCAAATTCCATACATCTACTGCATCTCCTGAAGTCCTGCTCTATCCTTGCTTGTCAACTTTCTCTCAGTTCTCTGCCTAAAGAAGCATTTTATCAAATTGTAAAATATTAGTTTTTTAAAGGGAATGTGGGGTAAAACACAACTCAAAGATGTTGAGTCAAGCATTTCTAGTTCTCAAAGACACCCCATGCCTTTCCAAATGGTTTGCTGGGAGGCAGAAGAGTACAGCTCTCAGCAGGGCACAGGCTCCCAGCTCATACAGGATGCCACCTGCTCACAGTTTAATATGGTACAACTCAGCCAGTTTCAGGCTGGATTTTGCTGAGTGGGTTGTTTCTGGGTTTGCTTTTTGTTTTTGTAATAGCTAATCTTGATCAACTTTCAAATGAGCCAGCCTTCATCTGTTTTATCCTGCTTGGCATCCTTCCTTCTGCTGGGACAATTTACTGCCATCATGGGTATCATTGGTGGTCTCAATTGCCCTCTGATCTCAGTTCAGTAGATAAAAAAAAATTCCTTAAGTGCTGTATTCTTCTTAACTTTGTTCAGTCCTCAGAAATTAAGATGAATTTATCAGAATCAAAGATTGAAAAGAAAAAAAAATAATCACAAAATAGCAGAAAAAACAGACTGCTTTGTGGAAATATATGCAAACAATTTTTTCACTGGTGCAATAGAAGCCCCTATGTCATATTTCCTATTTGCACACATTCAGTTCGACAGATTAGTTATTAAGCACAATAACCCTGCCACAAATGCTGTGTAGTACTTGGTGGCACGCTGATACAGCAATATAGCCTCATAAACATTCATGATATATTGCTGTCAGCATTGTTGCTTTTCCTTGGGATGTTTCCTATAGTTGCTTTAAATTAGAATTTAATGGTTGTTAAAATTGTAATTGAAAAGCTATAAGATAATAGGAAGAGATGACAGCTGCTTCTTCATTCATTCTCTCATCTGTAACTTGTTCAGCATTTATCACCACAACAGAGATTTTATGCCAGCTGACCAGGAACTGGCTTGTAGATCAAATGTAGGATTTAATACCACACGTTTTTCTACCCCTTCTCCTTTTTTTTTCCCCCAGCCAATGACAAAAACTATTGATAGCTTTTTGCTAATGCAGAAACAAAATGGAACAAACAAACCCAATGTTACAATATGTAACAAATTGTGAGGCAGCCCAAATTTGCATTAGCCTAACCACAAACAGGGCAGTTTTGGAAAAGAAAGGGGGAAAATCCTTCAAAGACTCACTTGCTAAAAAGGGCTTTTACATTTTAATTAAGAAAGCAAGATAAAACCACAGAGCTCCTTATGACATTAATATGGTTTCATTCTTACTAATGAAGTATCCTAAGCCTAGGTGATTTTTTTTATTTTATGCAAAGAGGTCACTTTCATTTTATTTCTCTAATCTTCAAATATAAAGTGGTTCTGTTTGGTTTTCTAATCCTTAAAATCAGTTACTCACACTCCAATATTCCTTCATTAAGTACAAGGATGAGTTTTGTTGCTATAGAAACAGGAAGTCTGCATTAGATAGGTAAGACTTTGGCATTTCAATGGCATTGCTTAACTTAGTGTCAGTTAAAAAACATTAAACAAGAGAACAACTTTTATATGAAGTCCAGAAGAGGTGCCCAAATAGTAGAATTATAGGTTAAGTCACTGGTGCACAGTACATAACTTTGTGTGCAGCAGCTATTCAGTGTACAGAAAGGAAATAATTTAAGAGATTTTTTTAGTCCCTATTTTATTCTCTGGATTGTGACATCCATACAATCAATTCTTGCCCTTTTCTCTAAAAAATGCTGGAGAAGAAAGAAAATAAACCCTACTATAGCTGTGTGAGTCTGACTTCCAGGAGACATCAGCAGGCGCCCTGTGCATATAAAATATCACTTCTCTGTTGAAACGTTCAACATATTAGGACAGCCTACTGACTTTCCAACATCTCCGGTGCCAATTTCATATGATAAAAGACTCAGCACTGCAGATTTTTAGCACGCGTTCAGCAGTCAACCTTTTCCCACCTCTGCCAGCAAAGCCACCCACCACAGCACTTGCCCCAGCGCCAGGAAAGGTGCCCTGATGATGCTCCCATGGGCGCAGCAATGCACCCAGGCATGAGGTTTACGGCAACAATTTCCACCCGGGTTGCATGATAAATTACCAGCTCACATGAAATCACTACAAGGCACAAAACAGCTTTATCCACCTGTGGCAAACCCAGCAAGGCGGCTCCAGCTCCCCCACTCATTGAAAAGGTTTCCACCTCATTTTCCTCGTGGAGCATGGAGAGTCAAGTAAACTCTTGTCACACACACAAATCATGGAAATTACCATCAGTACCAAAAAATCCCAGATACATCTGTTTGTTCTACCTGCAAAATTCTGTGTGGGCAAGGAGACAGGTGTGGAAAGGATTTTGCTTCCTTGCTCTGCATTTCTAGTCTAGGCAGCACATTCAGAGCAGCAGATCCAACTCAGATGCCTAATTTCCCCAAGTCCCAGCCAAATGATTATACAGGCAAGTTGAAACCTGTACACAAAACAGTCCCAAGGTACTTGGGCATTGAAATCAGACAGGCCCAAAACATGTGGGACAGGCTTTCTCACCATTAGTAGAGACCCAGTAGCAGTGGACACCACAAGGGTAGAAGCAGGACCCAGCCAACCCTCACAGTAAATCTGCTTCACACACATTGCAAGTTCAACACAGCCTGAAGGCAATGGCCTTATCACACTCAGGGTGCAGACCTGATCCCTGCAGGCATCACTGACAGGAGACACTGAACACATGAGGCTCATTGCACAGCACATGCCTCTGGCTGGGAAACACAGAAAATAAGTGTAGATAGTCCAAAAGGAGGATGTCTATCTCCTGTATGTCCTTCCTCTACAGAAGTGACTAAATCAACATTCAGCAGCCCGAGAGCCTGCAAACCTGCTACAGGGAGAGCTGGTGTGAATTACGCCCCTTCTGACAAGGAATTCAAGTGGTTTTGGGGGCTGCTTGATGCACTCAAAGTAACCCCAACTATTAGCATGCAGGATGCACAGAGACATTCTGGCACAGAAGGAACAGCACTGGGGCCAGTTACATTACTCCATGAGTCTGCATGCAGTGATTTGTATCAGAAGTATTAACACTGTTGATGAACAAAGGCAGAGTGAGTCTGTGTGAGAGAAGTAAGCAGGCCCCACAAGGATGGGTTGAGTGCAGATTAGAGAAATGGCACATGCACATTGTGCCAATCACACCCTACCTGTGATTTCATGCAAGTAACAAAATTAAGAGTAACAACCTGACCCACAGATAACATATGAAGAAGAACTGAAGGACTGAAGTAATAAAATATCAAGACTATGAGAAAAAAGCAGAGAACAGAAAGTAAGTTTGCCTGAGAGTTATGACGGATGAGAAAAAAACTATTAAGTAAAAAATTGTAAACATCAACTCATAAAGGGTATGAAAAGCAACCATAAACTGGCTTGTCATTGCCTGCCAAGAACAACCTCAGGCATGTGATGAGGACACAGCAACCACTGCCTCTTGTCCTCCGTGTCATGCAAGTGACCCTGGCCAAACCACATGGACATATGCTTTGGTACTTGTAAGCACACGAGTGTGAGAACAACGCATGAATGAAATCCTTGAGAGAACAAGCATGGCTGTGTGAAATCTGCCTTCTTGGAGACTTTGGGGTGGGAAAAAGCACCACAACTTTGTACTTCTAAAACGCATCTGAGTTATTTGGAAACACCATGGGAAATATTTTCAAATATTAACCAAGGGAATAAGAACCACAGCAGCTATACTGACTTAGTGACAAAGACCAAGCTAGAGAAAATGCCTTTCAAATCAACATTTTTGGTATGTTAAAAGAACAATTTTCAGAGCAGCAACTAATCCATACATTGTCCCTTTTGCTTACCCCTAGCATTACAGCAATGGTCTTACTTAACCCCTAAGAGAGTCACATGCACCCCCAAGGTATGTTAGTTAAATTTTCTAGATTTTTTTCTGAGGAAGGCTCTGTACCTGAATCTGGGGTCCTGGGCTGGATTCCCTCATTGATGCATTCATGCCGGAGCAGGGGCAACCCTTGAGTTTCACTGGAGTTGAGTTTCACAACAGATACTGGCCTGAGAGAAACTGCTTCAGTTGCTAATGGACCTACAGGGCTTGGAGTTTAGTCAGACTTTCTTCTGACCATTTAGCTTCAACAACCAGGTTGTTGGGGCGCACTCTTGCATCTTAGGTGAATACAGAGCCCATCAGACATTTCAAACCTTGCCAAGTATGTCCAAAAAGCATGATGTAGTTTTTGGGACCAGAAAAATTGTGGGCTGAATAAAGGCAGGATTGTTACATGCGAGTCCTCATTTGACTCACATTGCATGCTATGTGACAACAGTGGCAAGGTTAGAGTATGATTTTCTTGACACACCAAAACAAAGAAACAACTGAAAATGAGAAGTCCATTGTTATTTCACAGGAGCCAACCCATAGCACACCACCAGAGTTGGACATGGGTAAGATTACCCATGCAGGTTTTGGAATACTGAAATTACTTGTCTTTAAACGGGATTATTTTCTCTCCTTCACTCTCCCTGCATTACCCCTACATAGACCTTTGGGACTCTCATTAGAAAGGAAGTAATACTTGAATAAGCCTTCACAGGCAAAAGCAGGTCCATTCCACAGAGCACATGGAGCCCTGGGGGGCCCCTTCAGCAAGCTCATCCGCAGTTATGCCAAAAAGAAGTTGTTTATAAACATCAGAGAATTGATACACTACAGTTATATGGTACTTGAAGTGGTGCATGCCATTTATGTTGTCTCATCTGGAAGTAGGTGTGCCTGGAAGAATCCAGAAGCAGAGCAGAAAGACAGCCACTTCTGGAGTCAGGCTGTAGGTGGATGAAGCATGACACATCTCAGACCTGCACATGTTTATGGAGTATCTGCAAAGAGCCATTAGTCTCAAAAGGTTTTGCTTTTTTAATGTTTTTTGGTTTTGAAACCTAGAAATAGCTTGCAAAAGATGACAGGGCTCTAGATTATTCCACACCAAAACCAATTGTCCCTGACAGCTGACCAAAAAGACTGGGATTTACCGAAAAGGACAGGACTCTATCACATATCTGTGCATGGCTGGCAAAGTTTAGGAAGATCCTAACACCACTGACAGCTTAGATGGATCGGTGAAGTTAGAGTACCTGCTCTGAGCAGGACTGGGGCACTCTTCCCACCAGGGTGCCACACAAGCTGCACAGAACACACAGATGGGCCAGGAAGGCTCACGGCTCAGCCCTGCCCACCGCACAACTGTGAGCACTCAGACTCACGGGGATGCAAGCAAGGAAGGTGCTAACAAAGAGCCTCTGCAACACCATAGGGGCTCTGCCCCATCACATGCACAGTTGATCCCTCACACAGGAGGTTACTGCCCCCATGCATCAGCAGTGAAAGACACGATAAGGCCTTTTAGAACGAGAGGAAATGGTTGCTAGAATAAGAGGGAATGGCTTCAAGCTGCAGCAGGGTAGGGTTAGACTGGACATTAGGAAAGAATTCTTCACAGAAAGAGTGGTCAGGCACTGGAATCAGCTGCCCAGGGAGGTGGTGGAGTCACCATCCCTGATTGTATTTAAAAGTAGATTGGATGTGGTGTTGAGTGGTATGGTGTAGGGGAGAACTTTGTAGAGTAGGGCTGATGGTTGAACTCGATGATCCCAAGGGTCTCTTCCAACCTAAATGATTCTATGATATTACCACAGGTCAGACAGCAGGTTACCCACAGTAAATGCAACAGACACTGGTGACAAGGGGCACATCGATTTTAGATCAGAAAGGGCAGGTAGCCTTTGCTAACAGCTTCTCCTCTCCTTGGCTCTGGGATGGAAAAACCCCTGGGCTGATATCCTTGACAACAATTTTTCAGGAAACTTCTGAAGAGAAGATAGGAAGCTGAGTTAAAATTCCCCAAGTATGCTGTGGCCTGACATCTGCAATGCTTTCCCCCCCCCCGCCTCTTTCCAGACAGGTCCTCTCTCCCACCTTCTCCACATGCAGCTGTGGAAGGAGCAGTGCATCTGGAGGAGACAGACATACAGACAGGAGGCTGGAGAGAACTACAGTGACATCAGGTTAATATCAGCTCACATTGACACAAAGCATAGCCCTGCATAGCCCACCTCCTCCAAATCCCACCAGGTAAGCTGTCATCCCCATGAAGGGACTAAGGGCCACATCCCACACTTCTCACTCAGTTTAACACTTGCACACTAGTAACAAATAATTTGTTTCAGATTTCAAAAACCCTCTCAGTTGTCTTCACAGGCTGACATTTATTCTTGCAGGATATTTGCACAAGGGTGAATAGCAAATACTTTTATTTAAAGGGGAAAAAAAGTTGTAAATCATTTACAAATAACATATCAAGAGGAAAAATAGGTTAAATCGGCACTACTTGAACAACTTTCCAGCATTCACTCACCGATCTCCAGTCCCAAAACACAAAGCAATTCTTGCACTGCAGCCCAAGCACTAGCTCCATCAGAAAGCACAAAGTAACTGCTTTTTGTGCCTTTGCAGTTTTCTCTCCCTGCCCAGCTTTAGTCTATGAGCCACCAAGACTGTAATTACATAGGAGTATCCCTTGGAGAAAATGGCCAAAATAAATCACCTGAAGTCTGGGCATTCTCACAAAAAAAGATCCCTGAGGAGACAGGCTGATTCTAGATTTGCATTCACAGTTTCATATCATATTAAAAAAAAAAACAAAAAACCAAACACGATTTCAGACAGTTTTCCTCATATTACTATACACCCAACACTCTTACTTCCCTCCCTCCAAGGACCCCTCGTGATGTACCCCTATCCCAAAAGGAAGGAAAACAATCAGACTCAGATGAACAAGACTTATACTATCAGTTGAGCAGAAGAAAGATCAAGCAACAGAATTTTAAGTGTAAAATGCAAGACACCAGAAATTCCCAGGGGTGGCAGCATCCTTAAGCTGGGGGGCTGGGTTTGCCTCTCAGCACCAGCAGCTGCTCAGCTTAGTCAAAAGAAAAGCACAGGCTCTTGCCCTAAGACAGGATTTTGCATTTGGACTCTGCTTTTCAACAGAGCAAAAAAGGGAAGGATGAAAAATAATCCCAGAACACTTAATTTCCCAGGCTGCTCAGCAGTTCCAGTGTGTCCCACCACCTCTGTTCTCCCCAAGCTGAGCCTTTTGGCACAAAATGCTCCATCAGGGCAATCTTGAAGACTGCTGGGAGGTGACCCTGGCCCTGCTGCTGCTGTATTTCTTAATTCCCACCAAGCTCCCTCAAACCTCAGGGACCTCTTTCTTTCTCCAGTGTTCTCTGGAGGATTTGCCCTCTGCTGTAAACAGATCATCTCACTGGATATTCCTGGAATAACAGGGCCCTCAGGCTGGCTTGTGGCTATCTACCAGATACAATTGCAGCAGAAACTATTAATAACTCCCAGACGAGCTTTTAAGTTTGCAGCTGGCTGCTAGGAGGAGAAATAAATAAAAACCAGCATATTCACTTATATACCTAAATTTCCAGGTGGTTACTAGACACAAACTTCTAGGAACTGCAAGCCCTGCCCATGGGGTACGTACACATCTCATCCCAATTAATGCTGGCTGAAATTGCCCAAGTGAAGCCTGCACTCACTCTCAGCTAAGTCTAGACATGGGGCACTTTTTCTTGATCCTCTTTGCTGTCACCAGAAGTAAGGAAGAAAGCACCACGTGTAAATACAGGTTATTAGGGAATGGCAAATGAAGCAGTGCGTGGAAGGAAAGATTATCATGCGCACTGCGGTGCACAGAAAACTGCCAATTGATGTAAACACAGGACAGAGACAGAGTGGAAGGAAAGGAAAAATCTAATTTCCTCTCTGGAGAAATCCAATGCACTGCCAAGCAAAGAGAACAGTAATAGACTGAACCTCCAGTGGTCAAGTAAGAAAAATGGGATTATTTTCCCCCAACAGCACAGCAGGACAAAAGTAACTCTAAAATACATCTATGAAGTGACGTAGGTCCTCTTTCAAAGGTATTTTTCTACACACATTAGGTGAGGGGTACTTTTAAACACACACTAGTCCATCATTCATATTTAATTAGCACTTATAACGTGTCAAATCAGTTGCCTGCGCACTGACATAACATAACCCAAGCCGAGGGAGCTGTCAGGCTGGCTCCAGGGCAGGTAGTCAGCATGACACCTCACCAGATGTGAAGAACCACTCTTCGTTTCTGACCAGGATAGATATCCCATATCTCCTGGATGGAGCTATCAGCTAGGCAGATATCTAATCAGAACAGGTATCTTTCTGTCCAGGTTTCAGCTAGGATAAAGCTTATTTTCTTCCTAGTAGCTGTAGTGTTTTAGATGTAGTATGAGAATAATGTTGATAACACATATTGTTTTAGTTGCTAAGTAATGCTTATACCAAGTCAAGGACTTCCTACGGAAGCTGTGAGGTAGCATAGACAGGACAAGCTGGCCAAAGGAACTTTCCATACCACAGACGTCATGCTCAGTATATAAATGAGGGTTGGTCGGGGGCAGGAATCCACAATTACTGCTCAGGATGGGCTGGGCAACTAATCACTGGTGGTGGTGAGGAATCATATTGCAACACTCATTTTGTATAGTCTTTTACTGTTATTATTATTTTCTCTTCCATTACTGTTCTATTAAACTGTCTTTATTTCACCTCATGATGGTTTTTTAACTTTTTCTCCCTCTTCTCCCTACCTTACCTGGGGGTATAGGGGGAGAATGAGTGAACAGTTTCATGGTCTTAGTTGCCAGTTGGGCTTAAACCACAGCACTTTCCTACAACAACTAGATCAGATGTTCATTTTGTGTACAAATACTAGGATAGTTCTAAAACTGATTCTAGGCAAAATACCCTTTAGACACACTACTTCACCTCTGCTGCTATGAACAGTGCAACAGGCACAGAGAGGACAGCATGAAAAAAAGTAAACATGGCTGTGCCTCTCCTCCAAAATCCAACCCAAACATGAAGTGCGACTTTTCCTGTCTTTACTTTCCACAAGCCTGACTCACTTGTTTGTGCCTTACAGGAGAAACATGCCAACCCAAATTCAGGGCTGGTATAACTCAACTATGTAGGGATACTTCAGGAGGAGCTCTCCTCCCAGCTGCAGGCAACCCATAGCTACCCACAAGCAAAGGGTTTGGAGCACAGACATGGAGTAAGTTCAGGTTTGATGCAGAGCATGCACTCAACTGCCATGAACGCAGCTGCAGAAGCTGGGGACCATCTGGACATGAGACATGTGCAGCAGAATCCCTTTCCAGGGCCATGCTTCCTCACAGCAGGGAACAGGGCAGGACAAGAGTGAGCTCAGCTACTCCAAGCACAGGAGATGCCAAGCAGAGGCTACCCAACCACTGAGCGGGATGCAGTGATGCCTGCGATCATGCTCTGGATCCAAGCTGGCTCCCCGGGAGCATCCGTCAGCAGCAGAGACAGGAGCACACATCATTCCACAGTTAATCTTGTGGTATCAGTATTTGCTGAGTTTTACATTACACAAGACAAACAACATCTTACAAAACAGACAGCTGACTGCCTAAGAAACCTTTAACATACCACACTGCCTGCCATTCACAAAGTAATAAAGACAAAGAAACGCTAAATCACATTTGTGGTACTGCAGTTGCCTTCTATCCTACTTCCAGGGGAGAGCAGCAGCTCCCAGTCAACACTGATTTTTGTTGACAGTTCCTGTACGTGAATAACAGCATTATGAAATAAAACCAGGAGGATGCCCCTGGAAGCTTAAACAGCAATGACAAAGATCACAAGCAACTAGTAGATACAGAATATACTAATTTCAGAATAAAGATGACTTAATTTAAATGTGATTAAAAAAATTATTTAAAAGCTTTTCCACAACACATCCTCATATACATTAATTGCTATCAATAAAAAAAAAATTCTCTCCCAGTTCCAGTCTACAGCTTCCTACCCTTCCATTAAGAGACTCTCCAAACCCATGTCTAATTTGTTTATTTTTGAAAAAAAAACCAAACAAACAAACCCTAAGATTGCAGAGAAATCAGATTCTTCCTTGTTCCAGAAAGGTGGCTTGCTGAAAAGGAAATGCAAAGCCAATCACAGGAATATTTTGCAAATCGAACAGCTCTGCTATTCAGAACAGCTGGCCCCTTTGCTCTTGGCAGGACCTAAATCACAAGTAGCATCTTTTGACAGGAATGAATAAGAGCAGCTAAAACAAAGAGCAGTGTGAGAGGTATCAGAGGAGCTCATTTTCTTTGATGATTCAGATGAAGGGTTTCTGCATCTGCATTTGTTAGCGAATTTTTGACAATATCGTAACCACTTAAGAACAGTAAAAATTCAAGAGCCACAAATCTGCAGGGCAGTCTCTTAATTAACCAAATGGCAAATACTATTCCAACAGCAGCTATTTCTAAATCTCAGTTTTCAACCTCCAGAGAGATGACAGTCCTCAAAAAGGCGAGAACAAAGAAGTAACAGCCTAAACTCTTGTTTCAGGTTTATTAAACATTTCCCAACTTGCTGAAGCAGCAGGACAGTGAGGGGCAGCCCTTCTCTCCTCTCCCAAGCACTGATCCCACATGAGACACTACTGCAAGGGAGAGCTTTTAACCATTATTATCATGCTGCTGGATGAGTGAATAAGCTGAGCCCAGATTTGAGCATATTCCCAGCAGAAATGCATATTACTAGGAAGAATTCGACACAGGGGCCTCATAAGAAGCAGATAAGACAAGCACTGAGGAAACCTTTAAACAGAGAACCAAGACTTGCACTCACTGCTTCCTAGCTCTTAGTAAAGCACCGCCTGCCCCACACACCCTCCTCTGCCCAAAGGAGGATGGCTTGTCTGAAGCACTGAGCACCAGAGGCGCAACCACAGGAACACACCTTGCTCCTTTAGCCTGTGTCAACTTAATAACAAGCCCTCCAAATGCTTACATGCACAGAACTTAAGCAAGCCTTTGGGTAGTTCATTAATAAACTCACACATACAGTTGTAAACCCATCCACACACATACATATAAACACACACACCTGTGTATATATATGTATATATAACTGTAAAAGACAAAGCTAGTTCCTTTTCCTTCCCTGACACACCCTTCCCCCCACCCCCACCTCTGATGTCAAAAGCAAATCAGTGGAAATTTGGGTGATGTCCTGAAGAACCCCATGCCCATTTCAGAGGGCCTGAACTGCTCAGGTGGCTCCACAAGCGCCAAGGAGAGCCTGCAATACCACAGCACCAGCTGAAAGTATGCACAAAGGGCCAGCAGAAATATGGGCATTTTAATCAAAAGCAATTAGTGAGCATCTTTGTGAAGGGCTGTCACACTTTTGGTCTTCAGGGCATCTTCATTTTTCAAGATTTATGCCAGGGACTATGGGTAGATTTTTCACAAATGCTGTGAAAGTGGAACTGGGGAGACTCAGAGCCAATAAGCCACTATATTTTGGGTGCTTTTAGCAATGTGTGCATTTGCTGGAGAAAGAAGTGCCTCTCAAACTAAGGGGTGACTTTTGCATTAGTAGTCCTCTGTCCCTGGGAATCAACATCAAGCCTGACACAGGTCTGGGGATGGCAGAGTCAGGCAAACAGAATGGAAACACCCATGTAACGAGCGAGGACCTTGCCAAACAGTACACGCAACAATTGTCCCAGAATCGGCACAAGCAGGATGGACCTGTGTGGATCTCCTCTAATTTTAAACCTACTGTGACACACAAAGAAAGACGAGGTTGTGGTGATATACAGAAGGTTAGAAAACTCCTGATACAAAAACAGCTGATGCAATTGGAAATACAGGTAATTGTTTTCCCTCTTCTATTTCCCAGTGAGCTTATATTTTCCAAGTAACATTCCCATAAGGGAAGAAAAATAAAACCAAAACCAATAGGGGAAAAAGGAAAGACCAGTGAAGACTTACTTTCGGTAAGCCAATTTTGAAGTGAAAAAGATACGACATCCAGCCTCAGGAAAAAACCTGCTTCCTGAAGCTATTAAAGTAATTGTAATTTTCATTCAAAGTGAAGTCTTAATTTTTTAATTACAGGCTTTTGTTCTTTGTATTCATGTACTGTATGCTGTACAGGACACCTTCCACCAATCTGCTCTAAGGCGCGCTCTGTACAGTAGGCTTTGCTTGTGGCTGGTTTGTGGGCAGTCCTGCAGCAAACAGCATAAATCAACAAGGTTAACGAGAGTGCAGAAAACTTATAGGGGAAAGAGCATTCACTTTCCAGCCATCTTCAAGCACATCTTATTTCAAGACAAGGATAACTCAGGAGAGCAGCACCTGCAGCTGCACACTCAGAGGTGAGTGCACCGGACCATCCCTCACATGCTGCTGTCACTTACATAATTAAAAGGATCTCATAATTGCCAAAGCTTAAACATTCCTTAAATTTCTTCATTGCTATCTCTACAAACACCATCTGTGAAAATTTTTTGCCCTGAACTACTAGAACTCCTGAATTGGTAAAACATGATTTGAGGGTGAAGAATTATAAAAGGGCAACTGGCATTATAATGCCTTCAGCATCTTGTATTTCCATATAAATAGCTGTGCTAAGGATGTATGTGCAATGCCAAACCAGACTACACAAAAACATCCACCAGGATTTGAAGTTGCCCAGGATCATCCCAAAAAATGGGTGAATTTGTTCTAGGGTGTCTCACAGCCAAAAAGAGTATGTACTTCTAAAAGGCTAAAATACTAATATATCCTGATAAAACTGTGGTAGGAGCTAACTATTTCTGCTGACTGGATGGAAAACCTATTGCTTTGAAGTAATTCTGAAAGAGAAAGCTCACATTTCTTAATATCCTCCCTTCCAAGGAGGATGGCAAGTGTGCTGGGAATACACCAATCTCCTGGAACAGAAGCTATCCTCCCACGGAGGATGCTCCAGTGAAAGACCTCTTTCAAGAAAACTCCTGCCACATACAGAAGATGGCAACAGTTCCTGATTTGTTCCAAATAAAACCAGAACGAATTGCTGAGCTAATTAATAACACAAGATTAAAAGGAAACCAAGCTCCTTGGAAAGAATCCAGCTGCAGTTCACAGAAGGGTATTTCACTTGTTCTAATTACAACGTTAGTAAACTTGGTACACATCACAACTACACCTAAAATTGTCAAGGTGCATACAAGTCCCTGGGAGATGAATGATTGTTAACCTTTTCTTACCAATTCTTAAAGTGTTTTTTCTGTATGATTCTCTACATTTCAACCAGCAGTTCCTATTGAGTGGTGCTTCCCTGTACCTGTGATGGTGCAAAGGCCGAGGCAAGACCTGTGGGTAGTGGCAATATTGCAAAGGAGACCAACTGGCAGAGCCTTGTGTAGACCTCACCTTGCCTATGTATGGCTAAGCTGGGCTCTTAAGGTCAGAGGATTTTTGGGAGATTGTCTCTCCAGTAAGTTCTGCTACTTACTTTGAAGACAAAAAGCACATAGCAAGCAGTTTCTTCATTAGGATAATCATATTTTCGTTTGTGCAGCAATAGTTAAATTGCTTATAGTACATAAATGACAACATGATTATTACGTGCTGCTTCCTATGCATGCAGTGCCAGAGGAGCAAGGCAAGTAGTGTTAGATTCCCCCTGCTCAGGGAGCAGCTTCTGGTACATCAGAAAAACCTTATGTAGCAACAGAGAAATAGAGGGGATGAGAGAGGGAGGAATGGTGGCCATAGAGGGGGGAAACCAAACTATAGACTGATTGTCCCCAGCTCATCATACCAGATTTCCTTCCCACACTCAGCTATGAACAAATCACTTCATTGCTCAACACAACAGAAATAACGCAGTTATGGTTTTCAAATTTTCCTCTGGGTCTTCTTGCAGAGCTGGTAAGGGGATAAGAAAGAAAGAAAGAGCTGAACTGGAGAGGTACAAGTTGAGCTTGGTTTTCAGCTCAGACACTGATCTGCTTCATAACCATATTCAGCCACTTAAAGGAATGTGGCAAACTCAACAATGATTTTCATCCCCATGAAAAATGTTGGGTAATGAAAGAAAAAATGCTCTGTGGCTGACCCTGCTGTGCATCCACACGATCCTCAGCATCCACATGAAGGGCTCAGACACCAGCACCTCCTCAGGGCGGTCCTCTGTACCTGCTAGCTCACAGCAAACCTGAGTGCACCCCTGGTGCATGTTCCCTCCAGCACAAGCACCACAGAAACATCTCAGGGACTGGACAGGTTTACACGGGAATTAAGCACAACTAAATCTGTTAGATCGGTTCTTACTAGAAAAAAAGGTGGAGATATAATTTGAAAAAATAAAATTAAGGTCCACTTACATTTATATATGTTTACAGAAGCAGAGAAAACACAAACTACTCCTCTGTCTTGCTGAGTGATGTTTCTAATCAAAATTTTGAGAAAAAAAAAAATTTAAAGACATTTGAAAGTGCTGTAAATCCTTCAGCTATAAAAGATATGCAGAGAGTGGTGCCAAAAACCAGTCATATTTATTATACTGAACTCTGATGTTTGCTCAATGAAGGATAAAACTCAGAGGGCTATATAATTGGGATGCATCTGGAATTATGAGCCAAGGGCAAAAATAAATAAGCAAATGAGGAGTAACACGAGAGTAATAAAAATAAAGAGTAAAACTGTGCAGAACTACAGGTCCTAAAAATAAAATAAAAAAATATTATAAGTTACAAATCAAAAAGCTTCCATCATATATCTAAGAGGAATAGACATATTATACCGTTTAAGAACTAGAGTAAGAAAGAGAGCCTTATTATTTTTCTTTTCAGATTTCACTACTCAAAGTGCAGTCTTAGTGGGAAAATATTTTTGTCTGCTAAAGATCAGACTGAGGGATTGGAGGACCTTCTGAACAATGAGATTTGAGGATCAGAGATTTGAACAAAAGAAGTGATGTCTGCATGTTCCACCTGGAGAGCCTGACCCAGGGGTGACCACTGCTCTGCTGAGCTCTGGTGACACTCCCCACCTGGGAGTGATCAAAACCCTGGAGAAAGCCCCTGCATGAGGCTGTTGGGAACTGAACAGCAAGTAAGGCTCTCTACATATCCCTGCCCTTCTGCAGGATGCTTTCAGACATAGGGAAGGTTTAATAACTGTTTCCTCATCTGAAAAAATAGGTAGAGCGGGAAATTCTGGACAACTCATCATTCAGGCTGGAGCCACCAGGCCCTGGGGCTGCTCTGGGTGGCTCCCAAGCAATGATCAGACAATGCTAACTGTGGGTGCAGAACACACAGAGAACATTGGCTTTGACCCAAGGCAAATTTATGCTCAGATTTCTAAGAACACAAACTTCTGTTGTTACTGTTTCCTTATTTTAAGAAATCTTCCTATATAAAAAATGGAAACTCCACAAAATCACTCGATAATCAGCAATTCAGTTAAGCTGTTCCTTCAGCCACCTTGGCACATTTATAATTTAGCCAGATGTTTTGCATGGAAGGAGCAATGTCATTTCTACCAAGAGTAAGTATAGAAGTAAATAAGAAATTCCTTTTCTGAATACACTGCCTTCCTTTCCAGTTCTCACCTTAACGAGAGGAAACACCTGGTGTTCAGAAACACTCACAGGTGAGCAAAGGGTTGGGCATCTGCTGCTCAGTGCCCAGCCGGCTACAGCCTCAGAGGGAAGATGTTTGCAAGAAGTTATTTGGTGTTGTGTTGTCCTACGACGCTGCAGTAACTGAACATCAAAAAAACCCCCAGCCCCTACAATCATCATTTCAGAGGAAAAAAATCCCACTCGGGGTGAGACAGGGCCACAGACTTGGTATGTGCTGTGTTCCTCTGTAGCACACAAAATCACCTTCACCACTACTTCTCTCTGTGTTCACGTATCAGCATAATGCACCGTTAATATTTTTTAGCATGTCAAAACTCTCAACACAGTTTTTATCTTTTATATGTCATTATGAGCTTTTGTGTTGCTTAGGATACCTGTGCCTGTTTATAGACATGTCTGAATGGGTCAGAATTTGTGAAAGAAGCATGGGACTCTGAAGTCTTCATTTAAATGTCGAAAAAGATGCCCATCAGTAGGTATACATAGGTAATAGCTGCAAGTGAAGAACCAGCACCACAGGATTCTCATCTTGAAATTTCTCCTGGTTTCAGTTGAAGTGCCCTGCTACTAGCACCATTATTTCTTTTCCCAGTTATTTGTATAAATGATCTCAGAAAACAGATCTCCTAGATTATAAATTCAGCTCAATGACAAATGTGAAGGAATGACTGAAGAAAATAGCGGTCTTTCTCTGCAGTGGCTGAGGGTCTGTGCATGCAGTGGCTTGGAAACAGCTCTGAAAGGCAGGGAGCTTTTCACGGAATCATAGAACAGTTTGGGTTAGAAAGGACCTTTAAAGGCCATCTAGTGACACCCCTCCCTGCAATAAGAAGTGGCTCATGTGGCAAACAGGGCTGACTGCATCCCCAAGGTACTTGTCCTGCTCTGCAGTTGCCTTGGTGCAGCTTTCCCAGGGTTGCTCCCAGCACCCATGCTGTAAGGCCAAGGTCTGCCAAGCCTATAGCATGCAGCCCCCAGTGATCTGGCTCATTACACTCTCCCTGGAAATCACAGCTATAGGAACAGCCCAAACCACACAGCAATTACCCAACTTTGTACATGGACTGCAGCACAGCAGTTCGGGAGAGGGCAAATACCACCACCTCTTACAGTAGTAAGAGGTGAAAGGTCCTGTCATTTTGCCTGCTCAGCCTCCTGCATCCACTGCATGGAACAAGTGCACAGGTGGTAAAGCAGAAAAGTTACCTTTTTCATTAAGAAAAAAAATTTCAAAGTAGCTAGTTGGCTTTTGCCCACTGTTTCATGCTCCAGCAAGAGACTAGGAGCTCCCAGCACACCCAGATGAGCTCCGTCATATACTACAACTCATTTCCGTGCCCCAGCCACGCTAGTTGTACTTTCCAGCATCCACTGCCTGAGGGTAAATTGCCAGTAAATACAGAGGATGGTGCTCCAACAGCCAAAACAGGTCTGCAACACTTTGACTACCAGTAACAGGTTTCCCTTACCCCAAAATCCAAACACACACCTGCACCTTTTGACTAAATGGGGTTTGAAGCCAGAGGTATAACCTTCATCTTGAGGTGGTTTTACTTTTCATCTGTCCAGAAGTTGTTGCTCACTTTGCATCTAGCAATGTAGGTCTATAAATAACAGATGCAAATACACAGCCACCTACTCACGTGCATCTGATTAAAATAAACTCCTTTCAGAAGGAAGCCATCTTTGAAATGGAAACAAATGGATACAGGAAGACTGAAGGATTTAGAAGCCTGAACTTGGGCTGGTTACTGCCAGGCTGCCATCTCCATCCGTGAGCTGGTATCACCTAGAATATTTCTTCATAATCACATATTAAAAAAAAAAAAAAATCATCAAAGTAAAAGGAAATTATGGTGGATTTGGTTATGGGTTGTTGGTTTTGGGGTTTTTTTTGGAGGGAGGGAATTGAGGGAAGGATGGGAAAAAAAATAATCAAACTAACACCCAGGTACAAGCCCACTTACAAGTGATAAAGCTTTATGAAGGCCCCTAAAAGACAACAAACACAGGTAGCACAGAAATGGAACCAGGCAAACCATCAACCCCTGCCTCACTCAGCCCAGGCAGGCAGCACAGTTCATTAGGAGCAGCCTGGTGAGGAGGTGGCTGAGCCTTTAACTCATGGCCTTCTACTCTTACAGGGAAATTTATAGCCAGGTTACGAGGTACCCTTGTGAGAAATTGGAAATGCCCATATAGACAGAGTCTCTGGGTTTTAGGCTACACAGCTTGGTTTTAATATTGACTCAGCTGACTGGACAGATTCATCAGCAAACAGCAAAAAAGATTAAGATCTGAAACTTCATTTCCAAATCCTTCTTCAAACCAGGAAAACTTCCCATGCAGCTTACTGCAGGGAGCAAAAATATTCAAGTTCTGTTCAAAGAAGGAAAAGTGTAAGAGTGCGAGGCTTGCACTGATTTATTGCTGGCTTATCAGCAGCTAACATATAAACAATTATAAAAGGAGCAGCTATAAAATAGTTTCCATTTTAACAATCATTCAACACTCTTCCTTCCTAGAACACACAAAGATTTAAAGCTGGTTTTCAATTTGAGCAAATGCCCACACAAGGAAAAAAAATGTTAAGGATGAAACAAACAAAGAACCCCACCTGCTTTTTGGTATCCTCTCACTTAAACATGAGTCCCTGCACTCAAGCATAGGTCCTAAATACATAAACTCTAAGGTTCAGTGTTTGGGAAACTGAATTAAAGCTCTTTGGATATACAAGTAAAATAAATAATGCTTGGAATTTATGCTAATAAGGACATCTTTATGTCTAAATACTGTATATCTACACCAAGCTATTTATATCATATTTAAAGCTCTAGGCCTAGCTATTAATTTTCATACATCACACCAGATTCAATTGCCTATTAAAAGGATCTTCCCTTTTTCTCAAGTCAATTATTCATTAACCTCCTAGAAACATTCATAGAAGGCACAATTTATTCCAGGAAAGAATAGGAAATTGTCATTATAAAGACATCTGAATTTAATATTTCATTATAACAGAAACAGAACAGTAGCTAATGGGACACTTAACTGGCCAACATCAGAACAAGCTTCATGAGAATCGCTTTAGACATTATTTTTGATGTTGGAATAGCCACAGCATCTGAAAAGCAACACTTTCAGTTAACAAACCTATTTCCAACAGAAAGAGAATCTTACATTAAAAACACTCCTCAGTCCACGAAACAGGTTATCCTAGATCTGCTGCTTCAGTTATATTTCCACTTAACAACTGACCATGCTATTTTCAATTCAGCAAGGCATGCTGAATGTTAAAGGAACCAAAGAGACATCTGTACCACAACAAGCATTGCTACGTGCAACATTCAAGGCTTCGTCAAAACAGAAGCATAACATATAGCTAACCACCCTTAGAACGTGTTTCTTTTGATGATATGATTATACTTGCTGCAACAGGTATCTCACACTAAACAGTAGAAGGTTTCTCAGTTCTAACCTCTTCCTTCTGTGGTTTCACTCATAAACCACTAAATGACTGTGTGATGCAGCATGTGCAGTCAGTTAATATTTATCCATATTTACACTAGTTGTATCACCAAAGGATCCTAACACAACAAATTCTGCCTCTCAAAATATGCAGCAGTCGCTTCTGGTTTGCTTAGGGACTGCCTGCTCCTGGGACAGGGTAGAGCGGCTTCGCAAAAAGTCACCCTCAATGCTTTACTCCAGCTCAAGAAAGCAGCATAAAAAAAAAATTCCTTGCCGTGAAATGAGATGGGGAATTTACCTCAGTAGGGACATGGCTTATAATTCTCCTTCATCGTGAAGCGATCTGGGTTTCTCCTTCACATCTTGCCAGAAAAAAGGTAGGCTGGGGGGGAAGAATACTTCATCTCCTGACTTTTCTGTCAACTGGGCAGGCCAAAGGCAACTGGCCCATGGATTTTGGAAACTGTTTATAATGCTTCAGAAGAAACGGAAACTACACACGCTTTGGTGCCCAGTATCATAACACAGCTGGTATCCATTGCAGTAACTCTTTACAACCCAAGGTAATTAAAAATATCCAGTCTCCGGATGATTCACAAGTTGGTCTCCACAACAGCTGAAGTGAGTTTTCTGAAGCTTGGACAGTTAAAAGTTGATAGCAACAAGCAATGTTTGAGATATGATTTCACTCCAAATGTGACAAAACTAAAATATCCTATTGATTAAAAACATGGCTGAAAGCAGCTAACTGCAAAATGCTCTGGGGTGTGATTAACACCTTTCACCCAACCAGTGCTATTTGCTGCTGGGACACCCACACTACTAGAACCCCTCTTCTGGAAAGCACATTACATTTCTTCCACTTAAATGAACTCTTCCCCTCATCTAATTTGTTTTGGTTTTTTTTCAGGTAGTACAGAAAATTATTTTGGCATTACATTTGTTGTTGTTGTTTTGTTTTGTTTTTGTTTAGTTGGGTTTTGTTTATTTGGGTTGTTTTGTTTTGTGTTTTGTTTAAATAAAAACACACACACAACTAATGCATGCTTTAGGCAATGAAGATAAGTGCAGAAGTCGGCAGTCTCCAGCAAGGGGGTTGTGGTCTTTCCAGTGAGCACGTGTGAGAACACCTTGTGCACACTGGATCTGAACATGGTTCACTTCCCTTGCACACCCACAGTGCAATGAACAGCACCCCTCTAGGACAGTGGTTTGTTGAGCAGACACCAGTCCTCTTAGTGCCCCCATCCCTCCCCCAGGTCTGGGGCTGCTTCAGCAGCAGGCAGGGAGCAGAAGTTAATGCAGGGAACAGGGCATGCAACTGAGTGGGAGCGAGAGGTAAAACAGGGATGGGGAGATGTTGGCAGCAATCAGAGGCACCTTCTTTCATTAAAATGTGCAAAACAAATGCCAGAGATTGGGGCTAATGCTGCTATGCCACAAATCACAGCCAGTTCCAACAGCGAGCTGTTAAGTTGTGCTAGAATGATTCCAAACACCGAACTTTCTGTAACATGCAGCATGTGTCTGAGTCCTAACTGGCACATTCCCCACCATGAAGGGACCAGAGATTTGGTGTTGATTGGCTGTGCAGCCCTGCTGAATGCCATTTTTCACCAGAGCACCACTGACATGACAGGAGGCGACACTCCTATTCATGAAATGCCAAATGATCCTCACCACACTCCTTGGCAGGTGAGCAACCAAAGCACTGAATTTCCAAGTATGTTTGCAAATGTAGATGAAATAGGATGGGTACGTCTGGGTTTTATAATGCTTTAAGATAACTAGTGATGTCTGCAATTGTCATAAGAGATTTTTAGATGAAGCACTTGGAAAAAAAAAAAAAAAAAAAAAAAAAAAAGCTATCTGCAGTAGCACAGGAGAGTCTTGTATTACAGTACTGGTATTTTCCACAAAAATTATTGAATTAAAATTGATTCCTATAATAAGGCACACATTGAAGCATATGAAGACCCAAAGCTCAAGAACTAATGTACTTTATATAGGATTAGAATAAGCAAAGCTGTGGCTAAAAAATTAATTTCTCTGTGACTGCAATACGTTCCCAACAAGATGCTCACTACAAAGCACCGTAGAAGCTCCACATGTATATCTGTGTTGGAGCAAACATAACACCCTGGGACACTAAGGGGCTTAACATCTTTGGAATGGAAACACAGAGAGGCAACAGAGAAATAATTTCTTAGCACGTTTACAATGCTGGCAACAAAGGAGATTTCCATATCTTAGAAAACAAACACATACCAAGCTGTGGTGTTACACACTCACTGTGCGCTAAATCTGCTCCTAATCCAATGGCATAGATCTGAGTCTTAATAAATAATCCCCTAAAATGAGCAGCCTGACCTCCCCTCCTTCCCTCCTCCTGTTCCCTTCAGTGTTAGCTGTTATGTAAACACTATGTTGAAACGCTTCAGTGGCCACCATTAGAGGCCTCTTTCAGAGAGGCCACAGAGTCTCCTTTGCACCAGGATAAGTCTTTCAAAGAGTAAGATCTTTCACTCTCAAGTCTCAAGGAGGCACAGACAAATGACTAAAGTAAGGGTTTGGAGAAGAATCATTTCCTCCTCAGGAAACAGATGGAGGATGTCTTCTGCATGGGAAATCAAGGAACAAAAGTAGTGCCATGAAGAAATTAAGACATTTATCCTCCTAAGGGGCACTCTTGGAGACAGTACCCAAAATACACATTTTGCCTATTTCATTGCTGCAGTTCTGTTTATTTACAAAACCAGGCAGTGTGCCAGGTCTCTGCACCAAGCAGAGCCATGGAGCGAGCAAAGGAAAGGATCCTCATTCAGAGATCAGTTTTCCCTTCCAAAGGTGCTGCATCCAAAGCAGACTGGCATCCAGCTCCTTCCCACAGCCAAACCCCATCCACCCCAGACATTTCTTGCATCTGTTACATTTAAATGGAGTGGAGCTCCACAGAGACTTACCTATCATCCTTTTTGCTAATTTTATTGTTAGGGCTTAGTTGTTTCCAGAACCTGAGAACACTTGTGTCTTCACTGCAACTGCAAGGTAGACCTACACTCCAATGAGACCTGCTCTTAAATGATGGCTAAAGCCTACTTAAATCTTAAAGTACATTTTAAGTAAGCTGATAGTGCCATGGTGAGCTCTGACTCTGCAATTTCATTCACACATCATCAACAACAACAACAAACAACAATAACAACAAAAAAGTAATCAAGGAACTGTTAAAGAACAAATAGGAAAAACATTAAAGAATGAGACCAGTGTTTGGTTGTGACCAATGCTCTGAAACAATATCCTTTCCTCCTAAACCACTGTTTCTCCTTCCCCCACTGGGCATATCCCGATATACTGTGACCTTTCTTGTTCCCAAACTCCTGACAGAGGAATTGTGCCAACCTGCCTGCAAGTACCACTTAAATACAGTTTCCCCTGATAGCAGAATACTGCACACCACAGGAGTCAGATAGGGAACAAAGATAAATTTAGAAAGTCAAATGCATTAAAAGATGTTTTTGTTGTTGCTCACCCCAACCCTGGAGTGACCCAGGCATTCCCAAGAAGGAGTGGGAGATGCTCCTTCTTACACAACCAGCAATTTCTGAAAGGCTTCAGTTTTAACCTGCTGACAGGTTAAGTGCATTGCAGAGACATCAGATAGCCCAAGAAAACCTTGCCTTATTTTCGGACATACCCCCTGCTACTTAGTCTCCAAAAGTGCACTGCAATACTTTCTAAATAACCTGTTCAAGTATGTTGCTGTTTGTCTGGGGATACTGGGGATAGCTCAGGTATGACAGTTAACTAATTCAAAACAGTGTTCAAGCCACCAATGATTTGCTGTCAAAACTTAAAAGGAAGTCAGACACTCAACGTGCAGAAACCATTGACTAACACTCTGAAACAAGAGTTTGCAGGTCTAACTCAGCTTTTGACAATGACATTTTTCCCCAAACAGGCAAAGTATTTTGTAAATTTGAGCTTCCTTAAATTAACCTATTACTATGGGCTTTGAACTAGCCACCTAGAGCAAGCTGTGGGAGTGGGGAAGTTTCTGGGTGTAGAAACCTTATTCTTCTCTTCCCTCGGTATCCACTATGTTATCTACTGTAGTATCAAAAATCTTGAAGGACGTGGTGAGCAGAAAACCACAATGCTTCCTTTCTTTAATAGCATCGGGTAACTTTCAAGAACAAAACCATATTTTGGTAAACTTCTTTGCTCAAACAGAAGAGTATTTGAGCAAGCTTTTATTTCACTAATAATAGGTCTTTAAAAAAACATTGGTGCTTTTTAATTCCATTTTCCTTTCAAGTGCAGCTTGGCATCAACCACAAGGAAAAAAACAACTATTAATCAGGGATCTGAGCAAGCGTTTGCTGAGCCCTACAACTGCTCTAGTGAGCATGCATACACAACCAGCATGCACCCACCCAGTTCCCCAGGAATAGTGCCAAATGAATGTGAAAACTATATTTAATTACAAGTCAACATATTTGAATTACTACCAGCCAGTGACCACCTACTTCCCTTTTGAAAATCATCTCAAATAATTAAGTTCTGACTTTAAGGTAGGGTTTCAGCCTCGCTGACTGAAAGCAAAAATATAAAAACTATAGCTAAATCCTCAATGTTCTTGTCTTTTTTACTTAAAGATGTGACCCAAAATTGGGATTCAGAATCATCAGCAGAAAGCATCTTGTTCAATGACAAGATGACCCACTGCAATTTTATGTATTACATGAACAGCTCTGTGTCCTTCAGATCCCCCCTTTCTCACCAGCTTCTTCTTGCCCTGACTGACAGACAAAACGTTCAAGGAGTTTGCATTTTAAAACTGCTCTGCCAGTCCTTTCATTAGAGGAAGAGAGAAGGTTTCTGGTTCAAAGATGTTGATGGTTGTCATGAGACATGCTTAAAAACATCAAGAGAGGCTTTAGACCTTGCTTCATTAAGCCAGCAAAGCCTTAGTCTTGATGCTAAATTTAAAAAATAGTAATGCATCAACAACACAGTCAGGTATGTGAAAACAGTCACAGTCCGCTTACAGTAGCCAGCCAAGTCCAATGTTGGACAGGAGTTGGAAAAAAATTGACCAAGGTCTGCTGATGGGGTGGGGAAGGGGGTGGAATTAAACAAACAAACAAAGATAGCCTTTCTACATTCTCGTGAGGCAAAGGAGAATTGTTGGAGAGAAACTGTACCTATCAACCCACATGCCTACAGAGTCCCTCTGATCCCACAAAAGCCATAAATGATCCAGATTTATTGAATCATAAAACCCCAACCGTAACAATCTGGCACATTGTAACCAAATTCTGCTGATGTCATTCTTGTTGAGACTAAGAGCTGTGGGACGGCCTGACCCGAGGAGGTCAGACCACTGCTATAACTTCCTAAATTTTCTAACACTAGAAAAGCTCTTCCTCAATTATTGTGGGGGGGAATGGAGGGGCTGATTATTTTACTGCTTTCACATCTAATGTTTTGAGATACAAGACAATGCTCAGAAACAACAACTCCCTATAAAGTTCTTAACCTGGATTAAAGAAAAAAAATAAAAGGGTTTACATCTCAGAAACAAAACCCGACAGCACACAACTAAAACCACACCAGCAGGTAACATGCATTTATAGAGCAAATGATACTTTAGCCAGGGAGATTAGACAACCGTATTTAAATTCACATAATTAAATTTAAGTTCACTTGCATGTCAGTTCACTGAAGTTCCTCTCTTTAAATTTATGCCTAAGCAGATTCATTCTATTTTCCAACACAGAGTCTGTTGCCAGGCAAGCAAATTCAGCTCAGTTTGATGATCACAATACATTCCTCTCACCCTCATGTTCAAGGGAAAATCCAAAGATAAGCAAGAAATTGCGAATCCTTACAAACTGCCTCTTCTGACCTATTCCAAAGAACAAATAAAAGGGAACCAATGTTTGCATTCAAGCGAGCTTGGTTTTGACCTTCTGATAACTGACAGTTCCAGACAAATGAATAAGCCAAATGTGTATTAGTAAGAATCTGAAATTTGGAGATTTCTACAAACTATCCAGTTTCCTTTCCAGGAGAGAAATCCCAGTAGAGACATCAGAAATCTTAAGAACAGCGATGGAATGTGTAAGGATTTCCTTGTTCTGCAGATTTGTGTTGTACTTAACTAAAACCTCTTGCCTTTAACTGCAAATTCAACTTGGTCTGAATCAACAAACCGGAAAAGCAATAGCCCAACCTTCCCTGTGGGCCACTAGTCTGGACTTCTCAAGTATAATCCAACATGTCTTTGTGCACACGTGAAGTCCATCACTCTTTTCCGATTGTTTCTGTTCCTGATAACTTCAGAGACCTAAAACAAGTTCAAGAAATCCTGGTCCTCCCACCCAAGGTCTTTCTGTGATCAAGCATTCCCTGTTTGTGACTGGATGGAAGATGTTTGTCTCCCTATCCATCTTCTCTGCCTGCCTGTCCTTATCCCTCAGACAACTGGAAGTGCATCCTCCTCAGTACTATTACAAACACACATGTATAACACATCAGGTTGAAGACACTACAAAGATTTTGTCTACAAAATGCAGAGACTTGTTCCACAGAAACACCTGTGTGAGAAGCAGCAATCTCCCCTCTGAATGCTGCTTTACCAGTAGCTATCTCAAACTGCTTTACCAAAGAGCATTTCAACTTTTTGTCACAAGATCACCCTCAGGCCCTAGGCAGAAAAACAGCTGCAGCCTTGCTTTTGCAGGGGTCAACACCTATGGCTCCCAACGCAGCCTAACAAAGAGAGGCTTTAAACATGTTGTAAGCAGTAGGTGAGAAATCAATGATAACATGTAGGTGAAAAGCCCATGGCACCATTTGCTGGTGCGGTACCTCAGAAACACCATATAGATAAGGGCATCATCTTGACATTTCTCTAGCAGCAGTATGGTATCTACAGGTAGCCTGAAGATGGGATTGGGCTCCAAGATCAATCTGATGGGACCATACCACTTTTGCCATTTCAGCTCTTCTTTTCAAGAACAGGAAAGGGAGGGCTCTCCTGTGTTCCAGAGGGGTTAAGTCACAACTCACAGGAGACCCTCGTTCCCCTCAAGAAACACTGAGGGGACACTGAGGCTTGGGAATAACATGGGCTCATGACACATATCAAAATGGCCTTTGCTCAGAAGATGAAGATGTCCCATTGTGACTGCTTTGCCATGCCACCCCTGGCTGAACTCTTCTGCCATGCTGGAACGTGTTTTATGAACAAGCACCAACCACCTCCTGACCTGCAGGTTACCTCCACCTGCATCAGTGACCAAACCTCCATCAGACTTCAAATGAGACCCAAGTCCTGCTCAGTCTGGGTTTCAGTAAAGCCTCCTGTGAACCAAATCAGAACAACCACCAGCCTCTGAGCTTCACATCTATATGTTTAACCTAATAGGAGAGGCCACTTATTTTCAATTTGAGGCTGTGCTATTTCTCCTTTTATTCGGCTGCCTTTAGCAGCAGCTCCCCCTTCTCCAGGAACAGGAAGCATTTCACATCACAGCATTTGTCCAGGAAGCTTTGAGATGCACAAACATCTCCTAGCCCTGTCAGCCATATAATGAGACTTGAGAGTTAGAGTTTATTTGCAAAGTCATTAGATCAGTCATTACCATGACTGCACACAGGCACATACAGGGCTTTTAGTGAAACTGCCATGGCCACCTACACAGGAGGAAGGTGTGGGCTGGCATCTTGAGATCTTGTTTACAGCTCTCGATGTTAAAAACTTGGAAACTTAGCAATGGTTAGCAAAGCTTAAATGCCATGTGAGATTTTGTCTATTTCCTAGCTACTTTTAAAACCTGTGCAAACTCTCCTTCCAGTCCTTCAGCTGAAGCCACACATCCTCTGAAGGTGCTGAATACCAAGCATGTGGGAGCTGCTGGGATGGTACCACTTTGAAACAACACACACAGCTGCTCTAATGTGTCCTGCCTGTAGGCCTGCTGACCTCTCCGATTCCAGACACACCTATTTGATTCCTCCTTCTGACTTCCCAAATTCCAAGCCTGGTAAGAACTGGCTTCAGAGAGAAGGCCAAGGTAACAACAAGGAGCTGCATGCCAAGTTCGTGGTCTGTTGCTGGCAGAGAGCTTGCAAACAAAGCAAGCCAAACCAGATCCCCAGAAGAGATTCATGATTCACCACAGTGCAAACAGTACTTGGGATGCTCCACATTGCCTTGTCTGTAAGCTCAGCCTCCCCTGCAAGTTGGCAGTTAGAGGAAGAAAAGTGTCTTCTCCACCCCAATTGTGCTGGTCTTCCAAGTCCTGCTCCTCTCTCTGGGTGGCTCTTGCCAGAGGGAACAAGCTGCCCATAAGCATGGGCACTAACAAAGCCTAAACCATGCCAAAAGTCCTTCTTCCACCTCAAGGAAGACTTTTGTGTTGCTTTTGTGTGACTGAAACTCATCAGCAGGCTTAAAAACAATGCTGGAAGATGGAAAAGGAGAAAGCACTGGGGCAAAGAGGAAGATACATGGTTACTGAATAAAGTACATTTGTTTATTTTCTTAGGAAAAAGAAGCTTTAGAAAAACATGAGCTACATGCAACAGCAAGCATCTTGGCCTGGAGACAGAAAATTTAAGGCAAAGTTGAGAAAAATCAGAGTGCTGTTTCTGACTGTGACCTGTGCTAGAACCATGTGGCAAAACTTGATTAGTGCTATTTTCTCCATGAGACAAGTCTCCACCTGATGCAGCCATGGGAAACAAGCTATAGAGCTATTTTTTAAGCTACAAAGCCACAGAAAGGGTACTCCTACAGGAAATGCTCATTGCTCTTGTGGGAGCTGTCACACCTTCAAGACTAAGTATTCTGGCCTTCTTGGCACACCAAGTAGATCTGCCAGTGTGTTTCAAATGGCTTGGTTCTGATTAACACTAATTTACACTGTCACCTATTTGAGTAAGCCATGAAACTTACCTGAAAGAACCACATCCAAAAAGTTCAGTTCAGATCTTCACTCCCCATATTAGTTACTAACCCATTCAAAATAACCATAATTTAGCCTTGGTGCAGCAAGGCTAAGGTGGACCCTCTTTGATGTCTACCCAGTCCTAACAATTATTATAAGCTGCTTATGACTCTTCCCTTACATCCCCAAGATAGCTACCTGTTATCTGTTGTCAGATATGCTCTTTAGAGTACAAAATAATTTAATATAGGTAATGTATAGAAAGCTGCGATAACTCAAAAAGAAAATTATTTTTCTTTCAGATCAAGTTGGTTTGATATTTCAGAAAAAAAAATCTGCAGTTAGTATGTACAATATGAGATAACAAGCACTACAGAGAAGGGAGAATGTGTTGGCAGCAGAGAGCATGAAGTGACACGGGCAATTTGGCTGCCAGCAGGAAAGATTGTTTGGATTAAATAAAAAGAAGTGTTAAATGTTTGCCTGAGCCAAGAAAGCTTGACCCCAGCTTTTGAGAAGGATATATAAATTGTTTCAACAATTTAACAAAGTTTCAATTATGCAGTACTTAGTGCCTGGAAAAAAACCTTTATACTTAGTATTTATAAACTCTGCTGAATCTTTGCAAGCATATTTGCTGAACACTCTTAGCACTGCAAGCACAACACTATGAAGATTTTTTTCCCCCTCCACTTCTGCAGGGTTCGTTCAATACTGTCACAGACAGTCAGGTCAGTCTGGCACAGGACAAAATTAAAACTAATCAAAATATTCTCCCCATTCTTTGCAAAGGCCTATTGGTACAGGATAAACTAGCAAACCCAGCTGCATTTTGGCACCTTAAAATAATACCCTGAAGAAGCAGTGCTCTTTGCAACAACAGTTCTGCGTGACGATGCCCAGAAGAGTATGGAGAACGTATGGCTCATGGCAAATCCAACCCGATATATATATTTCTGCATCAATCTTATCAATCCTTCTATTTGTACAAGTGGCTATAAGCATTTTCCTTGAAGAAGTGAGAGTGTTGACTTACATAAACAGTGAACACTTCAGTTGGAGACAGAGCCCAACCAGGTAATCCAACAGAAGAAAAAACCCCAGTGAACTAACCTAACCAGTTTTGTCAAGCTGGCAGCCAAGCAAGCTGTCATTGCAAATGTCATTGCATTTCCTTTTACTCCACATATTACAATGTGTCAACTCTCTGCTCACAGCAACATGATGATTACTAATGAGACATGCATGGGAAATTAAGTTAAAGAACAGAGACTCAGGATAAAGTGGCTTGTGCAACTCAGTATGTAAGAGGCCATTTTTTCACAATGCCACCTATATGGCAACAGAGATAAATGTATCCCAGCTACGGGCAAAACCCTACAAACCTATAGCCAAACCCATATGTTTGTTTGGGAGAGTTTTGGTGGGTTTTTTGTTTTGTTATAATTATTTTTAAAGGTTTTTTTTTCCTTTCCCATTTGCAATCAAACAGACATGTGAATCACAGCTTGTTGATGCCTCTTAGTCATGATCCAGAGCTACTTATACTCCCCATACAGAAAAAAAAAATTCCAGCAGGCAGGGAATCTCACCCCGAGTGTGACACAATTGCAGCTTTTGTGCACCTCTGCTTTGTACGAAGCAATCTGCCAAATCGCATCCCGTTACTCCAGAGCTCACAAGCTGCTAGGAGTGTGAAAGCTCATTACCTATATCAACTTGGGACTGTTGCTTCCGGGCCAGCATGTGAACTGTTACATAATAACACTGTAAATTTTTAAATGACAAGAACAGAAGCTCTTAATTTTTCCCATAGTCAACCTGCCAGCATCAACTTGGGCTACACCTTGGGTTGAAGGAAGGAAATACAAATAATAACAACAATAATAATAATTAATAATTATAACAATGATAATAATAATGATGGTGATTATAATACTAATAAAATAATAATAATAAAGCAGCTTTGTTTTCTGAATAGTGGTCCATAAGAAAAGAATAGTTGAATCATTTAAGGAAAGGTTTCATGTTTGAGATGACACACCCTTCCCAGTTTTCATGGAGGAGAGGAACAACCTCAAAGATCAGGTAAAAAAATTAAGCAAAACTCTGAGTGTTTGGTCAACATTCCACTGATTCTAGCCTTTTAAAAAAAAATATCTGAATGACACTGTGAGCGAGAACATCGTCCACTTAACAAGGAGAGAACAGCAACAATTTTGATCCTTACAGAAAGCACGCCTCTTCAGAAGTCATCGTGCCACAGCCCTACGTGCACAGAGGGCTCTGGTACTGCTGGATGCAGCTACTAGTACTGAGGATGCAGACACTTTTTCATCGGTTCCTTTGGGCCACGTACACAGTAACAGACCCCTGTGCAGACCTAAAAGTGACATAAAACCAGAGCCTTGACAAATTAGCTGGAACACTAACTAAAAGCAAGAAACCTGAAACATCAGACAAGGAGGTGCCTGAACTCAGCAGATGGTGAAGAGAGCGAAACACAGGTTCCTGCAATTTGCAAGACTACAAGCACTAGACTGGGCTTGACTGACCATCTACAGCATTATCCCAGGACACAAGACTATTTGAAAACAGAGGAACCAGAAAGATATCTAAATGACACAAATAGAAGCTTATACAACCAAACCCAGAAGTTTCCAGAGCTGCAACAACAGCTGACAACAATGATAGCTATTTAGCTCTTTACTGAGTCAGGCCCATAAGACTAAACTTTTTCCCAGGTGAAGTGGGTAGGCACAACTTCACCCCTAATCATTTTGAAGAAAAAAATCTGCGCTTACCTTCCCAATTTCACATGAAACCTCTGCAATGTCTCCCAGGCTATGATAATGAGAAAGACCTGTGACTTCCACTGTAGATCCTGCATAACAGTCTTCCTCTTTGCAGAAAGCCATTCGCATTTTATTTGCATACCTATCTACAAGCCCCCGTTCTCCCTCCTCCACTGGTCCTTCTCAGGTTAAGAATCAGCGTCTCTTGCAGTGTGGAAATGAAGATACTGCCAAGAAGCACAACTGAATATAAATGAATTCATCAAAAATGAGGGAACCCTAAAATACTATCAGAACCTGAATGTTCCAAATAATCAGCACATTTTGCAACTTTCTGTATTGCTTTCTTTTCCTGTTATTACTTCAGATAAGCTCTGCACCATATGAGATGCCAGCATAGAGCAACTTCTCAGGAAGAAGCTTTTTCATCACCTTCCACCTCACCCTTCCAGAGAATATCTAATAGAAATGCTTGTCCAATTTTTTTCAGGTTTTTATTTATTTAAGACTGAAATTTATTTTTATCCTTCAATGAAAAGTTTTCCCTCTCTTTTAAGTTGCTGTTAAAGACTCCCTGAACGTTATTTAAAAACAGATCAAGCCCCTTCTAAATTTAGAGTTTTTGCTCAGATGATCTTCCAAAAATATTCACATACGTTGTTCTACTCATGTCTCCATCAAAGTTATTTGGAAAATGATTAGCAGTATCTTCTTTGTTGTGGCTGTCTAGGAGCTATATATACATGCAGAATGGCAGAAGTTTCCTGGGTCATTTCTAGTTCATTCCACTTCTGGCTCTACAAATCCTACCCACACAACGATTATTATTAATTAAAATATGTGGGAGAGAGAAATGGTGAGGGGGAAAGAGAGGCACAGAAAAGCATCTTCATTCCAAGAAATGCTTAAGTCCTCCTAACAAGCTGACAAACTCAAAGTATATTAACTACTATCCTGAATGCAGACAGACTTTTGTTCAAGCTCTAGCACTTTTCTGAGTTAAATCACAGTGCTGTGACATCTGAGCTGGTCTTCAAGGTTAAGGCAAGACCTTGGTTCATAAAGAGAAAAAGACATTGCTTGAAGCACTACTAGTGACAAACAGAAAACAGCAGCATTCAAAAAAACCTTGCAAGACCTGGTTCTCCAACCCAGCCTTTCCACAACAGCACTAGGACAGATCAAAACAAAGAGGAAAGAAACCTCCTTGTCACTCACCTATTCTAAAGCTCTCAATACATCATTCACCTTTGCTCTGAAATGCAGAGGCAATGCATGCTAGAGAAGCAAGACTCCCACCTCTTTTAAAACAGTCAGAAAATACACTGTTAAACCTGAGATGGTTAAAAAAAAACACCCAACCAACCAAAAAACAAACAAACAAAACAAAAAAGGAGGAAGCCGTCAATTTTTAAAATGCTGATGGAGATAGATTAGAGCATACATGCAGCCAACAGCTGAAAAGCTGAAAACAGAGCTGATGCAAGGCAGGGACACAGAAGAGGCTGACATCTCAATAAAGCCAGCTATAACCATTTACAGGACAAACAACAAGGAGAAAAACAAATGAGAAAACCTAAGGGAGTTAAAAAGACAACAAGAGCAAAGAGGTTCCAATTGCTGTTATTTATTCACCAGATTTACAGCACACTATTAACTAGCACTGCTGTTATCTATTGCTAATACAGACTAAATCCTGATTGTTTTTAGCTACTGAAAAATGGGTACAAAGCTAATGAAAGCCTAGCATTGTCCTTGTGCAGAAGGTGTTGATATACACTCAGGCAGCTGACAGTCCTGAACTAATTGAGACTCTACAGTCTTTCCCCAAGACACTGCCTATATTTTAGCTCGTTACGGCCTGCAGCTGGGTGTGCTCGGTTTGTGTCTTTGAATATTCTTCTTTTAGTATCTTGATGAATAATTTAGTTTAGATGATAAACCCTTTTGCGTATCTCAGGCATTTTCTCCTCTAGACTGTCAAGATGGTTTCAAAGTATTGAACTGAAAGGCACTTAAGTGGGGCTGTTGACCGTTCCTCCCTCCTCTCCTCATATTTTTCTTCTTTTGTAAAAAGTCGAGTTCAGAATATAGGTCAGCCCACAACCTACAGCAAAATGCATTACCCAAAACAAACTGGAAAGATGCATCATACCACATTGGTTTAAGTCACAGTTGAGGTGAAGAACAAGGAAAAGGTCAAGTGCTTTTGCCACACTAAAAAGCACACTTGCATGATTCAGCTTCCCAAATGCACAGTACGCATTAGAAAGTTTGCATGAGGAGCACAGAAAGGTTCCTGAGGGGCTCAGCTCCACTGGGAGCAGAGTGGCAGATGAGCTGGGATCAGCCCTGCACTGGCTGAAAGAGACTGTGGGTCCTTACTGCGGATGTCTGATTGCTGCTGCATTGCTATGGCTTCCAGCTGTGCAGGCAGGGCTTCTTGTGGGGTTGGCTGCCTTCCTGGCAGCCTTATTCAGATCATTCCTGCTAGATCCCCTTATGGATGCTCCTTAAGTGTCTGTCACTGGCTCTCCTTCTTGCCCCTGGGACCCCGTCCCCAGCAGAGCACATTACCTTGTGCATGACAGTACATGGTCTCATTCAATTAAGCAGCAAAACAGCTGACTTCTTGCACATGCATAAGCAAATCCTCTCCTCCAATGCACAGGAGAGATTCTATCCAAATTTGTAAGGCCAGGACAGAAAGGGTGCTTCAAGGGTGTTTGCTTATTTGAAAAAGACACTATTGTGCCATACATTTGGTATAATACACACGCTTCCTCCCCCAGTACTGAAACTTGGATTTCTCCCAGAACTGCATGAATATAACGAACATCCACTTTGCCATCTCTGATAGTCAAAAAAATTCCTTCTCCACTTTGTCAGCCTGATCATGAAGGAGCTCTACATCTAGACTGCTGAAGTCCTTCAACACACAGCATGCACGTTCCCTGCAACACGTGCCATGCTTCCAAATAGAAGCACAGGTTGTTTACAGAGACAAGCCAACTAAAGATATTTTTATCCTCATCTCCCAAAATCAATTTATAATTAGTACAGCCTTTGAACAAGATGCACTTGCAGCATAGCATCAACATGCTGACTCAAAATAGGTTTTTTTGTAGTGCTGTCAGCCTCCCCAGGACAGCTCTTCTCAATGACTTTTGGTGTAAAGGAGTTTTGGGCCATAGTAGTACAGACACAGACTGGCCACGGGACACAGAGCAGACTAGGAGCTGTGCAGTGCAGGAAAACACCTCACAGGTGCAGCTGAAAAGTTTCCCAAGATAAGGTATTCCTTCTCTCTGGCCTCTGTCCCACTGGCCTGACATTGAAAAAGTTTCTTTCCTTTCAGAGATATCTTAGGACTCATTTCAATGCTATGTGAACACCCAGCAGTTGCTCTGCAGAAACTTCCACGGCAGTTACCACCAGTGGTGGTCCCTCCTTCATCCCCAAAGCCTCCCCACAGAGCTCTGCTGCCCAGCTCAGGGGGTGCTGGCCACACAGCTCCCATCTGAAGCATCTCCAAGTGCAGTCTCACGTACAGGCAGCTGCTGTAACACTTCTCACAGCATACAGATACAGCGCTCCAGCTACAACAAAGGCTCTCTTGTGCTACTGCATGGCCTGAAAGGGGGTGAAAAGAGTATGCCATGGGATATGGCTGCCAGAATGCTAAGGAGAGGTGTGAGAGGGTAGGAAAGCAGAGAAATGGAGCCAGAAGAAGGAGAGCAACAGGAAACCCACATTCAGCTGCCCTGTCCTCCCCCCAGCTTATTAAAAAATGCACGGGTACCCACAGCATGCACCATTTTCCTCTCCTTGCCCGCATTTCTGAACTGCAGAGCTGAAGAGGTGAAACAGAGCAAGGAGAGCCTCTGGGGTCCCACCTGCTCTGAGGTGCTTCTCCTGTGGAGCCCCCTGCTTCTCTAGGAGCAGGGAACGGGCAGGCACCACCTGAATGGCAGCATCCCTTCCCATTCCTGTCCAGAGGGCAAGGGAAGCCAAGATCAGGTGAGCCCTTCAAGTCTCATTTGTGGGATAATGCAATTATAACCCTCCCTATGCCCAGAACCATCAACTGCCAAGGCAGCAATTTACCAAACCACACAGAAGTCACAGAAGCAGGGAGTAAAGTCCATGAACTGCAGCAACATCGACCCTGAATTCTTCTCTTCTTAAAAAAGAAAGTCTGTGGGCTTAAATGTGAGCAGAAATATTTATGACAATCTAAGCAACCTTTCTAAACATAATTAGCAGTCTCATTTTATTCAATTATGAGGTCACCAAGACTCCTTTCCATACTCTGCCAGCTTTTGCTATAGAAAAAAAAAAAAAGCACCAAAAACCTCACAGATGAAACCCAAGCTAAATTAGGTTGGCTTCCCGGCCTCAAAAAAAGCAAAACCATTACCCTCAAGAGAAACACTGTTTGTCATCTGTACCCATGGCTCTCTAGGACAGTCTTAACACAAGTGGGAAAGCTTATCCAAGCAGCCACTGTAGCAAGCTAAGATACAGACCAGCCTCATTAGATCTGCCTATGCTGTTGTTGACAGAATGTCATCCTATGTCCGTAAATTTGCTGTTTCCAGACTGCCGAGGGTCCTTCTATGCTAGTATTGCCCTTCAGCCTGCAAAACTTTCTCTGTTTTTCTGGCAGTTAACCAAAATCTAGCAAGATCATCTCCTAGAGGATGCTCTGTTATCACAATATAGCTCTGATCTCCACAGGCAAAAGTCCTCACCTTTTCAAGGAAGGCAAAACATTACGTGCATATAAGCAAGAGACCGCCCTTACTATCTCCCATTCATTGAATAGTGCACACTTCTGGGTTGTAAATCAAGGTTTCCAAGTCCTGAATTAGCCTTCAGTGTCCCAAAACCAACAGTTGCATTGCTTTGCCTAAATCATCATGACTCTAACAACTTTAACAAAGAGAAATAATCCCATGGAAAACACTGGCCAGTTTCCAAGATAAATAAATAGCTCTAAGCTGAGAACAGCTCAAATAGTAATTATAGGCAATAGTCAGTTGGGTAGTGCATGTGGAGTAGCCAGGGAAAATGGATAAACTGAGTCTCATACGAGGGGAAGCCAGAGAGGCAGCTTTTTGCCCTACAAGGCCAACAGGCTACAGTTGAAATCCATATTGCTTTACAATAAAAAAGCAGTATTTCTGATAACTTGCAGTGTCACTTGCTGCTACAGCAGCGGTCCAAGCTAAATTGTATACCACAGCAATCCTAGAAATTTGTGTGTTCAAACACAGTTGAGGAACCTTGTGTTTCAATGATTGCCATGGGAATGGCTTACTTTGTTCTGATGGGGCATTCTTGCCTTATTGGCGGATGCTTTGCTGCAAACTGACAAAAATGGCCCCCCCAAAAAAGCACCAGATGGAAAAAGAATAGTTTTTTCTACTAGCCATCAATTCCGGCCAGTACTCATCACATGTGCAGTTACCAACAGTGCTGCAGGGAACAAAGGAGCATAGACCTGGTTTTAACCAATTTACTGATTCAGAAAGAAACACTCTCCCACAGGTGAGGCTGGACAGTAGCCACTCAACTAAGCTGTGATATTACTTCTAGACAATCTGTATGACCTTGTTTGGAGACTCTGAAGAATGCCCCAACTGAATTAAAAACAGTTAAATGAGACAGAAAAATATTACATTTGCTTTTGGAAATCTGGGTTAAAACATGGTTTCAGCCATGAAGGCAAACATCATGTGGTCTTAACTGCATGGCCTGGTACAAACAGAAAAACAAACAACCACCTACCGAGGAGGACTCTATTTAGATGTCTTTGGCAAAACTGAAGAGACCTTCAGAATTTAAGCTCTGCATATGTGAAAAAATTAAATATAAATACAGAAGGGAGAGGATCAATTCAAAGGGCTTCTATTGGCCATTGAGTCCCTCAATGTACGAGTTGGAAACAAATCTTGTTAGAAAGCAAGGCTCGGCTCCCCACCTTTTTGACTCTTTCCTCTCCTTGGGTTTCAGAAATAGGTTACTGTCAGAAAATTGTTATTACTCCTTTTTACCCTAAGTTTCCTTGTCCTCCCTCTCCCCAATGTACAGATGCAGCTTCATCAGCTCATGTTTTCATTTCTTTTGCTTCTTCCACCTTCCCACAAAGCCTGTTGTAGGAGTATCCCTCCATCCAGACTTAGGAGGGCTTGCTTTAACTGGCTGCCCCAAAGTAATTGCTTTCAGAAAGACAATTCCTTCTTGGAGACATAAAAGCTACCTTGAGAGATAAGTGTGTTGCCTCTGCCACCCTCCACATGCCTGTTAGTCAACCTCCCAGACTCACTTCCTTTCTCCTAATGAACACAGAGATCAGAAATCCCTCAAAGCATAAAAGATGCTTTGCTCTTGCCTAGTCTCACCCAGCATGACACATAACATACGTATGGAAATTCTTCCTCATCAACCCCACCTTGGCACCAGATTGTACAACGTGCAATCCACAACAGGCATCAGGTGTATTTAATGGAAAGCAGTAAGGTGAACAGGGCAAAGCATGGCAGAAAACATTGATTTTTCCACCTGGAAAAGGAAAGAGCTCATTTCAGAGAACAATGCCAGGGAACCTAACAGAATCTTGGGAATCAAGCAGAAGCAACCCGAGCTTCTGGCTTCACACCGCTTTCACTGTGGCAGACATTACGTGCCGATTCATCACCTTTCTATACCAACAAGACAGAACAGCAAAACCACAAAGCACACATGCACTAACAACCTGCAGTGCCTGCTGACACATTCAAACAACACCTCACCACGCAAGGTCTCTCACAAGAAAGCACAGGAAAGCCCTGAGCAGAGCCTGACTCAGTCTTTCACATGGGGAAAGGAGCTTGTCCTCTAAGCCTCAAGATCTGCTCATCAAGGGCATTTTCCCACTTCTAGCCACAGACAGGCATGCAAACAGCCCTTTCAGCCAGGCACATGCCTTCTTTCGTAGCCTAGTTTAGAGAAAACTGCCATTTACTATTGCCTGTTGTTAATGAACCAGCCTTCCTAGCTAATGTGGAAAAGGCCTGCAGAACAGAACTGGAGATTTTATGTTTGAACGTGGCAGCTGAGAGGGATTTAAAAATGTTTTCTACAAAGATGTATGAACATGCGGTCAGAGATGGGACAAGCCCCTTCTAGCAGATTCTTGTGCTACCATCTCACTTTCAGGACAAGGTGGTAGACCTGAGGATATTAAGAGTACATTGACACTAGACAAAAAGCAGCAGCTTCCAAAAGGTAGATTAATTATTAAAGCAGCAGCAATAAAAATATTCAGTAATTCAGAGACATATACCTATATTATAGTAAGTGCTTCGATAACCTTGTACTTTGTAGATTCACACTCCCCCTCCCTGCAGGTAGCAACACAGCCACTTAAACTACCATTTGCATTAAATTCCCTTTGTAGGAATGAAGTGAATTAGAAAATATAACTTAGAGGTACCCTGTACACGGTAGTAGCAGCTTCTTCCCACTTTCCACCTTTTTCCCCTCTCAGCCCTCAAAAGACTAGAGCAGTTTTCTTCACCCACCAATAAAGTAAAAGAGGGATCATGGCAATGAATAAGATTTTATATAAGCTTTATAATATTATTTTACTTTTAAGTACATCTATTTTTCCCTTTAAGATAATCAGGAGATTAAAGATAACACCTGCCAGAGTTTGAACAGACACTCCTTAAGACCCTTACCTTTCAGAAGTGAGGTTAGTCACTAGAATACCCCAAACTCAGTTATTCAGAATAGAGATGGGCATATGTGCCCTCATGACCATAACCTTTTGGGGAAAAAAGTCTGTTGCTCATACATACATGCAAAGATCACCGAATTTTGTGAGTAAAAGCAGAGAATATTTCATGTATGAACAAGAAATAGTTGTTATTAACTGTCAGGAATTAAGTTTCACTTCAGCACATTCAACCCAACTGAACTCCAAACTGCCCATTTTTAGGTACAAAAAAAGCAAAAATAAAAGTCTGCCAGTGTGGCTGCATGTCATTGAATTGAGCAACTCCAGCGAGCAGTATTTAACTCGGCTAAATGAAAAAGTTCGTAGAGAGGCTGAAATCTCAGCAATTTCTTAACAGATCAGTTTACTGTATTGTCTCTTGGGGGGAGAAATTTTAAGTCTGATATGTGTATCACCACACACCGTGAGTATTAAAAGGGAGATGACAAAATTGCCAAGCTGGCTGTCCTCCAGTTAATCAGCCTGCTTTGACTCAGATTCATCTGTGAACTGCTGTTGAAAACCAATTGCTTGTTTAATGGGGCAGAAAGATGAAATCAATTTCAATATGCATTTCTAAAGTGTCCCTCTTACGTAGAAGTGCTGTCTGGGGGAGTAAGGGATGCATACATTTCCTGTATGTGCCCGTTTCATTTCCAATTTGCTCTTCCTACAGGTACTGAATGATAAAACTACATGAAGAAAGAAATTGTAGCTGCACATAAACGCTATTTCTTTGGTTCACAGCATCCTCAAGACACAGAAAGATCTTCTTCTTGGTCTCCAGGGAGGCGACAGCCGTACACCCAAGTAAGATTAGTTAACACTGACTCATCAAGTGTTTCATTAAGAAGCTGTGTCAATGCAGGAACCAAACGCTGAGCAATGCTAACGCCAGCGGCTGCCACCAGCATCTTCCGTGTTCCAGGGAGAAATGGTGACTACTGGGGTGGAAGACTTCTCAGGGACAGATCACACTGGTTTGGCTGCAGAATTCAGCCCAGGCCTGCCTCCACACAAGCTATTAAGTGGCACCAGCAGTCAATCAGGATCAACGGTAAAGGCAGACACACACAGAGCAATGCATGCCTTTGCTCAGGCGAGGAGTATTCACATCAGATCAAAAGCAATTTACTGACTGCACTGCATCCCATGATCTTTTCCACACTGAGACACCTAAAGACAGTAGCACTATTTCAGGCTTCACCCTTTTTTCCTTCTCTCTTTTAAACAAAATAAGTTTCCTAAATTAAGAAATAATTCAACTTCACACTCCTACTTGGGATTGAAAGTACTGTATTAACACACTATTGAGGGGGTTTGATTTTGCTGTTGGTTTTTTTTTTATTTATTAGGATTTTTTGCCAGAAAGTCTGCACACACAAATAATTTATGCCATCTTTTGTCAAAATAAACTAGAAAACAAAAAATTATTCTATTTTAGGAAAGCATAAGACAGACCATAGTCTGGACCAGTGGTCAAAACACCACCTTCACAACACACCCACGCCATCCCAGGGCTTTTCAGTCATAATTCATTAGTTTCTGGCAATCCTACAGAGAAACGTTCCTATTTCATGCTGGTGCCTGTGAGCAACGTCTGTGTCCCCGCCAGCTATGTGCTGCACAGCCTCTCACAGAGGCTGCGGTACGTTCTCTCACAATGGCTTTACCCACAATTTCAGAGTGCCAGCCCATTTTCTGCAGTTAACTTTGGAAGCAAATATTCCCAAAGGTATGGCGTGCTGTCTACCTTGTCCCTTGCTCCAGCACCACGAGCAGAGTAAGGGTGCTTCACCCTGCCAGAAGCCAGGTGACAAAACTGGCAGTAGATTGCCAACCAACATATTAATGCTCATTCTACAGTTCTCTGTTATTTCAGTCAAAGGTTCAAAGTCCACAGAGAAACTACTTGATGCCACAGTAAGGAATATCTGTCCCTTAAAACAGTCTAAAAGATCACACGGTCCCTTAAGACAGTCTAAAAGATCACACGGTCATGGTTTGGGCAGGGCTGGCCAATAACAAGGTGACAGAGGCTCGCTCCAAGGAGAGAAAGAAGAAACAAAGAGATTTATGAGTTTAGAAAAAAAAAAGGTAAACTACTTCAATGAAATATTAATAATAAAATAAAAAGAAAATAATTAAATAGATACAGTATATATAAATATATAAAAAAGCATATCAGGTTCCCAGGAAGATGCCCCTGGCAGGCACTGGGAAAGTTCCAGACTGGACTCAGTGACAAATGGAAACTGGATTCCAAAACTCACTGATGAGAATCAAAGGTAGACGAATCTTCTGACAGGCTCTTCATGAAGCATGAAGACAGGTCTGACATAGAGCACCAGGACAATCAAATAAAAAGAGCCATTGAAGAAACAGCTATTTAAGAAGAGCCCTTGAAGAGGAGCCAACCTGACATCTTTGATCCCTCAGCTTTCATACTGATGGGCAGATGGGATGGGAAACCCTATTGGCCAGTCTGGATTACCTGACCTGCCCACCCCTCCACAGATGCAACCCCTCCATGGGGTAAACAGCCAAGTCAGTTGACTCTGGTTGCCAAAGCAAGAGCCTCTCACTGAGCAGAAAACTGGCTCTGCTCCATCCCAGTTCAGGACATTCCACCCCTTATTCCACACCATTTGCATCATGGAGCATTAGATCACTAAAAGTTCCTATCCATCAGAAATATACATGCACAAAAATGAAGTTTCCTGCTACATCCCATGCAATGTATTAACACTGGAAAAAAAAATATAATAATAAAAAAAAAAAATAAAGCCCCAAAGCATACCAGAATTAAAAAGCCTGTGTTATCTCCTTGTAAACCTAGCACTCGAACTCATATAATTTTTATCATTACCCAAATAACTAAGTTTTCTAATTGAATCTGCCAATCTTTTATTCAACACACTATCTTTAGGGGATAAGCTACACAGAAAGATCACACATTTCCAAGCCCCATAAAAAGAATACAAAAGAAATGAAGAAAAAACAGAACCCAGACCTTAAATATTTGTTTCCCCTCTAGAACAGTAAATTCTACCTGTTACCTTTGACTCTGCATTTCATAGGTTTTCCAGGAGCTTCCAAAGAAAGGCTCCGACTTCCCATTCAGAGGCTTTGGACTACCACCGCAGTTATCCCAGTTGAAGTGAATGGGGGAAAGAATATTCATGGGGCTATCAGGTGCAAATAAATACCATGATACTAATGTGTGCAGATTTTGGGAGCAACTACCTCTTCCACTGCACCCCCATATGGCACACATGTATTGCCAAATATTTCAGGCCATTCTGGGTTGTGTTCAGTCAGCATTTGCTTTAAGCCAGTCCCTAGTCACTAAGAACTTGATGCAGAGGAAGAGAAATGAAGGTACTGCATGGGAGACTATGCCAACAATGGCTTATATATGTTGTGTGCGTGGGATGGGGAGTTTCTATCCCACAAGAAATGCTAATATTTTGACACCTGCTTTCACCTAAGTCTGTCCTTGTTGCTTAAGGATTCCCATGATACAAAGACTAGTTTTAGCAAGGAAAGAAACAGCAGTGAAAATACATGATCCAGGAATTCAGGCACAGGCATTTGAAAGCACTACATTATCTACAGAGAACACAGATATTAAATTTGACATAGAAGGAAACATTTACAGTTTCCCCAGCACAGGGAGATGCCAGAAAAGTCAAGCATTTCCTGTAGAAAGTTTCCATCTCAATACGGTATAGTTTCCAAACAAGAAATATATTTACGTATACTGGTTTTAGGCCCCCTTTAAGACATATGCCCCCATATGCCATGCTTTTCATTTAGTGCTTCATCATATACTTTTTACCCTTTTACCACAATTAACTGCTACAACCATCTTTTCTAAGTCTGCCGCTAGTATTTCAGAATTCCAAGTGAAAAACACCGTAACTTTCCATTAAGAACAGCTAAGCGAAGAAAATTTCTTCCCGTCCCTGACCTTATCAAGGATGGGCAGCTGGAACCCACACACTCACCATGCCTCACCTCTTTAACTTCCTTTACTGAGGTCCAAAGACCAGTCAAGCAAGGTTTCGTGCTGCCATTAGAAAATCTTATACATCAATAATTCAATTTTCCTCACAATATTTACGCTCTGATTTCTTGCCTTTTGATTCTACTCCGTCTGAAGTGTACTCTGCAGTACATGAGAAATTCTTCTGCCTACATTTCATCCTGACTGCATGCAGATAATGTGGTTTGAGAAGAGCACGCTACAGGTAATGGTTCCCTCATCTGCAGCAGTTCCACTGCTGATGAATCACATAATAATCATAAAGTGGATCTGTTAAAAAATGGAGCAGAGTAACTGGCTGCAGTGGGGTGGGAGTAATATTTCAAGAGAGACTTTTAAATTGTTTTGTTTAAGACACATCATCTTGCACAGTTGATTTTGAGCGCAGTTATAAACCGTAAATTTCCTTATCCTCTTCCTCTCCCTTCTTTTTAGTGGGGGTGGAAGGGCCATCTGTCAGTCTGGTTTTGGTAATTTTGGCTGAAACCACGATACCCAGCTAAGCCAGCAAAATTCATGAGATGGCAACACATGGCAGAAGCTTCTGAAAAGGGTTGTGTCATTCGAGGGCTGTAATGCAAAGCCACACCTTTGCTGTTTTCAGATTTAGTTCCACCAGTTAGTACTGGTCCCCATGCATTTTGCCACCCCATCAGCAAAGTCAACCTCCTTGCATTCTCACCTCCCCTGACATTTACCTCTGACATTTGCATCTGTTTGCTCCCTAATTGGATATTTCAAGAGAAGAGCAGAAAATCAGCCCAGCAAAGAAAAGCAAATTTTTAATTGTATGGTGGCTGGATTAAATGGCTGGAGAGGATGAGACAAATGTCAAAACTCAGCAGAAAGCAAGCAGCTGCAGAGAGGGATGATGCTGCTTCTCCTGACAGAAGGAGCTGCTGAGTGATTCCCCCAGGGTTCACCTTGGGGGTTAACATGCAGTTACAAGAGTGCAAACACAGTTCTCCTACACAGTGACCACAGGAAAGGGAACACTATATCCAATAATTACTGAACCTCAGTATCTTACTGGGATCACAATTGCGGCACAGTTCCCATGCAGTAACACTTTTCCTTATAGATCATCAGAAAAACACCGGTGCTCTGAGGACAGGGTACTGGGGACACAGGCAGTGGCTCTGCTGGCCCCTGGGCCTGCAACGGACTGACAGTGCCTCCCAACACATCCCTGTGCCAGGGCAGGGTGTATCAGGGGGTTTAAGAGAAGAACGTGCCCCTGCCAACCTCTCCAGGTACAGATAACTTGGGACAGCTTCGCCACCTACATCCCATTTATGTCCTCCTCAACCCTTCAGTCATCAGGAACACAGATGATTTTGCACCAGTTTGCAGAAGAAATTGGCAAGGGAAGTTTAGAGAGTTTGTAAGTTTAAGTTTCTCAAAGATTATAATAATTTTACACTTAGCTTTTAAGTGAAATTAAATGAATGATATTTCTATCTTGAAATTGTCTCATGGTTTACATCAAAACAGCACTATTTCATACCAGCGACACTTTGTACAAGTGTAACTTCAATCCAGTATGAAGAAAACCTTAAAGATGGCTTGGTTTGGCATTTAACTTCGTTATAGTACCGTCTTAAATTTAACTCACTGACATTCCTATTATTTGAAATTAGAATTGCACACGATATTTTGTGGACCCATATTCCCAGATCAAAATCATCAGGACAAGTTTATTTTCATAGAAGTCTTACAAATCTTAGTGAATTCCCTTCATATAACAAGCATTGTAGCAGACCTTTCTCAGAGATGTTTTTTTTCCTTAAATGCACTATTGCCTTCCAGTGCTGAGAAAGGGAAATTTACTCTGCTCAGTACTACCATTTATAACAAAACAAAGGGAAGATACAGCTGAAGTCTCAACACATAAGGAAAACAAAGGGAAGTTACTGAATGTATTTTACACAGTGTAACATTTTAAAATAAAGACAACATGCTGTGGCAGCCACCTAAGTGGCAATCAAAAGTTAAGTAAGCAGAAATAAAAAAGGAACACTATGACAATCCCAAAGCCTTTTCAAATGCTTTGAGTAGAAGACCAAGGTCATAGGAGCTGATTAGACAATTTAATGCAGAGTACCTATCAGCATCTTTATCTTGGACACAAACATCACCATCTCTGCCTCTCACAGTTCAAACTCTGTCTTTTCTATCCTAAAGCCAGAAATAAAACCTAGTCTCCTTAAAGGGTATTATTTATTGAAGAAAAACTGATAGGACAGCAACAAAATGACATTTTCAAAGAAACTGGGTCTTTCCAGTACTATAATACCAGATTGCTGGTCTGCATTTCTGCTCCTGAAGGTTTAGGACTGCCAAATCCACGATCAAGATGTTTTACTCTGAATCACAGATTATTTGTTGTCAGCGGCAGACTGGAGGCTTCTATTTATTCACTAATTTGGATGTTGCTAAGAAAAGCCAGCCAGAAAAGTGAAAATTTCATATCCAAGACCTGATCATATTTGGTTCTCCAGCTGAGCTTCAGAAGCTTTAAATAAATTCAAAGCCAGTTTCCTCACTCCGAAAGCTGAAGTAAATAAAGTTAAAGCCACACAGATCTCTATAAATTATTTTTAAGAATTCTTTTCTCTACTGCCAGTTTATCCATTGTTCTCCAAGACAAGTTAGTCAGTGCCTAGAAGTGGTAGAAGGACTTCCATCTGCTACTACTTCAAACAAAGTCAGCCATCCAGGGAAGAAATGTCAACCTGTCCAAGACATATGTTTTTAAACATATTAGACCTGCTGTCTCTGCCAAGATGCAATTAAACACTGTCTATTCTTTGAAAAGCCTGCAAGAAAGAAGTTTTAAAAACCCACACTCAAGAATGACCCGCACTGAATAAAGGCAGGCTTCACAGTGACTTGTAACAACCTAATCTGTTTCCATCAGGCGAATTTCCTGACCTAAGGTTGCTACAATAAGCTTCCAAGAATTGATTCATCTGCACTACAAACAAGCCACAAGGGCTCTTAAACTGCATCTATAGCAGGGTACCATGGCAAGTCAAATTAGCATAGTGATTCTTGCAGTCCCTTCTCTCTCCCTGACTCCTCAGTCACCTGCTCCTGCTCTTCACCCTTATCTACCCAAGCTCATCTGACCCTGTGGTGAGCTTTTTGGGGAAAGGAGACATGGGGAAATCTGACTTAAAACCAAACAAGAAAAATCAGTATTTTTCTGCCAATTTACACCCTTGAATCAGTTCACTGTAGCACTGGCGGTAGGTGGGAGCACCAGCCAGGGAAGGATGGGCAGACCCAGGTGAGCTTAGCTTGCCCTGAGCTGCTGTCAGATCTTCCTGCAGGGCAAAAGCTTCTACCTGTTCCTGCGCTGTCATTTTAAGATTTTTTACTACTCCCAGCAATCAGAGAAGAGAGGATCTTCTCTTTATATATACACATAAATAGTGCCCTCTGCCACTTGGATAGGCAAGTGTGTTATTTCTCAAGGACATCCACTTCTGTCAGGTATTTTGCCTACTGTGAACAGAGCCACCTTGCAACTGAGCTACACTGGGCAAATTGGACATGCACTGGTGGCCTGAAGGAGGGACAGAGACTATAAGTAAATAACCATTTCCTAATCAAAACAGAAGTTATGCACAAAGCTGTTCTGTCAGGAAAAAGCAGTAGTATTTCCAGTGCAAGTCCCAATAGGCACTACAGCTCCCAGCCAGGATCCCAGCAAAGTACAACACCAAGACAACAATGCAACTCTGGATCCACACAAGCCAGCATGACACACTGCCTGCTTTGTCTGGCCATGTTTTTGTTTCTAAAATAACTAGGATACTAAATCTTTAATTGCTGCTATTCTTCATTGGATAGGAGCCGATTTCTGCTTTTAGAAAAGTATCTGTAACATTCTCTCTTATCAGCAGCAAGAGAGAATAGAAAGCTGTTGTATGTGTTACATATTCTATTTTCTTCATTTTCCCTCTTTGGTTTGTGCAATTTCTACTCTTGTTCTCTGCTTTGCCAGAAGTTACTGACCCCAGACTCACGCAAAGCACCTACCCTTAGCCAAAGAAGATCATTAAAGGAAAGTCAGGGAAGAAAGTCAGCTGCATGAATACTTATCTTATTGACATATAATACTCGGTCAAGAAGGGTGAAGCTTGTCTCTTGAAAAAGTCAAATCCATCAGATTTAAAGTTTACAAGACGCAGACCAAACTTTACATATTTTCTTCCAGATTTAGCATAGGCATTTAAAAAAAAAAAAAAAAAAAAAAGAAGCAAGAATGGAATAACACTTCAGGCTGATTCACAACTCTAAACTCACACATGACATCTGAAAAGACTCATATGCATAGAGTCAAGGTTCATGTAACCCAAAGCTTCTCCTGGTCAAATTCCAAAGCATTGGAGAGCAGTAATTGGATTTCTCTACTGTACAGATACAAGATAAACCATTTTTTTTCCAGTAGATGACTAACACTGACAGCTTTATTTATTTATTTAACTTTCAAAGCACAGTCATTTTTAATGGATCTATAATTCAAAAGCTCTTTAATTAATTTTCTTCAAGCTTCCTAGAAGCACGGATTTGGTTTTGTGCCTTGAAAAACAAGCCAGTCAAGTTCCAGACAAAAAACCCCTTTCAAAGTCAAAGCTATAAATGAAACCAAAATGAGATTTTATCAGGAATGCTGGTTGCAATTTCACCACATAAGCTGCTTCTACCATTATACAATCTTTTTAAGTTGCTCTTGTTTTTCCTCCCTGCCTTCAATCCATTTCTGTTTGCTATAATAAGAAAAACATTTCTTCCCTTATATTGCTTTTTGCCTCACCGCATTATTGATTCTGCTTCCTATATGTTTTTCGTTACTTTTCTTTCTTCTGACTTATTTTTATAAAGCTGTAAAGCAAGTGCTCTAAGAGAGAACAGCTCTATACCCCAGGCGATGGCTACACTGCTACCAGTACAGACTGAAACGAGGGTGGAAGGAGCACTGGAACTGGAGAAGACCATTAAAGAGCAGCACTTTGTTCCTTCTGTACATCAGTTTCTCATCAAGTAGAACACTCTAGGAACTCATTTATTTATTTTAGACAACGATGCCTGGTCCACGTGCTTGAGTGTCTACTGAACTGAATGCCACATGGAGAAATCGCCCTTCTCAGTTCTCCAGGAAATTAGTCTCAAGTGTTTGGGTAACAGAGGGTACATAAAGTAACCTACCTATGCCTTTGTACTGGGGCATACAGGTCTTTCAGCCTGCATTTTTAACAGAATTATTAATTACAGTGCAGAGTGCTCCAGCAGAGCTTGCCCTCCTCCACTGCACCAAGGCACTTCCTCATGTCCCTGGCTGGCCATGCACAAACACTGCACTCCCTGCTGCTTCTGCCAGAGATTATTCTCCTCGGAGAATAAACCACAGCAGAATGAAATGCATGTCCTTAACCTTATCTACTGAATATAGTGAGGTAAGTCACTGACGGAGCTGCGTTTGCACTTAAACGCCTGATGATATGGGAGACGACTGAGGCATTGGTGTATGAGCTAATAGTTTGTTCTACAAGAAGGTCATCTCTGCCACAAGAATAGGACAGAAAGCTGGAAGGAGAAGCCATGAGAATGGTCAGTCTGTTTGGAGTTACTTCAAACACAAGCCAGTTAGTGACATAGATGCTGAGGCATCCAGGAACTGGGGAAGTCGCCCACAGAGGTGCGGGAATGGGGGTGCATTAATTCTGATGCAAATACCGGACCATGCTCCCTCACACGGTTCATCACAGACACCGTTTATCAAGGGACAGCTACATTTCCAAGCCATGGAGCCCTCTTCAAACACCCCTTTTCTTTAAGATGCTACCTGTTTTATTACCAAGCCTAAATTCAAGATTAACAATAATTGGAAGGTTCCTTACTGGATGTATAGGTGACTAAAGCAGACATACAGCTCACATATGCAAAACTGGAGTGGTGCTTGCAAGGATTTGCACATCTTTCATTAGACTTGTGTAAACCGATTTCTCCTCTCACAATCCATTCCATAACCAGAATTCAAAGAATGTGAACAAACAAATTTTCAAGATACTAATGAGCACTAACATCTCAACTTATCTCTAAAAGCTACATAAGTGTATTCATTTAAGGGACCAGATGTTCTCAAAAAGACAAAAGCATAGCTTGCACTTCTGAGACCATCAGTAAATGCAGCATACAATTTCTAAATAAATTTGTCCACAACGCAACTTCGAGCAGTTTGCTTTGAAAAAGAAAAATTACTTATATGAGCACTAGTATAGCATTAAATTCTGTAGACTGGCAAAAAAGAAAATGAAGAATTTAAACAAAAATGAACTTTTTATTTTATCTCACTAAATAATATTCATTTGTAGAAACACTGCAACAAGCATTGCCTGCAAATTTCATGCTTTGAGTGAAATTTAATTAACTTGAACTAGTAAAAATCCTGTGGGGTTATGTTATTTGTAAGTGAGAAAATAGGAGTCATGTCTGCGTGACTAGGGATGGAAATGCAGCTGGCCTTGTTAAATTGTGGTTCCTCTTGAAAGGTACATAAATATTTATGGGAGTTTGTGTGCTGACATTTGTTGCTGGACTTGAATATTCAAGTCACTACAGATGACTCCTAGATCCACCTTCCTCATACATGTGGTTTTTTTCCTCTATGTACATCCTGTTGCCACGATAATTTGGTTTGCACTTCCCTGATGACCTAACCTGTAGGGACAGACAGGAAAAGCAAGCAAAGCACTATTCATTCACAGGTGATTTATGGACCTGTGCGTGCTTCCTTTTGCAGCAGAAAGTTAACATACGCACACAAGAGAAATGTGCATTTGCCTCTGCCTCACTGGAAGCAGCAGCTGGGGAAAAAATAAAATAAAATAAATCCAACCCAGTATGCTGACTACCTTAAGGGCAGGTCCTGAGCTCACTGCTGCCCAGCTCATTTCTGACACTATCCCATCCAGTTTTCAGGTTCTGCTAAGTGTAAAGATGCAATGGAGGAACAGGATAGCTAAAACTCAGTAAACCAACCAATTCAACAGAATAGGCTATATATGTACGGCTTCCCTCTTATCCTCTCTGCAAAGAGATCAGTTTCCTGTTAGGATAAAATTAAAAGTGTAGATTAAAAAAATACCATTACAAAATCACATGTGACAGAGCTTTCACATCCCTGTCTTGGAACCACCTGCATTTCTTAGAGAACAAAAACCATGATGTACCTCTCAAATCAGGTTAATCAGGATTAACCATAAACCTGCAACAATATCGGACATAACCCAGTGATACAATATTGCTGCACTATCAACCCCTTGTAACTGCAAAGTACCTAACCCTTTCCCAGCCAAAATAAGCAGAGTAGGTGGAGCTCAGGCATTGGGCAGGGTATAGTGGGTAGGCCTGAATTGGCTGGTGAGAAGGAGAAGACCCAACAAGAGTTGTGGAAGTGCTCTCCTACCAGGACTCCTTGGCAGTACCGCCAGAACGGCTCTCAGGTGGGATGGCTGGCAGTGGCCCTGCACTGGTGCACAGCAGCCAAAGGGACTTTCTGCAAGACAAAGACCACCCACATTCTGACAGCAGCATCAGTCACTTTGGACAGGGCTTGCATGGATGCATGTACAAGGGTTATGCAAAGCTTTTGCCACCAGCAACCCTCTACAACCCTGAATGCTCACTTGGATCTACATAGGAAGGAGAAGCCATTTAGCAGCTGTCTTAAAGGAAAACAAACAAAACAGGGGCAACAGACGCTTTACATTTTATGCTCATAGTAAGGCTCTAACACCACTTTAGCCAAGTCAAGGAGCTCCAAGTGGAAGGCAGCAACTTTCTGGATTTAACTACACACCCATCTGAAACACCCCCTTCTAGTTTGAAGCCATGGCTGTATGAGCAGCTGAGACAATGCAAAGGAATGTGGAGGGGAAGGTGAGGAACCACCCCTATTTCCTTTCAGTGGCAGTGACCTCTTGGCTGCACAACAGAGATGAGCGTGACTGTGAGTTGCCATGGCAGACCTACCATTGCTTAGATTAAAAAAAATAAACTAAAAATCCCTTAAGATGTCATTACAGTACTGAATAGTTACAGTTAACAAGTATTTGCATGACAGAAGGTAAGATTTTTGCATACTGAGCATACCCAGGCTGCCGGAGCTGGTTTGGAACAATTAAAAGACAGACACTTTAAATGGTAAACGCAAGCTGTGTTTTGAGCCAGGGAAATTGCAAGTGTACTCTAACCTCATCTGATTGCCATCATCACAAGTGTAACAACTGCAGCATTGCATCTTAATTGCATTCCCAATTGACCAGTCATACAAGAATGACCTCAAACAAAATTAATTCCTTAGGCTTTTTGGTCACATTGATAACACACAAGATTTTCAGTAACTGAAATGAAAAAAAAATGATTAAAATTTGATCCTGCTATAATTTCTGCATTAACCAAACCTCTTCGAACCTCCCAAGGAGCTTTAGAAAGATCCTCCTTCTATTCCCCTTTGGCATACTTTAAAGAGTTTGTATAAATTCATTTCAAATGGGCTGCCTTAAATGGTACAGTTTTTCCAGGATTCAGGACAATGTTAGCAATGCTCCAAGGGCACCTCTGCTCCAGAATTATAGTTTTTAGGGGCTAAAATAAGGATGGCAGCCCTTGCCCAAATGGCAAATACCATGTGTCTAGAAGAGCTCCAACCCAGCTCCGACCCACACTTACCATCAGGAAAGGGAAGGAAATTCAGAGGAATTATTGAGGGAAAGAGGCCAACAGATTATATGAGGAGTCATAATTCGATTGTACTGAAGGAAGCAATGAAGAGCAAGGAAGATTTATACTTATAAAGGAGAGTACTGTAATTCCAATAACCTTTTCCACTCTTGCATAAATTGAGCCCCCAGGCATTTGATAAAAGGCATGAAAGGGTCTTTTTTTAAATTTTTTTTTTTTTGTGAGCAGCTAAAGCGCTCCTACTTCATACTATTTTCTTAACAGTTCTTGCACAAAGCTAGTAAAAATACAGAGCTGTTGTTTCCAGAAACTCACATCTCATCTCAATGTTAGAACAGCCTGTGGCTGCTCTTTAAGCAAAGATTTATTATTTACCAATTAATGGTCACTTAAGGGTGACTCAGTAAGATTTTCTGTTCAGTGGATCCCTCTGTGATCCCTTCTACCAGATCTTCATCAAGTGACTCAGAGAGAGGAAAGACTGGTTATATAAAGAGAAGGTAGGTGGCTTAACAACCTTTATCTTATCACAGACCTGTCATGGGAGAGAACTGCACGTTACCGCAGTGCTAAAGCACATGTCAATGCACTGGAAAGCAGTCAGATGTTTTCCACATAGTCCAATTTGAGAGCGCATTGCAGAGTTATTTATTGAACCAGTTCAGATTACACAGAGTTAACTTCAGAGCCTGCAGTTTCCAGTGTTTCACCTGCCTTGCCAAACTGAGACCATGCTTGCTGCTAAAGAGCAAGGGAAGGAAAATGGAGAATAAAGCAAGCAATTACATTATTTAGTCCATTCAAACTCCAAGGAAGGTGGGAGTTATAAACCTGGGTCCCTGAGAATCTGAGCCTATACTCTACTGGGAGGGTGGGGAAGGGTGGGAAGTAACAAGGGAAGGGTGGGAGATAAATATCACCCATGATACATACTAGCACCTGACTGGAAGGAAAATTATTTTACAAATCTGACATCACTACAGCCCATTACCCAGAGGCTTCCATGTTCTGACATTTGCTCATTCTTCAGCCTAGAGCAAGCTTTCTAGTATGCCACTCTACCTTTCCAGGAAAAAATGGTAAAAAAAAAAATAAAAATCTTCAGCAGCCATGTTTAGCCTTCAGATCAGTGCCTGGGCAATTCACAGGAGTAGCAGGTTAGACTGACCTAGCTGCAAGTAAGAAAGATACATCACAGCTGGACACCTTAACCAGTCTGGAAGCCTTTGCCAACCTTCTCCAGGCTTTTGAAACACAACCTATGATTTTCAACAGCGTTTCTAAACTTTTTCTCCTAACAGCGTAAAAGAAAACAACGTGCCTACTCATCCTGCTACTACATATCTGAGGGGCACTCCTGCTTCCTCACTCCTGCCTGAGAAGATGTTGTCTCCCTTTCAGCAAAGCTATTTCTGGAGCCTATTTACTGGTACGTTCAAGACTAGACTTTCTAATTTTGCAGCATAATCTGTGGTTCAGTCACCCATGAAACCACTGAACAGCCTGCAATTGTGTGCAAATCTGCACCACGGCTCACACTGTCTGAGCTCAGGTACAGTCATTAAAAACAGCACACTTAAATGGGAGGCTCGTTAAACCTGCCAGGAGCATTTGCCAGAAAAATATGACTCTCCTTTCCCCTTCTCCAGCCCCTTTAAAATAGTTTAATTAATATCATCATCCTAGCTTCAGCTCCAGGAAGTGACAAAAGCAGAGACACTGGGGAGGAGACGGATATGGCACAGGACGTGATCAGATGAAAGGGAACCCTTGCTTGTTTTTACCGATTTTACTGGCCCTGCATGAATGATATAAGGCCACAATCCTGCTCTACCACCCTGTCTTGGGCCATGCAAGGGATGTGATGCCCAGCCGAAGACCAGAGGGAAGGCTGATGGCTTCCTCCACAGAAGGCTTGGGTAGATGCTGTCACCAGCACAGCTTGGGCAGCAGCATGTGAAAAGAGAACAAGGAGAAGGAACTCTTCCCCTCCGCCACAAAAGCTCTTGCATCAGCTCACGCCGGCTTGTGAAGTGAGCCCTAGGGAAGGGACCCACGCTGAGTCAGCTGCTGCATCTGGTCTTCTGCACAAGTACACAGAAGGCTGCCGCAGGGTCACAGACAAAGCAATGCCCCAGCGAGACTAAAGTGACCCGGAGCAACAAACCTTCCCCACCCTCTAGATAATCAGATTTGCTTTCTCCCATGACTTCCACATTTGCTGGGTGTACTTTGTCTCACCTGAGTTACCAGCAAGCAAAGCTATTTGCAGAAAGAGAGGCACACCTTGCCTTCTGCAGGAGTTCACTGACACTGGCTGAGGCATTATCCAGGCACACATATCTCTGCCCAGGGCTCCCACACCTCTTCCCCTTCTGTTGGCCAAAGCAAACTCCTCACAGGACTGGCCACAGGACTTTCCACCCCAATAGGTAAACTCAAACCTCCTTATCTTCAGCTCGGCAGCAGGGTACAGAGCCATGCATCCAAGCATGCTGAGCCAGCAAGTGCAGGGCGTCTACCTGTCCTTCCTCCCTGGATGCAACAGTTGCACAGAGCAACAAATACTGGGACAAAAGACACTCTGGGAAAAAAATTTCTTTTCCTCTACCTAATCTTAAGTTACCTGTCCTCCTCCAGTCCCCTGCTCTGCACTCTTTTCTATGTTTAACTGCTGGGCAGGCCATACATCCCCTTCCAACCATTGGAGTCAGAGTGCTCCTTAGCACCCTTCCACCATTTCTCTCCCTGTGTGATTTTTGCCTCCACTCTCAGCAATCTCCTCCAACAAGAGACAGACCATTTCTGCAGAAATCTGCTCAGCAAACACAGCAGGGGACCTACCCAGCATATAACAGCAGACAGCGTCAGCTCTGTACATCAGAAGACTTCTGAGTGTGGTATCTTGGGAACCTCCTGGAGAGAGCTTCCTGAGGACCTTTCTGGTGCCTCACCACACAGGAGGTGTGCCAGCTGCTCAGGAGCACAGGAACCCATTGAATGCTGGGTACAGGGTAGGAAACTGCTTCTGGAAGATGGTAGAAGGTACCTCTATCTCTACATCAGCATGAAAAAAAAGCCTTTCAAAGCTGTGTCTGTTTGTTCAGTGGATGAGGATTAACTGCCTTTCATTCATTCTCCTCGATGAGCAATGACCCACGGTACCTGGGAGGAGAAAACCCCAGGTTCACTTCTCTGTGGTAAGCACCATCACCTGCACCAAGCCTGTCTCTATCTGCAGGTTCACAAGAAATATCCCCTGAAACACTTCTTCCAACAGAACTACAGCAGCCAAAGGAAAATATTTTTTCGAATAAACATCCAAATCCACATTAAAAAAAAAAAAAAAAAAATCAATATCTAAAAGTGGTTTCTTTAGACAAGTTCCAAGCAGCTCCAGTCAAGAAGTTGTACTTGGAGGCCAGAAGACACTACCTTATTGCAACACTGAGGAAAGCCTGCAGAGGAGCACTGGTGGCTGAGACTCTGTGCTATCCCTCCGCAGAAGGCAAGGCTTGTCCCTGGGCTCACTCTGCCCCTTGGGGCTGACTGGTAGGAAAACAGCATAAGACTATTAAGAAGGGTGTGGTTTGAATGGTGAGGGCAGCTCAACCTTGGCAGCTCTGTGTTTTAAAGACAGCACTTCGGTGCTCTTCCCACTCCCAAAGCACCCAGGACAGTTATTTACAATTTCCCTTAGGCAGACCATAAATCCCAGCACAACTAGCAAGCTCAACACAGTGTAAAAGGATCCCTGTGACAGTCTAATTATCTTTGCAGGCTATGCAAGCCTATACAGTTTGCTTCCACACGGCAGCTTTGAAAACTTTGGCTAATGACCATGTCTAGCAGATCAAACTTTCCACTTCCTATTGTTCTGCTCAGGGCGGCCAGCCGAGAATTCAGGGTCAGCAAACCTCTAGGGGGAGAAATCAAGGCCATTTAGAGAAAGGGAAGAGGGGCTATGAAACAGAAGATGACTCCACAAAGGAGTGCAATGGCATGCTACAGACCTAGCAGAAAGGGAAAGAGTAAATCTAAATTGAGAGGAAGCGTAACAGATTGAGTACTAAAATCAAAACCAGCAAAAACAACAAAGCAAACAAGACCCCCCTGTTCCTTCCATTCTCTTAAGACTTTAGGGACTAATCCTCCCCATGAAGACAACTTTTTTTTGTTGTTGTGTAAATAAAAATACTTAATACAGAAAAATGGACTCTCTTCACCTCCCCAGCCAGAAGGTCAGGTTTACCCAAGGTGCGGCTGCTGCACCTTTCATGTTGTCTCACTTCCATAGAGGGGCACTGATATTCAGGTTGCCCCTAATTTCACTCAGATCTTTCTGAATAGCTACTAGCTCTATTCATGCATTACCTATCCAGACAGCTGCCCATTTGCAATGGACACAAACACACAGCATTTATAACAAACACTTGAATTATAAAGGGGGGTGTGTGTGAAGTCAGACTCAAATTCTTGCTCTGGATCAAGCACAACAAAAACTAACCAGCATCTCCCCATTTTGGAATGAAAGCCTCACCTGACAAGCTACTGTCTGATCTAAGGTGACACGTGCACTCTCTTGCTCTGATCTCAGAAGGTCCATAATGAAACTTTTACTTAGATGGCATCTCCTCACAAAATTCTTCAGCTGCAGTGACTCACTTCAAAGTAAAAAACCAAACCAACACCAAACCAACCAACCAACCAAATTGTGCTAAATCTAGAGGGTTTAGATACCATCTACAATAGGAAGTAAACAAAAATTTATGAAGATCTGTACAGCAAATTCCAGGATATAGTTAGATATACTTTTCCAGAGTCAGAAAAGGGGATTTCTTTTTCCTCAGTTGATGCAGTGCTATCTGTTAATTACAAACAGCACAGGCAGAGGAGATATCCCTGGAGGTATCCAGGAGATATAAGAGACACCTACTCTCCAAATGCAAGGCCTCAGAAAGCAGTTCTCAATAGTTTTGGCTACAAGTTTACCAATCACTCCAGATATGAGCAAGTAGCCATTTGTTACAAGCTTTCCCTTAAGTTTCTCTCAGTTTGTTTTTTTTTTAACCCTCCCTGAAACAGACAAAAGTAACAAAAGAAACCAAGAACAAATTGTTGATAAAAGGACTTCAGGCTCTTCTTCTGATGTGTTGTTGCTGTACTTCACAATCCTGATGCAGGGACATCAGGATCTCTTGCTGCAAGTAACAGAAGAATTTCTGAGAAAGTGCCAGAACACATACTGTGTCCTACTGAGCTCAATACAAAAAGGTGAAATCTACTCCCATTACACATTATGGCCATGACACAGAAGACTTGTAGGTTTAAATAGCAATAAGCAAACCCAAAATCACCTTACAACTCTTTTAAAATGAACTCTCAAACAGCTTCACAGACTGCTCTGTGGCAATCCAAAAGGATAGCTGGAAAATTCCTACCTCCTTAATACAATTTGGGCTAAAACTTTTTCAGACTGTACGATTCTGGTTTGATCTGTTTGGATTTAAACAGGAAGCTAGATAACAGGAAACCACATACTCAGTAAAGACACACTTGGATGGGTGATGAAGGTATACTCACGCAGTGCATACAGGGAGAGGACTATTCCAGCCAGGCAAAACCCCTCAAAAAACCTGAGTGTGCTGAACATGGTCACATTCACTGAGAGTGCCACTGTCAGTCCAAATATCAAAATGAGTATGACAGAGAAGAGCAGTACAGGCCGTCGACCAACCCTAGAAGTAAGGAAGCAGGGAGAAACAGTGTTAAAATCAGAGATGGACGTAATGCTAGAGAGACACAGCAACTATCAGAGGGCAACATGTCATGAAACATGTTCCAAATTATCCTCCATTTTTAATGCTTATTTCATTCTTTTTTTTTTTTTTTTTTTTTTTTTTTCCCTACTTACTAAAACCCAGATTTTTCCATCACCTTTGCATTGACAAGTTCATTTCTGATAGGATTATGTGGGGACAGCACATGGTGTATTACCACTTTATTTAAGCATCATTTTCAAAACACCAAAGGTGAACGAGGAAATATTTGGGAACTCCAGTTCCATAAAGGCAATAAACAAATACCTTGGAGATGAAAAACAACTTCTCAGAGTTTTCTGTAGTAGCACAGTAGAGTATGGTGTTACTTGTTACAGCATGGTATATTATATCTCCATAGCATATAGACAGAGCTTACTGCAGTTAACTTCTTCCCAACAAACATATTATTCTCAGCCTCATCTGTAAGAGGAGCAGGTTCAAAAAACTATGTTCCTTGGTCTTGTTGTTGAGGGTAAGCCTAATAGGCATAGACCAAGCATTAAACAGGGCTTGCGTCATTTCCCTGAGCCTGAGACAGCTGGTAGCAGGAGAACAGTGAACTTCCAAGTCCCTCCAGTTAGCATCCCCACGGCAACTGCTGAGATCCTCAAAACCAGCCTAACTGGGGGACTATGAAGAAATTGCTCCAAAAATTATTAGTGGCAATGTGGGTGTAAGGATTTGCAGTCCTCCTTTGCAGGCAGGCTTTGCAGCTGCAACCAGCAGTTGCACGTGTCGGTGCAGCACTGAAGAAGAGGAGCTTGGCTGCCACTAAACACGGGGGGCACTTGCTGCAGAGTTTCGCTTTTTTATGCCAAAGGAATAGGAGACTTCTACATCTCCTATTCATATGCTTAGGATTTATAATTCCCCTCCCCCCCTACCTCTTCCTGTGCAAGGGGAATGATATGAAGCACCAGAGCACATGGCTATTTTAAGCAATAATTGGATCATTATGTGGAGATTTCCAAAATTTTTCAACTTGTCAACTCCCACAAGTTTTCCAGTGGAACTGAGGTTCCCTTTTAGTCAGCTCCATATGCCATTTACACAAAGAATATATGAACTTGCTTTTCGTAGGCAGCTTTCACAGACCCAAAGCAGTCTGTCAGCTGCAAGCCAGCCATCAGGTTGAATGTCAACCCAATAAAGAACATTTATATCTCACAACTTAGTCCAGTTCCAGATACTGAGGCATTTCTAGTCAATTATTTCAGCAGATTGTTAACAGCAGCTATAAAGTACATCATATATATGCATTCACAATTAAATTTTTGCATTTTGCTTTACTTAAAATGACAGAAGACCAATAAAATATGTGGTGAAGGGCTGAAAAGGAGACATTGTTATAATTTTTGACAATTTGGGGAACTAGAAGAGTGCACCAGTATGCCTGTCACCATTCATGCTCTTGCGAAGTCACACTTAAGTAAGCAATGACATAGCTCCTCACATGAGGACAGGTTTATTAATTTTTTTCAGCTGTAGCATCACCTGGGGGGTGCCTCGAAGATTTAACTTGTTGGCATTAACCATTCGATGTTTTTAAAACAGAAAGTAGGGAATGTGGGAACCGAAGATGGCAAGGTCAAAGCAGACTGCTCTTAGTCAACATACAGACCCAGCCCACCAGAAGATGAGCTGCTGTTGAGCTCAGGGTGGGAACACAACATCACTGCCTGAGCGATATGCAATGGGAACATGCTGGACATGGGGGCAGTTAGTGCTATGTGTACACTTCACTTTTTATTCACTTTTTTATTTATCTAACCTAAAGCACATCAGCAGGGAGGGGAATTACCTCACATGAAACCTTGAATACAGAAAAAACCCACACTATGAACTTATTATCAGAGATCGGCACAGATTTTCGCAGCCTTATTTTCGTAATAGCCAAGCTGTAATTCATACTAATTAGTATTTGTGGAAGTGTTTTGTAGATGAAAGGGATTATGCAAACACTCAGAATTAGGAACTTAATTCTCATCACAAGCCTGACCTGCCATTCCCTGATGTTGATTTAAAAAGACCTCATGCTTCGCATACATCAGTTCCCTTCTTTCTCTCCTCCCACTCTCTTTACTCGAGGTTATCCATTCATTAGGATATAGAATTTCTTCTAACATTAAACAAGTTATGCAAATGAATAGTTGCTGCTATTGAAGAATCAGGAAATCCAAGACCCTTGTGGGCCTGTGAAAGCCAGCTGAGGCCAGATAAGCCCTCTGCTAAGGGGCATCATCAGCACCTCCTCCCAAACACAAAACTAGTCTACCTCCTCACCTAGGCATACAGCACATTCCTCAAAAATCAAAACTCCAGGGCAGCTATCAGCCATCTATTTGGTGATACAGAAGGGTTTTGACAGGATGGTGTCTTAGAGTATAAAAAAAAATAATAAAAAAAAAAGCCTTTCTATGTAGACAGAGTTATCTGTCTAACATTACATGGAAATGCTTGTGAGAAATTAAACCATGCACAGTCTTCCGTAAAACAGCCCCAGGATGCTATCTGCTGTCATCCAAACTATTCCAGAGAGATATTTCTGTGCCACAAAATTCTCAGCCTGCAATGCGTACTATTATCTAGATCAAATGCTAAATACTGCCTGCACAGGTAAATAGCTAGGGATACAAGCAACCCCAGGCTTTTGAAGAATCTGCAATCCTCACAGCTCACAGTGTGATATGCAAATGCATCAAAAAGATATGCCTAACATCATCAGTTGCACTACAGAGCGGAATTTAATGGGTCTGAGGACAAGACCTGCTCTTCCCATCCTCCTACCTCCTGCCACCCTGAGAACACTAAGCTTTGCTCTTATTGCTGACCAAATTGCTTTCCCTATGCCATTCTTTGCGGTTTTGGGGACTTGAACTGTCATGAAGTCTCCATAGAGCACCTGAGCAGGTGCAAAGCAGGGGTAGTACAGGGCAATGAGAGGCACAGACCGACTGTCTTGAGGCTACATGAACAGCAGGTCTGCCTGCTCCAGCAGAAAACCTTCCACAGAGACCTCAACAGCCTCTGTCCAGAGCAGGCAAAACTGCCAGTAATGCTCTGCCTGTTGAACAAGTAACTTATTCAGGTGTTGGACACAGTCAGTCTTCACATGGCTGAACAAGCTTACAAACCTTCTTCCTATAGATTTTCCACATAGAGCTATCCAAGCATGCACGTGTACTGTATTTGGAAGATAGACCACTCAGTTTACTTAGCAAATAACTGTAATGCACTCCGTGCCTTTGCCACATACAGCTTTGAAAGCTTTCTTTCAGAAAAGAAAAGCAAAGCCCCAAACCCTAGTGGTATAAAGCAACCAAAGCATCTTCTAATTCTTTAAACTGGGCAGTGGTATATAAGTGAAATGAAAACAGATGTTGGAAGTTTGTAACACTTTTGTACACTCCACTTAATCTCTGCTTTTGCTTAAAACCAGTTTTTTGTTCTTTTCCCCACCCTCTTTTTACAGGTACAATCCCCTTTGTATCTGCCTCTCCACACAACCTCCTTCCTTAGTGGAAACTCAGGTTGTGATTAAATAACTAAGTAAATCCCATTTAAGCCTTCTTTTGCCAGTCCCAAATGCTACTGCAAGATGACAAAGATCATCCAGAGCAGGACCCAGCTGGGCCAGTTACATCAGATGGCAAGGACTGGGACTGAATAGGAGCAAAACAACTGTGTTTGTTGGCAGCAAACCTTGTCCTTTCTGGTCACCCATGAAAGGGTAAGGACCTCACTCATCCTTCCAGCCACCAAGTTACCCTTTTTGTCCTTTGCGCCACAGCTGGAAAACAGATTTTCCTTTAGGCTTCTCAAACTCACTAAAAAAACCCAACAAACTAGTTTTTTT
>VZTM01014809.1:123844-137540 GCA_013400555.1 Jacana jacana
TTTTGTATCAGGGTAATTTTATGCTGCATTAGCTCCACTAAGCAGCTTGCAGAGGGGTCCAACAAGCACACATCGCAGCACAAAGTACACGCTGGGGACAGAAATGGATGGAAGAGCAGGATGCTCCTTCTTTTGGTGGCAGAGAGCTATTAAATCTGCTTACTGCATTTCTCTCAAAGCCACTGCCTTAGGCAACAAGTTGTTCACTTATTTGTGACTTATTTGTCAATTATAGCAGCATTTCCCTAACTTGGGAATAAGCCTGCTTTCTCCACACTGATTCCTTTTTAGGAAAGCCAAGCAAGATCCCTCATTCATTTCCCCCTTATACCTCCCCATGTGTTGTTACAGCCTTGTTTTACTTTGGTATTTTAATCAAACTCAACTGCAATTCCTCATGCATTCCCCCTACTTCACTGAAAAGTCATGATTCTGTACTTGACTAAAAACTTCTGAAGACTATTCAAGAATTAAGATGCAATTTTGCTACAAATGTTTTGAGTCATATTAGCCCACAGCTGCAGAGGGCCTTTTCTCTCCCAACTGACTGGTGAGGCTTTTTAAGATTTCCCTAATAGGAAACTCTTCTTTTTCTTCCTTTCCTGTTTTAATGCGTGGCAAAAGAGTTAACTTGGAGCCATTTAAAAGCACCAATACTGGGAACTGTGCTGGAAGCTACTAAAATGACTGGGACAGCATTGCAGAGCTATTGTTGCAAGCTGATGCTGCAAGTTTCCTTTGAAATCACTTCAGTCGTGTCTTTAATTTACCCTCCTCCTTTTGCAAGACCCTTTCTGAACTCTCAGAGTGTCTGGAGTGTCCAATAATGTTTTCACTACTGCAATTTAAGGAATTGCACTCTATGCTTTTAAATTTAATATCCCAATTTTAACAGCACGTAAGTCAGCAATTCCTTAACACTACATCGAAATGTTTGCTTAACAAGAACTTCAAAAATAGAACAATGGAAAGCTTTGCAAAAAACAGCCTTCTACCCCCCGAAAGATACTGTGTAAGCACAAGGTTGACATTACACTAGTCTTGTATTTAGTCAAATCAGCGCTGCTTCCAATTTCTTTTGGCCTTACTGCTTGGTTTAAAAAAACAAATACAAAAACAAACAAACAAACAAAATCCCCAACAACAAAAACCAAATCCCAAAACCAAACAAAAACCAAAAACCAAAAAAAACCCACCCTAAACTAAAGGCTTCACTTACATAATTAGAAAAATCTTAATTCTGTGCTAGCATTACCACTGTAATAAATTGTTACACCAGGAAATAAATAAGTCGGGTACCAGATCGCTTATTTTCCTGTTATTTACCTTGATATAAATTACTCGGTTCAAGCAATTAAGATGCAGAAGTAAACTGTTTATTCATACTTCTTTTAGAGCCTGAAGAATATTTATGCAAAGGGTTTTAATTAATATAAAGCAGAAGAAAATAGAAACAATAACTAATATTATTATTTATTTCTAGATATATTGCATTAAAAGATTTTTCACTTACCAGTCAGCTATACATCCTGTTATTAAGTGGCCGAAGATTAATCCTACCAGTAGGGAAAATTTAGCAATGTGGACTTTCCAGGCAGAATCACAAACAAGATCCCACTGGAAGAAAATAAAGACAAGTAAACTGAAATATATTAGTTATTCTCAGATGCATTTAAACATACTAATTTTGATGTAGAGCTTCTTCCAAATAGCAGTCCTAGTGTGAGTGCACAGAAATGGCAGAGGAAAGCTTTCTTCCTCAAGTCAAAACCCAGATCCCAAGAAGCAAATTAAATGCTTGTTTACTTCAGTGAGTTTAATCAGGTCCTTAATTATAAAATTACAATATCCAACACTTAAGTCTCCCCCTCCCCAGGTCACATGAGTTTAGGCATTGGCAGTACTGATGTAACTGAGTATCTCACCATAGCAGACATCTGCTACCACCACCCCAGACATCTACTACCAGGGCCCTGGGAAGCCCACTGGTGGTAAGCACAACAGATTTAAAGCAAGTTCTCCTGTTGACCTCCTCAAGACTACTCAGAAACACAGGAAAAGCAACTACTTTACCACAGATCACTGACTGTCATTATCTCCAAGATACCACAGACAGAACAATAGGCCACTTTTGCTTTCTGAAAAGCATCACAGTTCCCCAGGTGGTGGAAGGGGATGAAGACTAATGGCACAACTCATCAGGACAAGCCCTGGCATAGAGCTGGACAGGGCAGCCAGAGATCATGGCACAACCATGAGACTCCTTGGGACAACTGCTCCTGCAGTGATGTTTCACAGCTCAGAGATCAGGCAGGGGCTGAATCTCCACCCTAAAGTGATCCCTGATATGGAATGTCTCTTCAATGAAAGAGAAAAACAGACTCTCAGGCACCCTGTTGTTAGGGCACTGTCTTATTCACATGAGAAAGATGGGAACATCAAGGTTTCTAGGAAGGCTTCCATAAACTCAAAGACATTTGCCTCTCAGGCATTAGACTGAGTGCCAGGAGAGCCAGGCTGCATTCCTGGCTTTAGCCCAACATCTTCATTGCCCTCAGACACATAACTTAATCTCTCTTATGTGTAAAGTGTGGATAGTACTATTATACCCTTGAATAAATGTAGGAAGATATGTTTGTGGTTTGTGAAGTGTTCAAATATTGATGGTAATGGGAGCCATGCACATTCCATGAAAAATAAGTACCGCTAACTTTGGAGAGTCAGACACTCCAGAACTGAAACTATGCTAAATAAAAGGCTCTGATTGTGTAAAGCAATAGTAGCAGCCCTCCCAACACCAGTAACTGAAGTTTCATAGCCAAAACCACCAAGTAGAAGTACGCATTTTATTTGTAAAAGTGAGGAGCAATGTCAAAAGAAAGCATCCCTCAAAAGCATTCTATTAGGCACACTTGCACTTTTAAGCATTTCCATGACATACAGCACTTCCACAAATAAGGCTAGCTCTGATGCATCCCTCCGGTTCAACATCACAGGAGATAGCCTCCCTAGAATATACCATCTCATCAAGGAGTACAACAATTTTGTGGCCAAGAGAACCATGCCAGCTTTCAGGCTCAGGCTTTTTATTTTAGTTAAATGTATTTTTGAGTTCCTCACTTGCATTGGCTTGAAGAAGTTGGGACATACAGGTCTGATCCTCCAACCTACATACTAAAGGCACTAAGGAACCAAAAGCAAGTAGAACAAGCAAATATTACATCTACCAAATAGCTATGAATTACTTGCAGGGAACAGCTCAGCAAGGCAGTGAGAATTGCTCTCCATGACGTTGACTTTTAGAAGTATTTAGCAAACAGGAGAAATGCAATTCCTAATATTTGCAATTATGGAACCAATCTCCAGTTAGCAAAGAAAAATACCTGCCCAGAGAAGACACAATCAAAACAGAAGTCAGGAGATAAAGCTAGGCTCCAGGCAGGCTTTCAAATGCTCTGGGTTTATTTTCACAATCCAGAAGGCATGTATGCTGCTTAAAACCGGGAAGTCGATTTTGTTTAATAGAGAATAAGTTTATTAAATATAGTCAAATTTATACAAGAAGAATACTTTTTAAAGGCAATCTCCAAAGTTCTTAATTATTGCTGCCAGAGGAATGATAGCACCATTCGAGTGCAAAAAGAAAAAAGCAGAGATCCTGGTGCTATTTCATTTTGGCAGCTTGCTATTGCTAGTCGAAGATAGCTTTCCCTTGCACAAGCTCCAGGCAGAGAATGTGCAGTACCAGATAACACGTAGGTAAAGGTTCATGGCTGGAACAGCCAAAATCTCATGAAGGGCTGTTGTGAAATTTCAGGCCAGGACAACAGTTGTCAAACCACTTTGGCACACTGGCACATAGAGTAAGAGTTTAAAAGCAGAAGAAAAGTCAATCTATCAGCATGTCCTTCGGTGGTGCCTAAAATGCACCCACTCCTGTTGATAACTGGGAGTCATCCTTTGTTTGTTTGTTTTTTAAGGCTATTGCTCAACACCCCAGCTGCTCTGAAAATAAAAACATATATTTCCCTGCAATCCCTGCATCTGGCCCTTTCCTGCCCTCAGTTAAGCACTCTGCAGGCCAGTATAAATCAGAACTGCCCAAGCCTACAAGGGCAGCCTAAGGTGAGTGCTAACGGGTGCGAGCAGCCCCTGAAATTCCCCAAACCTCCTGCTCTTCTAACCCCTCAGAATTTGTAAATAGGGAAATAGTGAAGTATTAATTCAGGTTGCTTGAGCACAAACTTTCAAGAATCTGCCACAACCCCAAATTATTCACTCAGTACTAAGAGCTCAAACTTATCAGGGTTTCTCCCCTGGCAGCCATCACAAACCAGAGAGAGGTCGCCATGAAGCATTTATCCAAACTAAATTTGGGAGGACAGCAGTGCCTGCCACCAGGGCATTTGACTCTCAGAGACACAGAAGAATAAGGAAAGGGCACAAAAGAAAAACAGATACCGCAGTCAAAAGTAGGCTCAGGTAAAGATGACATTAATAGGACAACATACATTTATAATAGCTAGCATATAATCCCCACCCATCTTAACACAGCAGCAGAGCAAACCGGCAAGGGTTCATCATGCTGAAAGTGAATGAAATTTGCCAGAGACGTGCGCTCCCCTTTCCCTTCCCCATGGAAAAGTCAGAGGCAGAGGACTACAGCCTCAGCTTTGGAGAGCCAGAAATAAGGCAGGAACTACTACATAGTAGCATCATCCCTGCCTCTCCCCTCACATACATCTGGGCTCAGCAGAACAGAGCATATTTGACGTGTCCATACAGCACAGCTCTGCCCAGAGCTGTGGCAGGTCTTGCTGTAAGCACTGGTAGTTTCATCCTGCAAACATGACTCCAAAGAGCAAGGAGTGACAGGTTTCCACATCTCTGCAGAACAAAACATTGGGCTGAGCAGCACTGATGACAGTGCAAGTGGCACTCTAAGTAAGTCTGCACCAGGAGATTGTTTTGGTTGAAGACTAGAGAGTAATCCTCTGCCACCTCTTATACAAGGTAGATTAATCTGTTGAGACCATTAAATCCCATAACTGCTCTTTCTGAATCCCCTGGTGTGTCCCACTTGGGAGTTAACAGCACCCAGCCTGGAGGAAGAGTGCTGCTAAATCTACAGTGCTTCCTTGGTGTCCCTGGATTTTGCCTTTCTGTCCTCCATCCAGCCTCCTAACTCAAGAGAGCTGATAAAGTGACTTGCTAAACCAAAAGGGCTGTATTGTTATGCTGAAACAAAAATAACTGTATATCAAATATGCTGGTAGAAAGGGAATATTTAAAGAACAAGCTTTTTTTTTTTTTTTGAAAATCATAGCAGTACAGCAATGTAGAGAATTTGCCACCTATGCGCATGTGCAATGTATTGCAAGTGGTTTTTTCCTGTTGTGACAGCATTTTTTTGTCAAAGCTTAAGGAGTCACACCTTCAGGATCCTAATGTTTAATTGATATCAGTGAGTCACCACCCATGCTGTGAGTCACTATGCTTCACATCAAGATGGAGGACTATATAGAACATGAGATACTTGGGAAGACATCTGGCAAAAGTACCCCAAAAGTAGCCATCCTGTAGCTTCTCTACAAGGGGTTAAACTCTGGACAGGACTCATGCAGTGAGTCTGTATTTGCACTGAAGTTAACTTACAGAAATTGCAAATGTAAAAAGTCTGCTCCATATTTATTACTACAAACACACTCTGTCTCAATTAAGGGCTCCTGCCCCTAAAGCACTCATCCTCCAGAGGTCATACTGCTCTCCGTAGCGTCTAAGCACACTGAATACCCACAAAAAGGTCATAAGATGCCTACCAAGAATTTGGGTTAGTTCTATCTTCACCCTGATTGCAAGAAAAACTGCAAGACAGACCCTTCTGTCCTAAAAATAGCAAAGAAACAGGATGAGAGATGCCCCGGTCCAATGCTTGCCTGGAGCCTGGCATAAAGAGCCCATGAGAGAGAACCAGACATGCATACTCTCTCCCACACTGAGGTTTCCAGTGACAACTGCTGAAAGAAAGCAGACCCTTCCCCAAACAGTCTGAAGACAGATCACAGCCCTGCTCCAACTGCTCTCTGCATTGGTTGCAGCTCAAGAAGACCAGAGGGCCGCTGCCTTGGAAGATCTTGGCCAGGCTGGACGGGGCTCTGAGCAACCTGCTCTAGTGGGAAGTGTCACTGCACACAGCAGGGGGGTTGGAACTTGATGATCTCTAAGGTCCCTTCCAACTCTAACCATTCTATGATTCTTTGGATCTTAAGCCAGGCATGAAGCCACACCTTTGGTCCTTCCCCAGCCAGGCAGTACCTGGTGTTCTGTCCTCAGGTACATGATTTGCCCCATGCACCACACAACTTCTTGGCCCCAAGAGGAAAATTCCTGCTTTAGGAACCCTGTCTCAAATAACACTTACATCACAGCTAATCGCAGCAGTCCCAGATCCCTCCTGGGGAAAACCACTAACTCCCCTGCACATTAAATGGCAATTTTAAGACCAGCAAATGAAAATAAAAATATGCCATTTGTCACTGAGGTCTGTGTATGTTTGGTCTCTTCTTTCTTTGTTCCTCTTCTTCCTGCTTCATCTTTTTATAACCAAACCCTGTCAATTTTCCCTGCACAGCACTGGAATCTATCTTCTATATAAATACCTCGTTGAGTGAGAGTTTAAATTCACGATGCCTTCAGATTCTCTTAGAGTGTTTTTTCCCCAAAAAATCCCTAAAGACAACCACAAAGTTGTTTTTAAAAAGGGTAAAGTAATGGAAAAAAAAAAAGTTATGCTTTTTGTACAATATATGTAATAAAAGGCAAAACAGTCTCCGGGTACTTATTCCTGGAGGAAAAGCTCCAAGTGAGCAGGTCAAGCACTACAAAAGAACTACCAAAGAACAGAAAATCAAAAAAGTCAGTACTTCTATGCTAATATTCCCGCCACTAATGCCTTTTGCCAGTACTAAACTATCTGGGTAGTACCCATAGTTACAACCACAGGAGATTTACCTCCAGGCTACTACAGGACACCGCTTCTCTCCTTCCCTTCTCAACCCCCAGCCAAAGATGACCCTCTGGTTGCATTTTCAGTGTTAAAGAGAGTGTAAAAGTTCCAGAAAAATGGCAGGATGCTCAACTTTACAGAAAACTGTGCAGTTAAAACATAGCAAAGAGGTCACAGGAGAAGCCTCCCAGAGGGATGTGCCAACCTAAACACAACGCAAGTTGGGGTGGTTTTACCACCACATGACCAAGCTGCTCAGATGTCCTTCTATCTCCTTCTCATCCATGACAACAACAGAGCATTTAAACTATTTAACCTTCAAGGGTCAGGGTAGGGATGACTCTCCTTTGAGATCACAGCCGGGCAAAGCACTCCCTGATCTGTATTTTAAGTATTAATAAAGTGTTCTTCAGAACACTTGGCATTTTTTGACCACCAGTACAGCCAGCTGGGTGGAAGTATCAAGAAGGTCACGTTTCAAAATGGGAGCATTAAGAAGAGTAAAAAAAATAAACTGAATAATCCTGGAAAGCTTGAGAAGGTATAAAACGGAATTATTTCCTTTCTTTAACCAGCCACATTGAGAACCAAAGCATCTGTGATTCTGTGATGCGATCTCCAAATTACATTTTTCTTCACATTCTTATCAGACACAACTGAACTTACCTGGAAAACAGAAGAGTCATTAAAAAAAACAAAAAAAAAAACAAAAACCAACCAACCAACCAAACAAAAAAAACCCACAACAACAACACACAACAACGCAGCTTTTGAGAGGTTTTTCTGCTTGTTTTCTTTGAATGGCAACTCAAGGAAGCCTAACCCACCTATGCTGGAATGCCTCAACCCACCACATAATCAGTACCTGATTTCTGAGCTACTTTCTCTCGGATGATGATAGACTTTCAGGTGTCGAGTACATCTAACTTTCTTCAGCTGTATCCTAAGTGGATGCTTTTGCTGAAAATCTTTGACCAGCACCTGAGTACTTAGGACCTCTTAAAGATAAATCTTTCTAATAAATTTTTACTGAGCAAATACACACTGGTATTTTGAGAGGTTTATAACCATCCCAGTTTGCAAGAACTTTGACTCAGGAAGCAAAAGAGGTACTGTTGGTACCAGCGTATCAACTTTTGCTCAACATCTGCCTCCTTCCTGTTCCTGACAAATCTGGGGTCCCTGCTCCCATACACTGGAGTTTGTTAACTCAACAGATGCAAGTGTTTGTTTTGTTCCACTTGCCTGCTTAATTTTTCTTACAATAGGAACAACATTTTCTGCACTTTTCATTCTTGGAAGCCAGCAAACCATTTCTGACCACAGAGGACAGCTGGCTGAGAAAGCTGCAGCCCAGGAAAATCAGTTGTGAGTGGTGAACACAAGGTCATATACACAGAAATTATCAGGCTTTAACTACAGATGTAACTGCCTGGGCAACGTACCATTTAAAAAATAAAGCAAAGAAACTACTTTTGACTACTACCATGAAGCCAAAGGTTTGGAGACAAGGAGAAGGAATGGAGGAGGGAGAGAGAAAGAGGAGAGGGTGCGTGAGCCAGAGGACACGTGCTTAGCTGTCTTCCAAGAAAGATAAAATTAGATCATGCAAAGTTGTACCTATGAAAACAGTTCCCAGCTCCACAAAACAGTACAGGACTGCACAATTGCAGACTCGACAAATTTCCCTAATGTTTTCTGAAGTTTAACATAGTTGAAGTTATCGAAATGCATCCTTCAAAACCACATTTTGGGATACATATGACTTACCTGTGAAATTGCCACATTAATTTTTAAAGTGTACCTTATTCAAGTCTAGTATTTCAGCCTTGAAAATAAAACACACAGGCTCAGTGCCATGTTGCCACATGTCACTGCGTGAACACTGAAATATAAAACAGCACTTCCTCCTGGTTTGCAAACTTCAAGCCCACCATGAAGATGGGACACCTAATGCACAGGATGTGTCAAGTTACTTGCAATCAGAGAGACCGAGATAAATACAGAAGACAGAATGTATTACCTCAGGATAACCAGGCTGTCCCTGCTACTCCCTATGGGGATATGCTGTCCTGCTCTCACCCAGTGTGTGCATGGTTCTGATGTTTCCCCCAGCAGCAGAAAGGTGATGCTGACAGCAGATGCTTTACTGTAGCATCTCCTGCCTGCACCCACCAAAGCAGTGCCAGATCACCAGCCAAGCTGCACCATGCATATCTACATGTCCTGCATCATATCTAACACCTTTGAGACATGGCTCAGCTGTAAGGGCCATGTCCCCAGCATGGTGAGGTGGCTCAAGCAACACTGGAGTCACAAAACAAGCCTGAAACTTCATATACACAAAAGGACACATATTGACTTCATTTCAGAGCAAATAAACTAACCTGGAAAAGACTTTACATTGAATGCTCTGTACTAAATTATTCCTTAGTCTATGACTAAGCAAAAATACCCTCTAAGCTAGCCACAGACCATATAAGCAGAGTCCAAGATAATGAGAAGCCACCTGAAACACTGCAGAACTGGAAAAGTTTCATCTACCCTTCAGCTTCACACTTTAATCAGGAGCAATTAGCTCTTCTGTTCCCAAACTTGCTCTCATCACAGATCTGTTTCTTTTCCCCACTGGGAGAGAGAAGAAGGAAGTTTGCTAAGTAAATAATTATCACTAATATGCTAACAATTAAAATATGATTTGTTAATCATATGACAGTCTTCTGAATACTTGACATGATTAAATCCATTTTGGTAGCATCCATATACCACCCACTTCTCCATCATTACTTCTTTTATTTTCAGTAGCAGGAGTTCCCTTGATTCTGAGATGTTTTGATCTTCTCCAGCCTTTGCCCTCCCCAGATTAGTCAACAGACTTGTTTCCCAGCTGAAGTGATCTGCTTTGCTTTTTCCAACTCCATAATGTCTTCTAACATCAAAGAGTTGAGAGATACAAAAACTTGCTTGCAACTTTCATGAACACCATAATCATAACTTTCCAGAGAGCAGGATGGGAATATTTCTCTCTCTCTTTTAAATCTCTATGCTGTAATTAAGTATCTTTTCTACATGTATTGTGACATCATTAGGAGCCACTGTCACATTAACTTCTAACCTATCTTTTTTTTTAAAGGTCCATGGCTGTTTGCCTCCCTCAGGCTGTATGAAGAGACCAGAAGCAACCATACCTATGACTAGGACTCAGACCCACAAAGAAAAATGGATTTTGAGTGCCATCCCTCAGTTTTCAGCTGACAGTCACCTTTATTCTGCTCAAGCTATGTGCTGCTGGGACTGGCTTTGTGACCAAACTGAATAAAAAGTTAAACTAGTTTTCACACTGGTATTTAGAACAGGTCTAGGGCACTGTAAATAGAAGCCATATGTAAAAAAAACCAAACCAACAGCTTGGTTAAATATTAACACTTGCTATCATCTGATTATCAAAAACAAATTAACACTTTGAGGACTGGTATTTTTCAGGTTGCCAAAACCACATATGCATAAAACATACTGTATGTATGCAGCTTTGAGAGGGCTGACATAGCAAACCCTAATTTACTCTTATTGAGTCTTTTTAAGGATTGGGAGCAAAAAGCTTGAAAGTGTCAAGCATGGCATAAAGGGGGAAGGAGATGGAAGGGGAAAGCCATTTCTCATGAGAAACGCTTGCTCAAAGTCACCTAGATGAAAAGATCAGACACCTTCATATTGACATGCAATTACTGCTGCCATGATCCTGCCCTCTCATTATTTGAGGACTACAGCTATTATAATTCATGCAAGAAGAAAAGGAGAGGGAAAGGGGGGGGAAAGAAGGTCTGGTATTAATTCAAACTTAAATAAATATTAAGGGGGAGGAAGAAAGGATAAAAATAATCCACTTGTTCTACAAATCAAAATAAGAAACTGGTCTGTTGAGCTGCTTTGTTCAGGCAGACAATGCTCTACATAGCCCTGGGAGACAGAGCAGTGGAAAAGGTCTTACAGTTTAATTTGCATTTCCTATCTTTAATAATATTTGTAGGGTAGACACCGTAACATTGTCTATGCCATGGTGGACTTTGATCCAGAGGCCAGGATGAGACCAGGTAGCTCTAGAGTGCCGCAAAGACAGGGAGATGTTACTCAAGCCAAGATGAATTCCTCTACAGCTGTCTGGAGCTGAAAACCTTTTCCAGAGAACCACACCACCCTGCTCTGAAAACACAAGGTAACTACAAATCACACACTGCTAGACAAGGCAAGTGTATCTCTTCCCTGCATCTCACAAGTAGCATTTCTGATTCTCCTGACTTTGCTACATGTAGATCTAAACCAGTATCCCAGAAAAAAATATGAGTGTATATTCACTTAAGTCTTTTGTTCTTGTGTTTGAGTAGGACAACCAGAGTTTGGGGCTCTCCCAAGTAAAAAGACAAAATAAAAATCCTACCAAAGCCCTGTACTACATACTGGGGAGGAGTATTAAAAAGTAAAAGGGTCTTCTCCACAGGAGTGAGTCCCACCCAGCCCATCACCACCTGAGCATGTTTGCCCTCGCCTCATCAGCTTGCAAGGCAGGAGGGAGTTTTTGCCCCAAACACACCAGTTCCACCAGAGTGGCACACAGCAGCCAGCCACTGCTCCACCTCTCTCCGCATGGGAATGGGCACAGACCTACTGCCTGTTCCCAGCAGGTATGACGTAGGCTGGATCGGCAGGACCTGCTCAACATACATGTTAATCATCACTGCCTGCCGGGTTTTACAGGCTGGTGGCACGACAGGCTGTGCTGTGCCTGCACTGGGCGTGGGGGTTATCAAGCACTGGCACTGGTTTTGCCTGGATATCTCTGCAACACAACCTGATGACCTTCTGGAAGGGGTTTGAGGCTCCTTTCTCCCTCCTTCATACCCCTTTCTTCCCCCTTGACTTTTAAAGGCTGCACACAAGGTGCACACAAATTTGGAGTGCATACAAGGTCACCTGCTGTCAAAAGTCAACCAGAAAAAATATAAAAATAAATTGCATTATGATAGATGAGTACACATTTCAGGGTTGAAGTGAACAGAGCCAAAGAGAAGCAGCTCTGAGGGAATTTAGTGCAAGAATAGAACACTTAAAACTGCTGCAAAGCTGCAGATTCTTCTTATGACAGGGTTCTCCAAACTTCTAAACATCATCTAGGGCAAGCCCTGCTCTTTTCTTCTACAGCAAGATCTCAGGCTAATTAATCCCACAGTTGCTCATGGGTCACCCAGCACTGGCCAGGCTGTGCTGCAGAAGAATAGGAGGAAGAAGAGGATATGAAAAGGAGTGAGAACAAGTGTCCCAAACAGGGATGCCAGGTAGCTTGGAGGGCAAACCAGGGAGAAACAAATAAGCTGACAGGCAAAACAAAAGACAAGGTACACAAAAGCACAGCATCTCTTTCAGCATTTTCTAAATTTAGCAGCTCTCCAAAATACATTTGGAAAGCTTTAATTTTAGACTTAGCACCATTAGTATGGCCAAAAAATTTTAAGGAAAACCATGAGTCTCACACTATTCCAGATGTTTTTTCATTAAAAAATTACCTTCAAGTTCAGTTGGCCTGTAATCCTCACCTCAACATTAACATTGGAACTGGCTCCAAATTAGATGCTTTCCTAGGTGCCAATTCCTCCTCTTTTGTCAAGCACTTTAAGAAAGACATGAGGTCATCTTTTATAATCAAACTCTTGAAGACTGAGAAAGAAGAGCTAAAACTGTTAGGTCACTTTAGAAATTTTGTTTTAGATTGCCTGAATAGCTGGTAAATATACACCCCAGCCTGCAACTCCTGCCACAGCACAGGCAGGGTATATTTAAACTAAATGACTGAGATACAGGATGTATTAGGGAGTGGAAACAAAAGCAAACAAACCCCCAACTGTTTCAAATATCACATCTATCCAAGAAAACAAACAAACAAACAAACAAAAGAGCAGTTGTTTGACATACACATGGAAAAAGAAACAGAAAAGGCTCAACAGCAAGCCTCAGAAAGTTGAGAGGACTGAATGACATTTCAGTATGGAATTACCTTCCTGAAGGATCATTGTTAGTTCTCCCAATGTTATGAACTATTCATGGAAGGCTGAAATAGGATTTCTGTATACAAGATGCTTTATCTTAAGGGTTTATAATAAACATTAACTCTATGTACATTCTCTCTAGTGAACAAAATATATATACACCAAATAGAAAACCTAAGACTGCCTGAGTTCTGATGTCAGAACTGCTTCAAAATATCTTGGCTCACACATCACACACACACACACACACTCCAGATAAATAAAAACAGTATCTAGGCTCGCTAAACAAATATTTGTTGTCTGGTGATGTCATACTTGGTTACTTCAAACACCAAGTAATTTGCTGCTTGCACACAGGCAGAGGACAGTTCTTCACCTCCAGGAAATGGCAGGTACTGTTCCCGATACAGCCATCCCCTTTCTTCACTCTGCTCAGTAATGAACTCACCCTGTTGCTTTAGGGTGTTGTTGGCTAGTGCCCTGATAACCAGGAGACTCCATCAGGCTCCATTCAGTGTGTCAGGGCGGCTGCAGCAGGAGAGGCCATCAGCTCTCCTTGCTCCCTCTTTAACAAGCTGATTTCTCAAGCCTGCGAGCCCTCAGAACAAGAACGGCTAACTCTTTATCAGCAAATGCGCAGAGGGAAGGGGGG
>VZTM01014809.1:143441-169697 GCA_013400555.1 Jacana jacana
AAACCGGTGCAGCAAGACTCTACGAACACGCCTCCTCCCCCGGTTTTGGTGAGGAGGAGGAGGGAGGAGAGGAAAGGCAAAGGAAGGAGAAAATAACAGCTCCCGACGCGGCTTCCCCGCTTCTCACACGGCTAAGGGTCTCCCCCCGGCCGCGGCAGCAGCGGAGGAGGCAGCCCCCAGCACCCCCCCGCCGGTCCCTGGCAGCCGCTCGTCCCGCACATCTGGCTCTGCANGGAGGTGGTGCTCTGGCTCCGCAGCGCGGTGTTATTTCCATATCAATTATTTATAGGGTATGCCTTTAATAATGCAGTGCGGCTGCAGCTGGCTGAGCGAGGGGAGCAGCAGCTCACCGGGGAGCCAAGTGGCACCCGGGGTGGCCGAAGACCCGGGCGGGGGGGTGGGGACAGACCTGGAGGGAAGAACCCAAAGTCGAAGGGAACGTTTTCTGAGACCTGGAGCAGTGCGACATGTGCCTGCGTTGCTTCGGTCAGCTTGTCAAATCAGTACACCCTTTAAAAAACAAACAAACAAAAAGTCATAATGACACTTGATATTAATTGTAAAATTAATTGTAAAATAGACAGTTCAAATTTCTGAAGGTTATTTTTATACCTTCAGCTGAACTTACAGCTAAGTGCCTCAGACTATTTTCATCGTGGAGCATAGCTTGTGCATTACTGAACCCTGTGGTTATTTTTTCCTTTGGAAGAAAAGAGACAACAGATCAATATACGCTTGCATATATGAACAGGGGCAGTGAGCAGAAAATACTTGTGTACATTAGAAGAGGACTGGTAGCATTACCAAATAGAAATGGAAGAGCAAGTTGTTGGATTTTCATGTACTCGATCTGGTCTCTGCAAACAACTTATTGTACAACATTAACTCCTTGAGTCTTCCTTCCTTTAGCCCCTTTTCTTGCATAGGACACCAAAAAGGTTTTTCATCTACTGGTGGCTCTGGATTCCTTTTGCAGGGCTTCTCTCAGCCCTGCTCTGAGGGATCTCCAGTACGCCCATAGCCCTACAGCCTCCCCAGGTGACACCAAGTCCTCCTGTCTACAGACAAATATTCGGTGCTGAAACATGAACCTGGCGCTCCCCGCCCAGGGAAGTCTCCTCTTTCTTTTCCTGTATTGCAGTGCATTTTTCCATCTGATGGTTGTTATCTCCCTGTGCCATGTTTTCTTTATGACAACCAGCTGCAATTTGTCCATCTCTCCTGCTGTCACCTCGGCCACTGATTGCCCCCAGCTGTCCTCCTGTGTCCCCTCAGCTGCTGCCTGCAGAATGCACTGAGTGCTGCCCCAGCCTCTGTCTGTGTGCGGAATTAGCCCTGCCTGCAAAAACAACCCTTCTTGCTGCTTCTCACTCATGTTCTGCACTCTCCAAACAATTTCATAGGATTATTTTGAATTCTTATTTCATCCTCCAACGTACTTGCAGTTGCTCCTCCGTTAATGCCATCTCTGAAGGCTGCTAATGAAACATCCTGGAACAGATCTCTTTGGAATTGCATCTTTAATTTGCCTGTTTGCCAGTAAACCACTGACAACTGCTGTTTCCACAGCTTTGTTTCTGCTACCCAACCTTTTCACATAAGCTGAATTTCCTCATTTATGAACAACTGTGCAGAGCCTACCCAAGGCACAGATGACTGTGGCCCTCGCTCCTTTCATCTATACAAGCTCTGTTCCTCTATTGCCAAAGGAAATTTGGCCAGCTTGTCCCAATTTCTTGTTGACAAGTCCATGTTAATAGTTGCTTGTCTCTGTTTACAAATAATGTATCTATTTGTACTAGGTGCTTTCTGTGGAAAAATGTCTGGCTGACCTATTTTTTAGTGGTTTTTTTAAATGTCCTTTTTAAAGATAGGCACCACTTTTGCCTTTTTCTATCAGCAGGGTCCTAGGCCATCTTCATAAAGCTCTCAGAGATAAACACTTGTGTTTCCAATACTCTTTGAGTCACTACCTTCAGTACCGTCCTGTGTGAAATCCAGCCAACCTGTTGCTTTGAACACCTGTAAGTTACCTAAGTACTCTTGTAACTGGCTCTTCCCCAGTCTGGGCTGAAGCCTCATTCCTTTGTCATTAGCATGTATTATACCAGTCACCTGATCACAAGTGACCTCTTTTAGCCAATGCTGGTACAAAAAAAGGCCTGAGGCACTCTGAGCCTTCTCAGCACCAGGCAATAGGCTTTCTCTCTCTGATGAGTAATCCACTCACTTTTGACTTCCTCATACCACTGAGGTACTTGCCAAATGATTTATTGTTACTTGTGTTGCTCTTGCTAGTTTTTGTTTGTTGTATTGGCTTTTTTGCATTTGTTCCCATCTGCTCTTGCTTAGACCAGTACTTCTGCACTTACCCCGTGGAAACCTGATCTGATTTCTCCGTACTTCCTTTTCATGTCACGAGCTCACAATTTACTCCAATCAGTTGCTTCCTACCCTTCCTAGATTTCTTCTGGGATGGGATTGTTTGGGACAGGTATTTTAGAAACTCCCAGCTACCAACCCCTTGCTCTCTTTCTCCACAAAGGAGAAGAGAGGTTTGAGGATGGCAGGGAGAAATGGAGAGGGGAAGAGGACTTTGGGAATGGAGATCTCAAGTCGAAGTTTTGAGGAAAGAGAAATTTGACTGAAGAAAGCAAATAAAACTTGGAAGAGATGGGAGGAAAAAGAAGAGCCCTTAAAGAAGGAAGTAGGTGTACTGTGAATGGGATCTGTAGAAGCAGAATAAAGTCATATAGTACAATGTAAAGCCCATAATGAAAGGTGACAAATCTTACTAAAGCTGACCAAACATTTTCATCCCAAACACCTCTTCTGGGCTGCTCCTACATGCTGAGATTTTGTTTGGAACTGAAAAAAATCCAAAGGTAGCATGTTCCTGCAAGTTATGTATTTTTACACAGTAGAAGTTCTCCTGTCCTTGGAACAGTGAGCCTCAAGAGACTGTTTCTGAGTACAAAAAGGTTGAGGACAAAAAAGGAAAGCAAATGCATTTCTAGGAGTTAAGAAATAAATTTTTGATGAAATAAGTACTACTGAAGCAAAACTTCATGGAAAAACGTTTTTCAAATAACAGAAAGGCCTTTACATATTCCTGTGGCTTTGGAAAAATGGCTTTGGTTTTAACAATGAAATGAGAAAGATTTGAAAGGAATATTCCAGCTGTGTGGTGGAGCATACATATAAGTAAATGCTGAAGTTAAGATTCAGTTAAGATTACAGATGTAAGTCTTTCTCTCAAGGCTTCACAAGATGCTATGTTCCATGATCAAGCATCATTTCTCCAACAGTGCCTTTTTGACCTCAGAGAGAAGACATAGGACCTTTGGGGTGCCTCTTTGCTAGAAGACAAATGCCATTTAAAAGATAAATTCCATTCAAGAGCAGAATGGATCAATGCCTTTTGGCTTATTTTTTCACTGAGGAATATATTCAGGAAATTGCATACCATTATAACCTGGGTCTTTAAGAGTTTGGTGTGGAGGAGCAGAAAGGATGGCTTTGGTCTCCTCTGACAGGAGCAGCTTGATGCCTGTCACAATGTCGAGCGAGGTGCCTCAGGGATGGGATGACAAGGCAGCAGTGGAAGCTGATGAACTTTGCCCCATGGCAGAGCAAGCTCCCTGTTGCAGACCAAGCCTCATGTCCATCAGCAACCCACCATGGCTTAGTGGATTGGAAGCCAGGAGCCAGAGAAATATCACCATGTTTACAGAGAGGAGGAAAATAAATAAATAAATAAATCAAGCTTCCTTAGCCTTACTGTTAACATTTCCAGATTCTTGGAAGGCCAGCCAAAGCACTTTTAAGAGCTCCTGGCATAAATTCCTGGTTTATGTGGAATTTGCAACAACCTCATTCCATGTAACAACAACCCTGGCTGTATTTTATTGTTCTATGGGATGAATGCTTGGCTGCCTTTTTCGCCTAAAGGAATCCTGTACGATAGAGGTGAAATTACGACAGTGCAATAAACCAAAGCCACTTGGTACAAAGATGGATTAATAAAAAACCTACTGAAATGCAGCCTATTTATATAACGGAGAAAAGCATGATATCTTCCTAGGGTCACACAATAACTGAAGTCAGAAGGGATCAGGAGGTCTCCGTCCCACCTCCTCTCAAACCAGGATCAGCTATGGGGTCAGATCGGGATATGTAGAACTTCATCCCGATTCTTTATGGGATTTTTCAGTTCAGGAGGGCCAGGTGAGTACTGTGAGAGCTGGATGTGGGGCAAGATAACCAGAAACAAAAAGGAATGAGTTGAAAACAGCACAAGGGTCTAAGCCACCTGGGGAACAGGCAGAAAAGCCTGTTCTTATTTCAATGTGTTCTCGTCTGATCCTGATTGAACTAAAAGCACCTGACTTTAACCATTCTTCCTATGTCAGCAAGTATTAGTGAAACTCACTGGCAAAATGTTCCACCCCTCCCTGATGCTGATTCAAACAAAAGATGGCAACCTCTTACTTGTGTCATTTACTCTGCTGCCAGAGGTTTGTGGCCCATATGGGGAGGGATGCAGTAGGGAAAGGATCGCCCATCTGCTAGGGAAATGAGCATGATGGGGAATGTGGGTGGCTTCATTTATTTTCCTAAAACCAGGGAAAATTGCCTGTATGCTAGTTATTGGAAAAGATCACAGACATTGCAAAGTCAAGCAAATTGACATTGGTAAATGCTCTAACTAAGATTGCTTGGGCAATGTTAAATTGTGCCCCAAATCTTGTGCACACACATTCTGATGCAACCTTTAATTAACAGTGCATTATGTTGTAACCTATAATTATGTGATTATGTACAATTTTTCTGGCAGATCTCCCGTCTTATCCAGTAAAAAATATATATATATCTTTTTTAAAAAACAGACCACTTAAGCCCTGACTCTCAGCAGGATTTGGGCACTTAAAATACCTTTGAGAATCTGGGTCTTAATGAGGAGCAATCCAATATTTTGTTTTCTCCTTGTTCAATATGGAGCCCTATGACTTATTTAATGCACTATCTTCAAACCCTGCTCTCAAGAACTAAAGATTAGTGTCCTCATGGGATGTTTTTATAGTTCTCCCTATGAAGTATCCAAGTGTTTCACAAGTATTAATGCATTTATTTTCACAGCGTCCCCATGAGGGGAAGGGATTTACTTTTTTTCACATTGGGAAACTCAGAGACAGATAAGTCCGAGAAGTTTTGGGCATTTGCAGCTCCCAGAAGTTTAGCTTTCCTGAGCATGGTGCAGCATTTTGTATTTTCCAAGTGCAGCTCCTGTTCGCAACTGCGAATGTGCAGTACTTTTGTAAATCTGATTCCAAAGTCTCAAGACATGCACTCATAAAATTAGACATATGCAACTGGAATAACATCACACGGTGCTTTGAGGCAGAAGCCTGACATCACTCCTGGGCAAAATGATGGAGCAGCTGATGCAGCACTGGATTATTAAAGAATTAAAACTAGGTAAGATATTTAGAGCCAGTTAACCTGTTTTTAAGGAGAATAAACTTTGTCGCACTACCTTTTTGGGTTTTGGTAGGGTTATTTTAGATGAGGTTATCAATTTAGTTAATGAAGACAATGGTACTGCTGTAGACTGTTAGTGACTGTACAGTAAGAAAGATAAACCCAAGATAGTTCTACCCTACCTTAGTTCAGATTGAGAGCAGATGTTATCTTCTGGATACAGCTGTACCACCACAACAAATTACCTCCGGTAGTTGCCTGTGACCATTTCCTAGATAGAAATTAGTTCCCCTTCCAATTGGACTCAGAGCAGCTCCTGCACGTGCCCCTCACCTCACAATAAGGCAAATTGGGTTCACTCAGACCATCAACTTAAATGGCTCAACCTTGTCCTGGTAATTTTCCTTGAGGGGAGTTCAGGAGCTTGCTCAGATACCTCTATACCTGTAAGCAGCCAGCCAGTTGGCTTTCTAAGTTATGAATTTATTTCTCTGGAGAAGCAGCGACATCCCTTAACTGTTCTTCTAGTCTCCCACTTCATTTGTGATTCACCTACCTCTACAATTAACAAGGCAGAACAGTACAGGGAACAGCCTTCCGCACAGTAAGTTGACCCACCTTATAGCAGGTCTATCCTGTTCACTAAATAAAGTAAGTACCCTGAAAAAAGTGGGTAGTCATGTAATTAAAGGCTTTTCTCTTTGTACATATATATATGTCTGTATGTATGTATATTTGTGTAAGTGTATAATAACACATAGACATTATGTGAACAAACAGAGAGGCTAAATTAGATTTACACAACCTATTTCACCTTGTTTAATTTCTGACTGCCAAGCATTTAATTTTGCATTCTTCTTGGTGTTTTAATATAGGGCTTTTTCTGTGTATCCATACATTGAAACAATGCAAAAAAAGTAAGGAGTGCCTACACAAGACAAGTTCTAGAGTGTGCACAATTTTTAGACACAGATTGTTTGAACATCTAAATAGAATGCAGTGAAATCAAGTAGGAATTAAGGCAGTCCAGTGGCTTTCTTATCGTAAACAGATCTTCAAATACTAGAATTAAATAAATTAAAGGAATAATTAAATTAAACAGGCTTTGAGCTGGATTCCTGTTTCAGAAGACCAAAGTTTCTAATAGTGTTCATTTTACATTCTCTTGGTCATAAGATGGTAGCCAAATATCTTATGTTGAAAAATCACTTAGTGCAAATGTGTGTATATGTATTTTGCCTCCTTCTCTAAGGCTCTTAGAGCCAGGCTCTTAACAGAAATACTGAGACTGGAATAGTTAACTTATTTCAGGAGCATGATGAATTCATTTTCACCTATAATGGAAATCACAACCTGCTACTTGCAGGTTCTTACTGTCACTTTTCCTGTGTAACTCAGTTTCTAAAGGGAAAGCAAAAAGCAAACAGCACCTGGGATATTCCTTAAGGATTATCAGAGGAAAGGAATCAGGACATCCTGAGAGAATTCAGTGACTCAGAGTGCAGTCCTCAGACAGACAAATTACACCTTTCATGCAGACTAATTGTGGGAGCACGTGTGTATGCTACAGGAAGTAACCAAAAAATAGAGGGATGGCAACTCAAAGTATAATTGCCTCAACTTTATGAATCATCAAGTTCCAATATTGCAGAACCTAACTGGAATCTTTAATAAAAATGGAACCTATAACAAAGAAACTTATTTGCACATGTAATATTTCCCTTTTTTTTTGTTTTGTTTTGTTTATTTTTTGTTTGTTTGTTTTTCTTTACACATGGATATGAGACATTCTTAATGGAGAGTTTCTTCCCATGCCTGCTCAGACTCAGTTTCCAAATGGCTTTGCCATGAATCTGTGCTTACATGGGCTGGGAGTGGACTCCAAGGTACAGCAGCAAGACTTGTGCCTCTCTTGCCCTCCAACACAGGCCCAAACTGGGTGTTTCCTGTGGAGAAGCTGGGAGGGGGAAACCTTAATTAAACCGTGTCATATAGCCATGTGATATTGACACATGTACACCCATCTCATTACACATTGCCTGGCACTCACTTCTGCTTGCATCCTGCAAGTCCTGCTTGCAGTTGGACTAGATGGTTGTTGTAGGTCCCTTGCAACTAAACTATTCTATTCCATTATTTTCCAAATTGCAGACAGGAATGACTGGGATACCCTGCACAGACCTTGCTAAATTTTGTCTGCACAAGCATAGCCCTGGATACTCTCCCACTGCCCACCAGTGGCTCACAGCTCAGCTCACAGTTCTTCTGAAAAAATAACTTCAAAAATTTCAAGGAGAAGAACATTTTCTATTCTCCGCACACAAAACAAGCATGACCATGTACATATGGTTTAAGGGGTAAATAAAAGCATTAATTAGCTCAAGTTGGGAAAAAGGGCACATGCATTTTGCCCAAGAAGATTGTTATGAAAGAAAAGAAGAGATTTAACAAAAAAAGGAGAAGAAAGAAGTTTTGGGGAAAAACCATAGCAATATTGGATATTGTTGTTGTATTTTCTATCAATGTTTGAAGACCTGAAAGATAAGAGGCTTGCCCTACTGGAGTTAAACAGTTTGTAGTTACCTGGAATTCAGGCCAGCTTATGTAAATACAGCTCTGCAGTGCGGTCAGTCTGGCAGACTTTGTCTTTCCAGGCGTAACCACCGATTTATACCTTGCCCCACAAAGGTCAAAACTCTCTTTCCAGCATGCTGGTAATGTTGCCCTGTGCTGCTAGCTTCTACACTAGAAAGAAACAATTCTTTCTTTTTTTTTTTTAGCCTGATTTACTGCAGCCTAAAATCAAGCAGTTCTTTGAAAATAGACTTTTTAAGTTAAAAAATATAGAGAAAAAGGGGGAGAGAAAGAGAGAGAGAGGTTGGTGCCTTTGTTCATCCAAAGAGGTCCATATTTTATACCATCAGAGCCCCAGGACTTGCTGCATCTCCGGTAAAGGGCGACATTCCAGATAGTTTTACCTTGGACTAGTAGGATCTGGCCGGCACATGCAGTTCACCAGGATGTTTGCTCAGTACACACTCAGCTTATCTGCAGAAAGGTGAGAGGCATCAGCCATACCAAGTATGCCGCTCCAGCCTTTTTTTCCCTCTGCTGCTCAGTGAGGATGCTGCATCTGAGGAATCTAGAAATAAAGAAAACAGAAAGCTCAAGTTCCTCTGCAGCTGGAGATAACTAGTTAGAGACATTTTGCTGTAACTGAAAAGCTGCCAGCACCAGCCAAAAAATTAGAGGTTCCACCTGGATTGAGAAGAAACCCTACAAGGGAGGAGCTGGCTAGGGATAAACACCTGGCTTGGGGAGGTGTTTGGCTTTTTAAAAAAAGGAAACAGGCTTGGGAAAAGAAAATAAGAAAAAAAAGAAAAGAAACAAGGAGCAAATTGTAAACAAAATTGTGGAGAAACAAACTTGATACAGGATGATGGAGCAAAGGGAAATTGGAATTTCATCTGTACAAGGTTTCTGTTTGTGATTAAGAGATAAAATAACAGAGGACCACTGATGAGCAGCTTTTGCTGTGGCCTTTCCCTGCCCACTCAGCTGACCCACAGATGGCCAGCCAGCAGAACAGGCAATACTAAGAGCCTCAGTCACAAAGCAGGAGGCTAGATTTTGCTAGCAAACCCGTGTCTCTTTTCAGGCAAGACACAGGAAGACATCAACAGGGCAGTTTAAAGAAGCTAGCCTTTAAAAAAAAAATGGAAGCCTGTGCAGATGACTGCAAATGTTGTAAATTGCTCACACTTGTGATCGTGTCATGGAAGAACATCAAAAGGTTCCACCAGATTTGTGATTGTTTGGAATGAGATAGGCAGTGAGCCAAAACCTACCTTAGCAAAAGCCTCTTGTGTTGAGCAGCTTTGCTGACCTGCCAACTATCTTAGGCAGGATGTTTCTTATCTCCAGTTCCTTTCTATAGGGATCAAGTGTTCCTAGCCATTTGGATTTTGACAAAAGGCTCTGTATGGTTATTAACTTCAATACTACTCCTGGGCTTTAGGCAGGAGGGAGACTGCTAGGTTAGTTTCACAGTTGTGTTGACCCATGCATGATCACCTTTCTCAGTGTCAAACTGTTATTCTGACTTGTCACATCACTGGCTCCTGTTTACTTTCATGAGCCTACCTGGAGCACATGACTAACTGGTGCCAAGTTCAGCTTCTCCTCTGCAACACACTTTTGTGATTAAAAACCTGGTAGCAAGAGACAAAGTCATATTTGTATAATTATGCAGCAATTCACCATTAACCTCTCTTGTTATTTTTAAAAGCACATTACTATGGGAAAATGCTCCTGGAATCAGTTCTTTTGAAGTTTTCTTCTTAGCTACTTAAACCCCTCTTTCCAGTATTTTCAGATTTGAGGACAAACCTCTATCCATCTAATGAACTTAGGTGCAAGCATGTTGTTCACTCTACTGGGAATGAAGTGCCCTACCCACCACTCCAAGACCTCAGAGTAAATCATTGCGGTTCTTAATGAGCATTAGACTATATTTAAAAAGATAGAACATTACAGAGAGTAAGATTTAAAATTTAGGACAAAGTTTCTTTTCCTCACTTTATTAGAAGTGGAAAAAGTAGGAATGGTACAAAGCTAACAATTACTTCTTTTTAAAACACAAACAGAGAAATGGAGCCCAAGTCAGACAAAGTTCAAAGCTTGCTCTTTTCTTTAAGTTAACTTACCTAAAACTCCTGTGAGCTTTATATCAGACTTTTTCTTTTCATGCCATAAAGTGCAGACTCCTGAGCTGTCACTGATACTAAGCATCTGTATTCCCTCAGTTTTAGGGTTGGCTACTATGATCATGGAAAACATTAGTGTCAGCTTCACCTTTTTGCAAAACAGTCAGCATTTGGTTTGGCTGAACAAAAAATATTTTGGAATGGACCTCAGTGACCTTCTGCAAATTGATAGCTGGCTTACAACAGGCAAAGCTGAGTCACCAGTTGCACGGGGTTGAAATCCAACCCATACATCTGTAACATATCTTGCATTGCCAGTGTAATTAGTGTTGTGATGTTCTCAAGTTTTAAAATAGCATTGAAGAGCCTCTGGTTGAATTTTGATTGGATACTGTATGCTACACAATCTCTAGGAGGAGGTGAATGTAGACATCTACTCTGTAAAGTCCAGGTATTTGGGTTCTCCTGTTCTATATGGGTTTTCCTGGGAAATTTCCAGTTCCTCAGAGGGAAGAAAATTCAGAGTTCCTACAGATTCATGCTCTTCTAGTGGATTCAATCTAGCAGAGAGCTCAAGTGAACAAGTGATTAGCTTTCTTCTATTGACACATCTATTCCTTGCAGGGTTTCTGACATGGTTTTGATGAAGTCCACAGCGCTTACAACTTCCTTTTTAAAGCCAATCCAATATCACTGGGAAATTTAAACTTTTCTGGGGTGGAGGTGTAAGGACTATATTCCTGATGTGACTGTACATTGCAGGGTCTTTACTGAAATTCTGAACCTCCTTCCACCTCCCACATCCAAGTACAGCACAACAAAGGTTTTGGAAAGTGAACTGCTTTGCTGCTGGCAGGCTGTTCTACTGGGTAGATGGGAACAAGCTGTGTAACTCTTCACATTTCATGTCCCAAAATGTAGCCTCTCCTTTAAACATTTAACTCATTTCTGTTCTCAGATTTTATCAACAGGTCAAGAGTATCCCCTGGGCAAATAATTTGTGCAAGAGTTTCTTTGTGTGCCAGTTTCCCAGTTTACAACCTGCCCTGACTGTGAAACAATGCTGCAGGTTGCCATTTCAGAAGCTGTGTCATAATATTATTCTCAATAATTGGTAAACCTTAGCTTTAGCAAGAATAATGCAAGTCTTGTATCTACCTTCTATAATCCAGTGAATGCTCCAGGAGCATTCATGCTGTTACCAACACACAGCAGAGGCAGTGGATTGCTTGTACCTTATGAGAAAGTGCTGTAATTTTGCCCACCATGATTTAGTCCCTTTATTTAAAAAAAAAATAAAAATCCTTTGCAGTTTTAAAAGCCATGATTTCCATTATCTCATTTTAAACAAATAAGGTTAAGTATTTGTTGCGACTCTTTGAAACAACAGTCACATCCTGCTTGCACACAAAGCAGCTGAATAGAGTTTCTAGTCAACATTTCCACACAGAGATGTGTTTTCATCTTGTTCAGCACAACAGCAGTGCAAGACTTTTCCTTTCCCTTCTCTCCCCTTTTTTTCTTTTTTTTTTTCCAAGATATAGTGCTTAATATTTCTATCCATCCATTTTTGTTTTCCTTCCTGGAATTCAGAAACTTAATATAGCACTGACTTTGCTCACTTTGAAGAATCTCATCTGTTTTGTGGGAATATACAAAAGCACACCACCTCCAGGATTTGTCTCAAGCATCGCTTTCTGCAACCCTCCAGAAAGAAGGAACAGAAGCAATATAAAAGCTTTCTCTGGGCAGTTAGTTACAAGTAGTTTGCACCTGAAATCTGTAGTGAGAGAAACAAAATCTGCTATCACTGTTTTCTTAATAGTGGAGTCGCTGCTGAAAAAAAAAGTCAAAACGGAGAAAACAGAGAAAAGCCCTGTTTTCCAGAGCTATAGACTTTCCAAAGCATAAATTATGGCTGATGAAGTATCTCAAAAAACCAAACAGGGGATTAGCATTTGATTGTAGTCGCTGCTGGCAGGAGACACGTTGAGCAATATTTGATCTCCCTCACCTTTCCAGTACCTAGTTTAAATGCAATGTAGATGCCTGAAGGTAGGAGCCTACCATACCTCTGCAGCCAAGGGTAAGAGTTGGACATCTCCAGAGAGCAAAACCCGGTACACAAAGCTCCATGCCTTACATCACTTGTTGCATGTCTATACACACTAATCGTTTTCAGTCAGCCACATTAGCATTTTTAATCCTAATGTATATGCTTTCCTTTTGTAATCTTTAAACAGAAACAATAGTGTAGGATTGCTTGATTTGAAGGAAAATACATTTTTTAAAAGATCTACAGTATGCAGCTAGTATGAATTATTTTGCTGGCTTTGCACATACACTGTAGTTTTTGTCAAGGTCTAGGACATGGCAAGGTAGAAAAATGGTGTCTCTTAGCGACTGATTGTACCAGAAAAGTGACTTCTCTGGTTCCATCCAAAATGAAGCCCTAAAAGACCTAGATGGTAAAGCAAGGTGACACTTTCCATCCCTCATGTCTTGTCAGAGTGAGGTAAGGATCTGCAAAAACGAGCACTGGTGAAGTAGGTCTTCCACTGCACCCTTCTCCCCTGCTCTTCTGGGCAAGATGAGGGCTCCCACCAGGCAGCAGGAGAACCGAGCAGATACAGGGTCAGTTTACTTCACCTTGGGCCTGCAGAGAGAAAAGGGGACAGATCTCCTTACTCAGGGATGCAGTGCAGGAGGAAAGGAAACAGCAAGGACAGAAGAGCCTTTTTTGAGTGCAGATGTGGTGATCTTATCCAGCTTTTCATTTTTTGCACTTTTTATTTTTTTCCCTTCTTCAATTTTAGGGAGGGGTGAGAGGAACCACAGCATGCCCTAGGGATCTTCTGGTCTGTGCTACTAAGGCTAATACCCTGGGGAGGGGTAATCTGCCCAAAAGCCCTCTGAGGCTATCAGGAGTTTGTATTCCTTCAGGCCTGAAAAAAACAAGTTCTTAAGAGTCTCTGTAGAGAGTGTGAAAAATAACATTCAACTATTTAACTGTATGTCCTTCCTGATAGTAGCAGAAAAGGATATGTCCAACCTCCCGGTCACAGGGATATTATGGCAGTGAATTTTCAGTCACTATATACAGTGTGGGAAGAGATGATATGCTGAAATACCTTAACTCTCCACCAGAGTCCTCTTACAAAAAAACTCTTTGCTCTTACTTCCAGATAACTAAAAGGTGGTAATTAATAGGATCAGTCTGCAAAATCCTGCCTGGGACTTGATCTGAAAATCATTCAATAATACTTTGTATTCTACTGGGTGAACATGGCATCCAGATATTCAACACATTAGTTGTTTTACAGGTAATTGTAACAAACTTTTTTTTTTTTTTTTTCCTGAAAGGGGAAAAAAGGTATCTATTGACTAAATTCTCCAGCATAATTTTAATATTTAACCCCTGAGACCAGAGCAATTACTTTCCCCTTTCCTTTGATATTTGATGCCCTCCAGCTGGGTTGTACATTAGCGGGCACGGGTGCTAAATTTAGTAGAATTAGTGTGCATAAGTACTAATTAAACTAGTCAGGACAACCACTGCCTTCACCAGCAATGCCTTCCAGGCATCCCTGGAAAAGAAAGGATGTGGATTTATAGGCTTTCTAAGGAGGTGTGCTGGGTGCAGAGGCCTGCTGACTGTAATCCCCAATTTAGCTACAGGGGATGGAGCAGTACTTTCCTTGTGATATCTTATCTGTGAGGCTCAGTGTGAGCCCATAAAGGACCAGCACATTATTAGCCAGAAAACAGAGCTGCATTTGGCTGCACCGAGGGGGAGGTACCATGGCACTTCGGTTTTGTGCTACCCATCTGCAAGACTAGCGTGTCTCAGACCTGGACCACCTCACTTCTTTGGGGCTCACATCTGAAAGCATCTTTCTGCACTGCAGCAGAAATAACAGCAGCATGGTGTAATCCAGCAGCCCTTGCCTCTTTCTTTTTGACATGCTCAGTGGGCAAACCAATATAATTTCTCTGACTGCCGCTGCTGCAGGGTTTTTTTCTTGTTGTTTTGTTTGGGGTTTTTTACTTCTCATAAAAGATGGTAGAAATGAAAATTCTCTGAATAATTTCTACCCTCATTTGTGCAAGAGCAATGACACTGCCTTCAAATGATGCCTTTTAGTGACACCATGGAAACCTTGGAATTTTTAAAGGATTTGAACAATGTAATTCAGTGGGAATTGCAGAACAATTCTGCTTGTGTGACAGGGAAGAGAATTCATCCTGTTCTCCTTGAATGTGAAAGTAAAGACCTGAAAACAACCAATTCCAACAAACAAAATACTTAGTCTAGAGTTGTACTCACTTGAAGTGAAATTCATATTTGGTAACAATCTATGACAAAATGTACCAATTAAGTTCTAGTTAAGTCCTCAAAATGGGCCTTCAAGATGCATATGTTTTGTGCCAATCCTCTCCACGGGAGCAAATTGCACTCCAAATTCTATTTGTTTGCTGAAACTAAAAGAAAGCCAGCAAGGCTTCCCATGGGTCCCAAGCTTACATTTTCACAGCTCACTCAAGCTGTTGTCATTTTGTTGAATAATTAAGGAATGATTATAAACCTATTTTTGAGTTTTAGTTTGAAGGTGTTGTTAAGATTTTAATGTACTGTGTAGCGGTATGTAGTTGTGTGTTATAATTGTATGGCTGTGTTAAACTTTCTGATTTATCAGGTGCCTTTGCAAAATGCAGAAAATAACCAGCACATCCCACTAGATCCGTTAAGTCAACTTACACTAGGCTGTCAACAAGACCAGAAATGGACTTTTAAGTAGCTGGTATCATCAGCCAACTGCATTATGGTGGAGTTACCATTGAAACAGATGAGATGAAAACAATATGAGTAGACACAGCAGGAATGTTCCCACAAGCCAAATGGGATTTCATGCAATTGTATGAGTGAGCTTGTATTGTTTGCTTGAAACTTAAGAAGTTAACTTAAACAATAAAAACAGTTTATCAGTTCAGCACAAGTTAACCGATAACTTGAGGTCAATAGATTAGGCTTTGAATATTGCTGTCATCCTCCTTTGCTAGCTGGGGAGCTGCTAGAAAAGCTCTTGAAACAAGATGGAAAAAAACCCCACATAATACTTTGGATTTGCAGTCTAATCAATATTAAGATAGAATGGTAGATCTTATGGTGAGCTGGCCCTAAGTCTTTGTTGTACAAGGCAGGTACTTTTATTAAATAGTTTTTTAGAATAGCACATTCTCTCTAAAGTAGAGCAGAAAAACTACATATGTATCTGTGCTTCTGAGTACTGTTGTGTGCTCTTTCAAATTAGCCATCAGCACCAATATTTTGCACAATATGTAGGAATTCGGTAACTAGGATTACTTAAGTCTTCAGTAGCTGAAAGCTAGTAATTTTAAACAAATTTTGGCTGTTTTGTCCCATGACACAGACCCCATTTTGGCAGACCTCTTGACTTCTAGCTCAGCTCACTTTTTACCACTCCACATGTGACTAGGCTTTAGTTTTCCCACAACTGTCTTCTGAGCTAATCGGCCTGTGAGCTAGGGAACAGTTAGGTGACATTCATTTCATGACACAGATAACAGTTAAAGATGTGAAATTTCAACAGCAAGGTTAAAAGCACAGATAAATCACCACAAGACAAAGCACATGTTGGTGGCAGCTTTCTCTATAAGGCCATACATGAAACTACCAAAGAAACCTTACTGCACCACTCTGCTTACTATTGCACATTACATGCACTGCAAGTTTAATTCAAAGGTCATAAATTTACATTCAAAGACTGATCTTTACACCACATTGTGTCTTAAATCCCTCATTTCATGAAGGGAGTAATGAGGGAAGCACAGAGAGTGATGCCTTGTGAAGGCCCCACACTGTGACATTTCCAAGTCTGGCATGAAGATCTAGGGCTCCTGACTGCCAGGGGTGTAATGCACGCTAGGCAAGTCTCTCCTCACCTGTTCGTCCTCCTAATACTCCATTTTCCCTCTGCAAGTCAAGAATTGCCAAAGCCAAGAACTGTGTTTGTGCAAAGCCTTCTCCCAGACCCCTTTAACACTCACAAACCACTCATAGAGACCCTGTGATTGGTGCGGAGGCCGTAGACATGTCAAACTCAAGTAAAATATATTGAAAATACAGACTATGCCGTACTGTCCATTTTTGTAAGCCCAGTAATGAGTCCCTAAGAGACAGCAAATAAAGCCCAATTATCCCATCCAAACAGTCCAGCTTTCGAAAGTTGACTAGTTTGACCACTGTTGTGCTCCTGGAAAGACAGCCAAATATGGAGTGGGATCCTGAAGTGTTACTGTTGAAAAAATCAAATTTTATTAGCTTTTTGAGGCTATTTATTCTGCGAGACTTCCATTTCCCTGCTGGAAGACAAGAAATCCCTTCCTCCTGCACTGCTGCCCTAGAAAGGAAGTTCTTGGTCATGGCTGAGCAAAACAGCACTGGATGACAATTATTTTTCAGGACAGAAGCGCTCCTCCTTATATTGACTATTGTGATCATTTAGGAACACCACAATTTGCTTTCTCCTCAGACAGATGTTGTGCTGTCTCTGCAATATTTTCCATCTGGCAAAGCCCCACACCTATCACTCATGTGACATAATGCATCTGAAGTTACCTATGGGGTACTGAGTTGGCAACCCTAAGGAGTTAAGATTAGGGACTTAGAGTGGGAATGGAAACTATCAGTTCTTCTATAAGGTAGCAGAGAACCTAACCCATTAAGCAGCCTTGAATTTTAGATTCAAGGCACACAAATGGTTTTAATAGCCTTATTATTCACAGAGCAACAGTGCAGGGCAGGTACGTTACTCTGTCAAAGAAGGTCTCTTGGACCACAAGGCATAAACTCCATGGCAGGTCTGACTGTTCTTTTATTAATTACAACTATGATGTTTCCCTTCAGCCAAGTGCACCCTCTGAGGTCGCCATTCCCTTCCTCACCCCAGTCACACACACTTGGGACCTGTCATTTGCATTGTGACAAATATTCCCCTGCCTTTCTCATGTCTCAGTGAGGGACTTGTTCTCAGCTGGCAAGCAGCTTCATTATAACTGTTATTTACAGACATCTGGTAGAACTTTTTTTTTTTTTTTAGGAAAAACTATTTTTTAAAAATTCCAGCTAGCTCAGCCAAACTGCCACAAATTAGAGGCCACAATGGCTTATTCTTCTACAGAAACAATTCTGTAGTGTCTGATAAGCCCATGACAGACAAACGCCTAGGAACTTCCTTGCCTGTACAGGCTAGAAAGTCACAAAAATCCAGAAGCTGCTACACCACAGAGCAAGTACCTTGCTAATATTTAAAGCACCATCAATATAATTGAATTCAAAGAGATGGAGTTTCTAACTTCTCTTGACAGCATGCAACCTAAGTGTAGTTAAAAATACAGCCAGTGGGTTTTCAAGCGCAGGGTAATGCAGCGCCAGCAATTTAAGGTTTGTGCCGTTGTACACAGAAGTTGCATACTGGGCAGTTTTTGGTTTTAGTCCTGGAGGTAGAAGTGTGAGATTTATAGGAGATGACAAAAGTGATTTTGACCCACTGTCCTTTTCTGCAATTAGTACCTTTGCCCTTCATGCTGTTGCTCTTGATTAACATTTGTGATATGAGGAGTCTGGGAATAGCAGAGATGCTGCATTGGCCCCACCCTCACCAGAGCTCAGAGCAGCTCACTTTCAAATATGGAAATGAAGTCAGAAAGCTGGTGAGTCCTCCTCAAAGCCTTTTTGCTAAATTAGGTGGTAGTCATTCCCCAAATTCCTCAGCAGATTTCCTATAGCCAGGAAGCATGACTGACTATTGCCTTGGGGTTGTCAGCACACACGAGTGGGGCTGCAGAAGTTGCTGGGTTTTCTCTTACCTACTGAAGTGGCTGCACTATCATCCTGTCTCCAAAGCATACTCTGTGTGCTCCACTTGCATATAAGATTTAGCACTAGTCACATCTTGACAATACAATATTTATTTTTTACACCCTTTGGCATGTAAACCGTTTTTCTACAGCAGCTCCACAGATGGCAGAATTACAGACATCTATTTTTTCCACATGGATTCTCTGACGTAAGGGATCGGTTCATTAGCTTGTCCCCCTGTATAGATGTTAACACAATCTTTCCTGCTTATCTATCATTTATTTCCTTAAATACAGGAGGTTAGTATATAAGCACCTCAAGCACCTCTATCAAGTTAGAAGGAAATTTTCCAATAAATTCAAGAATAATTGTGTAGGAAGACAGACAGACGACATGACTGAACAAGCTTTGCTTATCTTAAGAAACCAGGCTACAAAACCCACAAATAAATGCAACAAAGACAGCAGAGGCAAGCTCCCTCTCCCCCAGGTCTGTGAGCAACTACATCCTTCCTTTTGATATAGAAAAGCAGTGTTTGTCCCAAAGGAGAGGAAGAAAACACACTGTGAAAAGCAGCCTGCATAGGAAGTATTCCTAGCAGGCTCAAAAAAGGCATAGCAATTCCAAGTTCTTTCTCTCATCCTTCAAAAAACCCTTTTTCCTGCTGGGAATAAGTCACAATACTGAATGAAAGCCCTCAGCAAGATGTGCTTACGTGGTGCTGGATGCCATCAGACAACACCAAGAAGCAGCCTTGCCCTCAAAACCTTATGATCAAAATGGGTTTGCTGGTTTGAAGACTCTGAAGATTAAAGCCCTTTTTTCTATGTAAGTGTAAATATATTCTGTTCAGGATCATTAATTTGAACATTGAGAGCTTTGGGCCATTCAGTGTCTGTGACTTATTTCTGAGGAGCAGGAGTAGCCAATGGGCAGCATAAAAACCTGTCTGAAGCAGGAAACTTATACCGGACCTATACAGGAGTCTACAGCCTGGCTGGGATGCTACACAATGAACAGTGGAGACACTGTGGCAATTATTTTGTAAGTTCAGCTCTCCCTTGTTAGCAAACTTGGTAACAGTAGTAAAAAAAAATCTCTAGGGGAAACTCTTGTGTACCAGAGAAGAGAGATAGGAGAGTAAAAGTACCTAGTGGAGGAATGCACTGGTGTATTTTTTTGATTTGCATCATAATTTCTCCATTTACTGGTTATTTCTCCAGCTAGAACTTTCTTGTTTACATTCTTGAAGCAGACATGACAGTAATTTCTCCATCCCAGCCCTTGGTACCATCCTCGCGTTTGTGCCTGTCTCACTCTAACCTGCTGCTTTTTGTAACAGTCAGATCTCAGTCTACCCAGATGTTAACACAATCTTTCCTGATTATCTATCATCCATTTCCTTAAAATATACACAAGTTTAGTATCATTCATACCTCAAGAACTCTATCAAGTTAGAAGAAAATTCTCCAATAAATTCACGAATAGTTGTGTCGGAAGACAGACAGACAACATGATTGAACAAGCTTTGCTTATCTTAAGAAACCAGGCTACAAAACCCACAAATAAATGCAACAAAGACAGCAGAGGCAAGCTCCCTCTCCCCCAGGAGCTGTACTCTGAAGTGGGCATTTCTAAAATATAGGAGTCTGGCTGGGGTCAGTGATTCCAGCAGAAGTAGTCAGAATAAAGCACGTGGCTTGTGTAAAAATCCAGCAACTTGGGATATTGGTGTTCCAGTGGACAAGGATGAAAAATATTTGGACTTTTCCACCCTCTTGTAAGGTTTAACTACCCTACACATCCCTGTCCCCTCCAACATTTACTTTCAGCTGTGTTAAGGTGAAGGTAGCTGAGAGCTGGAAGCTGCGTTTTGAGAGCAGGCAGCTCAATTAAACCACTGCAGCCATAACCGAGATGCTTAACGGAGAAAAGTGGCCCAACAAGTCATGGAAGGAAATTGGCAAGAAACAAAGGAACCTCTTGTGGTCTGTACCCTTTGCTAGGGAACCTGCTTGTGTCCTCATGAAGCACTGGTGGCACCAGCGGCCCAAAACTTGTGTCCCACTCCTGCCCGACACACGCTGATGTTGACCACATCCCTTACTCTAGTAGACTGGGACTTTGGGGTGGAAGGCCACATACCAGCCCAATGCTTGATTACAGAGATTACTCTGAGGTGCATATTTCCCCACAGCTAAGAGGCTGCTCCACAGCTTCACTGCCTTCAGCAACCTCATAAATGTAGTTCTGGGGCAAGGCAGCATCTCACACTTATAAACTCCCTGTACTAGAAAAGTCCTGAAATCTATTAAAACCACTTTGAAATTCAGTTTCTGCTCTTTTTACAGGCTGAGCTTTGCTTTTTCTCTTCCAGTTCTCCACTTCTGATGTTCTCTACTCAGAGTTGGGAAAAAACAGAAAAAAAAAGTAACAACAGGAAGAAAATTGTTGCACAGAGATGAGCCTCAGCAATGTAATCTTTTTATGTCAGGGAAAACTTACCCTCCTCTTTTGTTGTTTGGATAATAAACTCCTCACACGGCTTACGCTACCTGGCAACCATCAATGAAACAAGAGTTTCTGCTGGCTCTGGTCAATGCTCTGCTTTGTGCTAGTCTGCAGACCAGTATGAGCTCGGCATCCTAATCTGTTTTAGGTGAGGTTCTCCATCACCCTTTCCTTTTGCTTGCCTTATTAAATCCCACATCATGCATGGCTCTTGTGAACCGAGCCCCACTGTGCCTAACTCAAGCAGGCTACAGAGCCTGTCATGCGTGTAATTTCTCACCTGCGCTGGACCCTGAGTACTGCATGAGCCTTCCTCTTTGGTGGATTTTAGCCTGTGACTGCAGCATGGTAAACTCAGAAGCTACTGAGAAGCAATATTGCTTTTGTGTTCCTGCTTCATCATGTGATTAATACATGTTAAACTTGCTGACACTATAAACCAGCATCCAGGGGTGGCTGATAAGCTGTATTTATATTGGCACAGACAAAGTTATAATCATAAATCCCACTACCAAAATGCATCAGTCTATATGCAAGAGCCTGGAACTATAATTATTCACTAGATCTTAATGAGATTAAAGGTTAATAATGTTATGATGGCAAATGTTTCCACAGTTTTGCATGTTATGTCATATGTTTGGCCTTAATTTGACTCAAACTCTGTGACTTCCTTATTTACTGCAGTATTGCCAAATTACAGAAACAAAAATCTGAAGAAACTCTATGAGGAGAGAAAATCAGCTTAGGATCTCTGAGATTATCTTGGTCTTTTATGTTGAAACACATTTTATTTAAGATAAAAACCTATAGGTCTTCTAATGATCTACTTCTGCACCAAAATACCCCAACCATATACCACAGTTAGATCAAGATTACACGCTTGTAAGTGAAGTCCCTAAAAGCTTCCACAGAACAGTAAAAAGTGACAAGCGGGCAGGAGAGAAGTAAATTCTAGTTTTCTCCCTTCCCTATATGTGTTGGGTTTTTTTTTATACTTTAGCCTGTAGATAAATTGAGAAAAACAGACACCTAGCCAGCCCAGTTAAGATTTATGCTGAATCTTCAATTCCAGTCAAAAAGCAGCAAGAAGGATTTATGAGGAATGAGATTAAGATAAACACTAAAACATCATCAGAATGTTGTAGGGTGAATGAATTAACTTGTCAGCCTCTTAAAACACCCTGATTCTCAGAACTGATTCTCTCCACAAAATGGCTGTTAAATAACCAAAAGATTTTCAGAAGAGAAAAATCAGTCAAAGACCTAGAAAGGCTAAGGCTACATTGATTAAAAACACCTCTGAGTTTTCTCCTTCTCAGGAGGAGCTAGAAATAAGTATAATTTTTTAAGGTTAAGGTATTATGAATGATTGAAGGTATAGAAATTCTGTTCTCCCTAAGTAGCAACACAGCAGCAAGGGGACAGCTGGTGGCTCTGAAAGGTGATGGTTTTAAAACTACTAGTGACGGTGAGTACTTCATGAAGACCAAGGAGATCTACATCCCAGGGTGCTGGTGAGCACAGCAGAATTCGGAGACTGGACGATTTACGTGGCTATTGAGAATAAAGCAACAAACAATTATGCAAACCTAAGAAGAGATTAAATATGCTTCAGGCTTTAAATTAGCCTGCGGTTATTAGAGATTAGGGTGGGACTGAGATATGAGGGGTTATTGATTGGGGCTTTCACACATGCTTCCACGTGGTCACCCTTGGAGAGAAGGTGCTAGAACATGTGGGTTCACTGTACGTTTCAGCTGAGAGCTTGAGTAGTAACAGAGCCCTTGCAGCTTGCATGCACGCTAGTGGATCTCCAAGGGTTTGCTTCAGAGATCATTAAGGTACCTAGTCTAGAAATTACTTGTTTCTATTAATATTTGGGTGATAATATCCAAGAAGAGATTTGATACTTCTTCCATTTCTTCTCTACTTCTTTTGTGGACACTTGGTTGGTGTGTGGGATTTTGCCTTTGAACATAGGTTGATGCTTTAGTATTTATTTACTTCTTGTTCACCAGTAGTATCAAGGTCAAGCAGAGATGGATGGCTGTGCTTCAGGCTGATGTGGTTGTACAATGAGCAGGTGTTGGCTTTGCCCTGGCTTGCTAACAGCATTGGGGTTTCTTCCTGGAGGAGCAATAATCCACTCCTGAGGGTGTTCTGCAAACAGGATGCAGAGCTGCTCTGTGCGAGCCACTTCTTCTGTGGACGTGTTCAGCTTGGCTCCTACCTCAAAAAACCGACACTCTCTGCTGCTCAGTTAATGCAACGGTAGTTTGTGTGTCAACTGTCTCCATTAGAAAACAATTAGGCCCTGATCTCTTGTCTTTTATCTTTATGCCATCTGATGGGGGAAAATTATTCAGTCAATTAGCTGTTGATGCTGCACCAGCAGCTTTTTACTTGAAATTCCAGATGGGTAAGTCAGACCAGATTTTATTATTGTTAATCAATAAGTCTTAGAGTACAATGTCAAAGAAACCCATGTTCCCTCAAAAGTATCATTAATAACTTTGGTTGAGCTAAAATAAGAGTTCCAATACATTTAGCAAGACACCTTGAAATTAATTGCATTATATTCCAAATATTATTATTTCAAGCTTCACAATGAAAGAGGGACCATTACCTGAATACCTACTGAGGATGGCAGTTACAATCAGGAAAAAGCTGATTAAGGCCACCACGTTTTGAAAGATTGTAAAATCATTGTTTATTTTACAAAGCAGCAACACTACAGATAGTGACAAATCATTCCAATTACAGTGCCTCAACTGCTGGATGCGTTTGGTCAAAAAAATATTTTAAATATGGATTTTTCCATCAGTAATTGGCCATGCTGCTCTGCAGTGCAAGCATCAGCAGCCTCAGTAAAGATCCTTCAGGAGTGACCTAGTGTCCTTGAGTACCACTAAGCCAGGCCACCAGGCAGGAATGTGTCTGCACCAGGGTAAGCAAGGGCAGGAATTGACTGAAATAAGAATTTCAGCTCTCGCTTTGCCAATGCTCTATTAGTGGTTTTTGTGATTGAAGCAAGGAATACCCAAGTGTGCATGGAAAGAAGATCCTATTCATTTTAAGCATCTCTCATCTGACTAACTCACTTTGTAATCTAAAATTAGAGAATCCCAGAGGAATATATCCTCTTTCAGTCTTCTTTTCTGATGATGTAGTAATATTTGATCATAAGAAGTCACGCAAAGGCATGAAGCCTATTATGTCCCATTACCTGGTTCAGGCTCACCTTTCCTTGTCTGCCTCCTCATTAGTCAGCTGTGAGATCCTGTTCAGTGTGTCAGTAGCCTCAGGTGTTGCATTATTTGCTCACAAAGGACAGCAAGAAGGAATGAGATATGTTTTACTGGAGGTTGCATCATCCTTTTGAGGTTTTTTTCTAAGAGGTAGAACAAAGCCTCTTCTCCATGAGCAGAAGTTTCTCTATATATTGTCTTGCCACGTATGCCACCTCTCCATGTGGAAACTTATATCTCACTCTGTCCATTGTGCAGTGTATTTTGTTTGGAGAACCACAGCATTTCTCACATGCTACAGCAATGCCCAGCATTTTACACTATCCTAGGTTATGTCCTGCAAAATAAGAATATAGAGGCTTTGGAGACAAGTTGCTGGAACAAATAACAAAACAATGCAGGGTCTCCTCCAAAGAATGTGCAGTTCACAGAGGTACTGTTAAGAGACCCAACTTTACTCCTGAATTTCAATTACCAGAGTGGTATTATCCCATAGCAGAGGCTAATAGACTCTTTACTAATATTATTTAATTTTTGTTTATACCATGCATAGCAATTCTTAGATGACAAGCAGAAGCCTTACATTTGTTTCTGAAGTACAAAGGAAATCTGGGAGCCAGAGTACAACAACTGTTTGCTTACAGGGAGGACTGGGGAAAAGCTGGGTTTTTTTCTCCTGCTGATTATCACATCCAAAGAAAAGAGCATCAATTGACAGATGCAAAAGCCAGTATCCCATGGAGAAAAGTCCCTAGCGTTGCACATTTGGTGGTAAGGTAGGGAGAAGTGCAATCCCCAAACCCTGTTGATTCCCCACTATTTATTATGTAGCTCTCTGTTGGCATTTCAACATACAAGTTTCCTCCTCCCCTGACTTTCAGTAGGGCATGGTCACCTACTTCATGTTTTGATATTCCCAGTCCTCTGTGGTGATAATGTCAGCAGAATTTTTTCCCTTTCATTTTCTTTCAGTGTTTTTTGGCTAACCACCTGAAACAGTATGACAGGGACTGACAGGGAAGCTTTGCAGGAGGGGCTATCTAGTGTGATGTGCACCTGGGGAAGGGAGAGAGCCAAGGGAACATGTGAGGCAGTGAGGAGGGAGGGAAAGGGGTTGCTAAAACTCATGTCTGTGATCTTCAGTGCTTGGGGCATGGAGGAATGCCTAAACCTCAAAATGTGGAAGATTTTTATTCAGTGCAGACTACCTAGAGCTCTTGGCCAGCTCCAGGCAACTGAAACAAGGCATGGTCCAACCTCATCTTCTACAAAAAGACAAGACAACTTCAGGTCTCTTCTCCTTATTAAAGCAGAACCCTGCCTCCAAGCCCCATAACTCCCAAGACATACTTACTTCACACTCTTTCAAGCTCACACCTAATCTATGAGACCACAGCACCATGTTCTCCAGTGTAGTCCCTGCTTGACATGCTGAAGACCAGAGAGGTTTGTATGGCAATGTAGTAGCATAACTGATATCCAAATAAATGAGCTTTCAGGTGTATAAATCCCTCTTCAAGTCCTGATGCTTGCCAAGCATTTTTCATAGAATCACAGAATCATAGGATTGTCTAGGTTGGAAAGGACCTTTAAGATCATCTAGTCCAACCATCAACCTAACTCTGATAACTAACCGTCACTAAACCATGTCACTAAGCATTATGTCAACCCATCTTTTAAATACTTCCAGGGACGGTGCCTCAACCACTTCCCCAGGCAGCCTATTCCAATACTTATTAACCCTTTCAGTGTAAAAACTTTTCCTAATATCTAATCTGAGCCTCCCCTGGTGCAACTTGAGCCCATTTCCTCTTGTACTGTCACCTGTGACTTGGGAGAAGAGACCAACCCCCTGGGCTACCCCCTCCTTTTGGGTAGTTGGAGGGAACAATAAGGTCTCCCCTCAGCCTCCTCTTCTCCAGACTAAACAACCCCATCTCCCTCAGCCTCTCCTCATAAGACTCATTCTCCAGACTTCTCACCAGTTTGGCAGCTTTCCTCTGGAAAGCTAGCACTCCAATGTCCGCTCCTCTAGCACTCCAATGTCCTTCTTGTAATGTCCAACCATGTACTTGTATTTTATCAGTTCCTTTCTCATATTTTCCTATCTTGTATTCTCCTATCATGCTAGTCAATTTTAAATTTTCCTGCAGTTTCTGCCTTGCAGCCTCAAGTCATTGCTGCCAGTAAGAACATGGCAACAGGGTATCGTAGACAGAGCTGCAACACTTGAACTGCCCAACACTTCTCATGCAAAAACACGATAGCTGGGCCATTTCTGCAGGGCAAGGGTGTCAGAAGTTGATATTTTTTTAATTTTATGTCTAAAACAATCCAACACAGCTGGGCAGCTCAAGACAGTGGCCTCAGAAGGTATTTTGTCAGGGAAAACAAGTGCAGGACAAGGACTGAGACAAAAAAAAAAAAA
>VZTM01014809.1:173209-193607 GCA_013400555.1 Jacana jacana
CCTCTCCATCCCTGCTCCTACTCTTGCCCTTTGTACCCACTGAGTGTCTTGCAGGTGCTCCAGGAAGAGAGGGAGAAATTACAGGGGAAAATTTAAGCTCAATATCAAAACAATTCAGTGAAACACACTCTAAAATAGTGTCCCTGAATAGCTACTAGGAGTTCAACCAGATGAAGCCTTTAGGAGTTGATTGGCCAAAACACCAAAGCATGCAAAAACCCTACAGTCTCCATCTTTTACAGGCAAGACAAAATGAACCTATCTGAAAAACCTTTTCTTTCTTTAATCATTACTCTTGGGAACCCTGGGCACAGAAAGACACCTAGTTGTAAAGGTGCAGGGACTTTTGTGAAGGTACCCCAGTAATGAATTTAGCCCATCATTGTTCCAGAAATCATTTTCTGTTTTTGCAGCAGGAAGCCAGGTTCTCAGCATGATACTCTGACCCGAATAATGCCAGTTTTCTTTCCTGCTAGTTTGTCCTGCGATCTTGTCATTTGGCTGCCAGGGCCATCCAGCAGGCACAGGCAATCACCAAAACAGCCTGGCAACAATAGCTTTTCCTCAGTCCTGGACTATAAAACATAGCTGTTGTTATGGGGGTCTGAAGCATTTCTCAGAGTGATTGCAGGAGCTCAGCCTTTCGAGCCCAATAGCCATTTGTCCACTCCCACAAAGTATGTTATGCCCAGTTCTCTCCTTTTTAAGGCAAGATAAGACTCCCTCCACAGCTGTAGCTCAACAGTACTGCCAATGCCATGCCTCTCCACTCCATAAGTGCAGTCAAGTACACCATAGATATCCTGTGTTTCTAACAGAAACTATTTTTCAGTGGATTCCCTTGCTCACAGCTAAGCTCCAGAGCAGTTACACCAGCATAACGAGGGAAGAGAATAAGAAAGAATTTCCTTTGGTTTCACTGTACAAAGTGGATAGTGGGGATCCAATTTCCCAGCTGTTCCTCAATACCTGTTTTTCCCCACTCATTCTCCTTCAGTGACCCTTGCTTTAAGCATTAACTCCCAGCAATACAGGCTTAGTGCACATGCATAAAAAGCAGCTGTATTTAAAGACCTTATTTCAAAGACTCTTTCTCTGAATTCCTTCACTTTGATGTTGATATTTCTGCTGTCTCCACCCTTACCTCCAGAATTCACTGGCAGTAGAGTGCTGGAAGTCAGCTCAACAGATGCTGCAAATGCCACTGTTCCTGCTGAGATTCTTTGAGAGTCCAGTCCATGTGCATTTGTCTCTTATTAAGTGTACTGAGACCGGGAGCACTACAGAAGTTATGCTTCATTCTGAAATTAGTACAGCAAGACATACTGTTCACCCAAGCTTTCTCCAAGCTGTAACATACAGAGACAAAACCCACTCTAGCCTTTGGCAGTCGTCACCTCTCTGCACGGATATACTGAAATCTGAATTTCTGCTTCTCATAAATAAAGAGCACTTAATTGACCACTTAAAGCAGAGCAAGCACCATAATACTTTCTCCTCAGGTTGCCTCCCTTATAACTATGCACAGCTCTACACAGTCACAGCATATTTGCCTCATTTCCATCCTCTGTCTCCTCTGCCATGTGGACTGCAAACAACTTGGATGACTGTTGAGCAGCTTGTGTGCTTCAACACCTCTGCTTCCAGGGCTGAACAGTCTCATCACCCTTGTGCCTTTGTAATTCCTTTAGACTGTTATCTCATTGGATTTTTTTCCCCACTTAACGGGAAAGTTTTTCAGGTGGTGGACCCTTTCTTCAGAGGTTGAGCAGCTGTTTCAGGACCTGCTGGTTCTTGCACTAGAAATCATAAGCAACACCAATTATCTGCACTGACAATGTCATGCTGATGGTGGACAGCTTGGATTCTGACCAAAACTAAAAGCCAGTCTGAACTTCCAAGATCTGATTTTGGACCTCCAGTCCCAATATCCTTATTTTAGAATATTTTTTATTTTATTTATAGACTCTAGAGCAATTAGACTTGTGATCTGGAAATGGAAAGGCTCTGTAATTTGTCTGGCCTCTGTTTAAATAACATTTTAATGTACTGCTAGGAAGTACTTCTAAAATTCATGGTAATACATACTTCTACACATTCTTAACACATAGCAAAATAACTGAATAAAGCAGTAGGCATTAAATTTAAAGAAAATAGTTAGAAATACCATTTCAGTGTAAAACATTATTGGTCATTTTCATACAAAACTGCTCTTCAATGCTGTACTGTTTAATCCCAGCCATATAATTATAAATGGTAAAAAAATTTTCCAATATGTAATTTTCTCCATCATCAAAAATATCACTGCAAGCAACACCTCATGGGAAACACAGTAAAGACTGTAAACCTCCTTGATTACAGTTTTAGGCTGCTAGGTAAGCAATGCTGAGCAAAATTATAGGTCACCCATGATTCTACAGCATTAACCCTGCTCTTGCAATTAATATGTACACAGACTGATTTCAAAAGACTACCGTTTTCACAGCCCCAGCACACCATGGAGTCTGATCTGATCTGATGCCTCCAAACCAGAGCTGTATGCAAGGAATGAGAGCATCAAAGCTGAGGCCCAGAAATTGTACCAAATACTCCCGAGAGCTGAAATAATACCAATGCAAAAAGCAGGGCTAAGAGAAAAAGAAAATCAGAGGGAGGAAGGAAAGGGAGGGGGAAACGTCCTTTAACAGAAGATGACAAATTTTGGCACAGCCAACATTCTGCAGGAACAAAAGCAATGGATAGTCCCTGGAGGTCTGCAGGGCAGATCACAGCATCTATAAAGCACAAAACAAACAGTCCCACTTTGATGGTTTCCTCTACGCTTACTGTGTAAGGAGGAGAGTAGGAGTTCAGTTGACAAGTGGTTGAAGAGACTACAAGAAAAATTACAGATTTTGTTGGAAGCTGGAAAATAAAACCACTTAAAAGATGGAAGACCAAGGGCTGATGGGCAACTGGTGGCCATGTTGGATCAAATGGGTCTGTAGGTGCCCTTACCTCTGAGACATGGGCTTCTGCAAACCAAGAAAATATTCAAGCCTGAGAACTCTTGCTCAGCTCTCAAGTTTATTCACTCCAAAGTTTTCTTAAATTAATGATGTGTTGGCACAGTCTGGTCATGCAGTATGAAATAAACTTCCTTGAAACCCAGGGAAAGCTTTCCTTTTGTCCAAAAACAATTTGTCTACAAGTCCTGAATATAACGAAGCATGAGGGATTAAGCTAAGAGGTTGCAAAGGGGAAAAACTCTTGTTTGACAATATGAATATACATATGATTTCATTCTCGGGAGGTCTTGCTTTACTTTATTTCTTTTTAAATTGCTAATGTGCAGAACTGAAATGATGGGCTTTCTATTTCAGGATGTTAAGCATATTGGGCTCTGAGAGCAATTAAAAGATGACTAACACATTTGTGCTCTTCTTCATTTGCTCGTTTATATTGCTATGGTTTATTTTTCCAATTTGCCTATTTTTCAAGGTGGTTCTTTAATCCTTCCTGGGTATTTCACTTACTTTTGTTACCATATTCCCAGGACCATACGGGTAAGGAGCCTGTCTGTGCAGGTTGAGGTTTAAAGATATTAAATTAAGCAGGAGAGAGCCTGGAGGCCAATGGCTCTATTGTACTTGTCCATAGCTCATCAAGGTTAGTGAAAGTAAAGGAAGAAATTTTTCTGGTTTCTTCTCAGATCATAGAACATCCTTTAGCAAGCTTCACTATTTAGCTCTGGTATAGTCATTTTCCAAATTGGGTCTGTGAATGTCTAAACTTAAATAAACAGAAAGCAATAACAGTCTTGGACAATTTGGGGACTATCAGCTACTGTGAACTCAGACAGAGGAAGGGGAAAATTTGGGGACTTGAGAATGGAGGAAAGTTTTATTCATTTTGGCTTGTGCTAGACTGAAAAATTAAGACAATCCATCTGCTGGAGTGGGTGGGGAAACTCCCAACATCTTGCTTTCCACCAGCTGGCTCTCACATAAGCTTAATATTCCTGCCTTAGGCGCATCCTGAAATCCTAGCCTCTAAATTCAAAAGTGGAGCTGATCATGCATACGAGTCAGGTTGGAGCCTTTGCCAGGTCACAGGATTCCATGAACAAGGAATCACTCCGGTTTCACTTAAAAGATCTAGTGCAGGCTATTTAATCATGCATATCCAAGACTGGTGGTGTTTTGTGTGATCCCATCTCCTGCTGAGTCTCTCCCTGCACCCTCTTGTACTGTGTGTATACTCATCAGTATTTGTTAGAATAAGACTTCTGGGAATAGAAATTGGAAGTCATCCAGATATTTCAAGCTTGCAGGCTCTTTGCATCATGTCCTCTGCAAAACAGGCTTTCATTATGAGGATGGAATAGGCAGTCCATTGATTCCTGCATTAATAGGACAGAAGACCACCACACAGCAGGCTTCACAACAGCAGCAAGTCCTGACAACTACAGCAATTTGCAGGAGATGTTACAGAGCTTTTGTAGCGTGTTCCCTGCTGAGACCATGGGCACCCATCCCTGTTTCCTCCCTGCTCAACCCCAACCATGTATTGTCTCAGTCTCGGTACACTCAAGGGTGCAACACTCAGATCCACACCTCACCACTGCTCCCTGCTCAGAGTCCTCAGGGGCTCCTGTACAACCAGATGCCACACAGAGGCAGAACAGTACATCCACCGACAATGAAAACCATCCCTGTTTTGGTTTGCAGATAGTGACACCAGAGGCAGACCCTGGCTACTGAAAGGGCAAGTGGAAAAAGCCTCATGTCAAACTCTTGTCATAGATTTCATGTGGCCAAAGACCACAGCAATGAACGTAACTGTTCTAGAGATGGGCTTGGAGTAGCTGTGCAGTTGCCTGGAGAATACCAGAACAAGCCAAATATATAGCCAATGTAAAACATGCTGTAAGATGGGATACAGACATTTAAGCCACCAAGCTAAAAAAAAAACCAAACATATCAGGCTCTGCAGCCACAGGAGAGAACTGATGGCAATGGCCAGGTTTTCAGGAGCAGCCGGGACTGAGCAGAAGTCCTTAAATCAGTGATTTGTGCCATTTGAAAAATTAGGGGACGTAGAACCAGCCTCCAAAGCACATAGTTTGACACTCTGATGTCAAATGTTTCTGATACTGTTATTCTGAGAGATAAACCCCCCAACTCTTAAGAGTTGAGCTATAGTAACTGCTACAAACAATAGATGCTGATGTGTGCAAAGTTGAACAAGTTACTAGTAGCAGCCCTGGGCGTGTAACAAGGTTTGCTTGGGAACAAATCCCAGGTTTTTTTAGACAGAACCAAACTTGCAGATGTGTTTATTTCTTAACAAAACCAAGACCAAAATAACTGAGAAATTCTGGTTTTGTATTGGCTCAACTCAATTTCCTAAGGCTCAAATAATTTTAAAAAGCCTTTTGAAATAAGCAATTAAGCATCAAAATATATTCTAAATGCTAGTGTTTCAGGATCTTTTTAATTCAGCCTAGTTGTTGACTGAATTTGGCCCAGGATATGGAATAATTGTTTTAAATTTTTCAGTTAATCTGCTGCTCACCAGAAAAAAGTCTTGCTCCTTTCTAATTAGGAGTTCAGCTGGCAAGAATAACAGGTTCTGAATGAAACTAAGACTTCACTTAATCATATCACACATCTGAACTTTGGTTTCCTTTAGATGCTGAAGGAAAATGAGAAAATCTTTTAGGCATGATTTCTAAATAATCTTCTGGAAGAGGAGCATGCGTTCACACCAAGCAGAGCTACAGTGGGACAGCATCAGCTAGAGGACGCTGAGCAAATTACCAGAGCCATAGCTTCCCTAAAAAAAGAGGATGTGTTGTCACATTATGTAGCTCCTTTTTGACATCTACTAATTAGGTACTCCCTTCAGCAGCTAATTTAAATATGCTTATTATACTTGTAACATCAGAGGAAGGGTCCAAAGAGCTTGAGATACCTTAAATAAACCCACATAGATACCCTAACCAAGAAGCTGGCTGCAGTGCCGACTCTTATCTTGGTAGATGGTGGAGAACCTCCAAAAGGAGCGACAAACCTCAGGGTCACCAAGCTACAAATATAAATCCTCTGGAAACTAAGTACTATTAGCTTACACAGCATTTTTTTTTCTAATTTCTTCCACCATTTTCCAAAGATCACTAGAAAAACAAAAAGGTTCTCTCTCCAGCCTAGCACACGACCTCATGGATCACATGTTCTCAGCATTCTATGTAGCTAAGCAAATTTGCTCAACACTTGTGCATGTTATCCAGATAGCTACATTGGACACAGAGCACCAGGTTCAGAGGACACCATGAGCAGAACACTTATACCCTGTTCCTCATTAAAATGAAGCTGAAGAGAAGAGGTAGAGATGCTGAAAAACGGTGTAACTAGACACAAGCAATTGCCCACGATAGCTTAAAGAAAAAAAAAAAAAAGGAATCAAAAGTACAAAAAGCAAACAGAAAACTCCCAATATGTGTTCTGTTTGGAAAACATTTTGAATGCAAGTGGAGAAGGCTGTAGCAATAACAATGGGCCACAGAGAGCAGCACATATGCGGCACTTAACTCTGTGTCTTCTGAGCAGTCCCAGGCTCCTGAAGAGCAGTGTATCTTCAGCACCAGGGCTTGACACTGGGAAATGCAACTCCTGATAACAGTCCACAATGAAGATATCATAACCTAGCTGGAAATGTTCCTTAAACTCCCTGCCAAGGAAAATGGTCGAGCACTAGCTATTAAGCTGCAATAGCTACATACCCACTTTATTAGTGTGCACTGAATTTGTTTTGTTTAAATGACTCTCAGGGGAACAAAGAGCGGAAACAGGCTTTACACTTGTTGCATATTTACCACTGAACACATTCAGCTCCATTACAAGTCAGGGAAGATTTCAAAGCCCTTGCTCAAGAGTTGGAACACTTACTAAGAAGACTGTATTCATAGGTTCATGCTAGGTCAGCATTTCCTCCTTTTTGTTTTGTTTTTTTTTTTTTTTTTTTATTGGAGAATTTATTTATTTTTTTAATGGAAGAATTATTTAAGGCTTTGAAAAAATCTTAGAGTGAGATCACATAGTTTTCAGTAGCAATAATATAAAAGTTAGGTTAACCTTAATATAAATTTACTGCTTTTGCTCCCCTCTAATCCCTCGATTAAATTTGTTTGCTCACATAACTAATGACACATATGAGAGCCTGGTCTTTATTTTTCCATCCTCTTCATTTGGATTTTCATCTGCTAATATCTTACAGACCACAAGTGGAGAGAGACTGCACTAAAAGCCATTCTCCCCTGCCAATCAGACAAGCACAGTTCCACAGAATAAGACAAAACTTAGCAGCTGCAGTGTTCAGTGTGTATTTCCTGACATCATATCAATGAATTGCTAAAACTGGAGCATTTGAAAGGCTTCAACATTTGTTTTTTAGCATTAGCTGCTTATCACTATTGAAAATCCTGGAACTGGGCAATGCAAGTCTGGCAGCTGTTTACCCCATCTTCTCAAACCCCAGGTTACTCAGACTCATCCAATCAGCAAGAAGATCTCAGCTTGGACCCATCAGACAGAACTATACATTCAAACGCAAAAATGTTTTCAAAACCTTACATCATGGAGAGGTTCAGTGTTGTTCTGTAGGAAAATTAACAGCCCATCTTATATAATATCAGACTAGAGTAGGCTTATAATCAAAACAGATGTAACTGAAAGCCTGATACTCAAAAAGCTCTATTTTAAAGACATCTTAATCCTCTCGGCACCTTCCCTCTTGGATCTGACACTCACACTCAAGTTACAGGGTCAACCTCTTGGCTCCTACTCAGAGGGCTTTTACTGTACTCTAATAACCCTCAGCAGAGGTCTAGCACTGGAAGGCATCAGCGCCTGCGTGGCTTGTATTAGTTTTTGTCACAGTGGATGGAGTATCACACCTTCAGACATCTGTGTAGTTTAGGTTATTAAAGAGGGACACTATAAACGCATATTTAAGTTTTAGTCAAAGAAGGACAACAAGACACTTGAAAAAGCAGCAGCTGATTTCAATGAGAACAAATGCAAACTCCTAAGATTCTTTTATGGCCTGAGTCTGTTTTAGATGTGACTAGTCAGACCTGATAAAAGGCTACCCTCTATTAAAAAGCAGGGAAAAGGCATAAACATGTGGGGGCAAAGCAGCAGAAACTGAGACCATTTTTAAATAAGATCTTACTTTGCAGTGCTCTCTCCACTTTATCAATAAACAATACTAGATAGATTAACTATGTAGAGCTCTCCATCCCAATTTTTATGCCATTGATAAAGCCGGACACAGGAACAAATCCCCAAGTAAATATGAAGGCACATGTGCATGTTTCCAGGTTTACTGCTGCTGGACTTTCCCCTTTCTTACCAAGAGTCAACAGAGACTCAAAAGACTGTGAGCACACGGGGTGACTAATAACGATAATGTGAGCCTCCCTAGGGCTGCCTGAACTTTTTCCAGAAAGTAAAAGAAGAGCTCCATAGCAGTCTTCCAGACTGTCCCATTTTGTTCCTTGATGTTTTCAAGCTAAGAGGTTGAAAATGCTGAAGTTTTGTTTACAGGTTTAGAAAAGTCATATATTCACCAGTAGGGTGGAGGAAGAAAAAAAAAAGTGCATCTGCTTTTGTTTTGTTTGAACCCTTCCCCTAAGCCATAGCTCTTCCCTTTCACTTCAGAATTAGCATTTCCACTGCTCTGTGTTTTTACTCAAAGGCAAGAAGTAACCATCTTCTGTGGTGAGGCACGTGTCACAGTGATGTGACAGGTTTTTGTGACATTGCACACAGGCAGCTGCCAGTGTGGCTGGCCTTGCCTCCCCCTCAGAGCAGCCCTGAGAGGCACTGATAAGACATTTTGCTCCTCCAGCAGTGACTATCAGCATCCATAAGGCAAAAGGATCACCACAAATGCTGAAAAAACAGTTTAAAAAAAACGAAGCTGGAGGGGTTCATTTTCTCCTCCCCTCTGACTCTGAAGCACGATAAAAAAAAACACCTGACCCAATGGAACAAAGCCAGGTTTTCTGGTCAGATTATTCTCTACTGCTGAACAATGACTGTTTATAACAAAGATAAAAAACAAACTCAGCAGTGAAACAGATGAGACCCAGGAGGAACAGTGAGGGCAGGCTTGGAAGGAGTCCACAGGGGAAAGTCCCTCATGCCGAGCCTGCAATTGGGTTTTGGAAACAACTGCTTGCTAGACAAGTGATATAGTTCCCTCCAGAACGCTCAAGTAGGTGGGTACAAAATAAGGATGTAAGCATAAACAAACACAACCCCCAACAGATAAGTACAAAAATATAAAAACCCCAAACATATTTAAGTATAAATAAACTAGCTTTTTACTCAGAAGTGAGATTCCACCAGTTGCTGTTAAAAGTCAACGTTTTGAGTAACTCAGAAAACCAGATTAAAGGAAAAAAACTATTTTTGGAAAAGATTAAAAAGGTAAATCAAGCCAAAGTGCTCTTCATTCTCTCTGAGTCAGCCCAGGCAGGCTGCAAGGACAAGTATCACACCTGTTCAAGGGGGCAAGGTACATCACAGCATGTGTTTCATGCCAAATCAGCATTTTAATTGTGGATTAAAGGTGAGGATGGCTGTTTTGAAGGTGGAAGGAACACGCACGTAGTGGGATATGGCTGAAAAAATGCATGATGCTGAAAGCTTTGTACCAGAGAAACTGGTGTGCGCATACCTCCCCAGTCCTTACAACCACCACCTCGCAGAGGACTGGATGTTATTTAAGTAGTTTTGGAGTTTTCCTTGTTCTTACCAGTAGCTCTGGGCACGTGCTAAATGTTTGCTTAAAGGTATCTGCTGTAAGCCCTGCCAGCAGACGCCAGGTACCAGTGAGCAGCTGTCTTCCTTCCCTGAAGCACTGTGGCCCATCCCCCTGGGACTGGTGGTTGGCCACCTTCTCCACAGGAAGGACAAGCAGTAACTAGTGGCAGACATTTGAAGTGCAAATCTAGTATGCAGGAGACCAACTCAAAAGCAGCCTTTATTCCCCATACCTTTTAATTAGTTTTGTCTTGAACAGAAGATTGAAGTCTAATTTTGCAGAGTGAGGGAGAGTAGGGAGAGTAGAGAGGGTCCGTGAATGTTCCAAAATGTTGAAAATTCAAGGAAGTTCAGACAGAGAATAAGTAGGAAAGACACATCTTTCCAACCAAAGCAAAGCTTCTAGACAGCCTAAGGAAGCTGTCATTCTGTTAGAGCTGGAAGGGACCTTGAATATCATTGAGTTCCAACTCCTCTGCCATGGGCAGGGACACCTCCCACTAGAGCAGGTTGCTCGAAGTCCCATCCAGCCTGGCCTTGAACACTTTCAGAAACAGAGCATCCACAACTTCCCTGGGAAACCTGTTCCAGTGCCTCACTACCCTCAGAGTAAAGAATTTGTCCCGAATATCTATTTAAATCTCCCCTCTTTCATTTCCAAACTGTTACCCTCATCCTATTGCTATACCCCCTGACAAAGAGTCCCTATCTCTCCTGCAGTCACCCTTTAGGTACTGGAAGGCTGTTCTCAAGTAATCCTGGAGCATCCTGTTCTCCAGGCTGAACAACTCCAACTCTCTCAGCCTGTCATCATAGGAGAGGTGCTCCAGGATACACAGTGGAGGGCACTGCCTGTCCTCCCCAACTCCTGTACTCCATTTTCCCCTTTGCAGCACCAAATGAGCCTGCCCAGGTCAGGAAGGTGCCACCAGAGGTTCTACCAGAGATGGCTCTTTTCCCAAGCCCTCATGGTGCCATCCTCTACACTTCATCCTACAGAAAGGCTTTCTGGGGCTGGTGGATCTACTCCAACCATTTGCTGCTCTTCATTCCCCTCAGCTGCCATACACACACCAGAGAAAAAAAGGGAGCAGCTGCTGACAGACCTGTTGGCCAAAGATGAAGCGAGGCTTCTAAAGGCCTGGGACAAGTGATGGGAAAGCTGACGTATACAGAGCTATAAATGGGTAACAGTTGTGTCATAAGAGCATTTCATTGGCTTTTGTGGGTTTGCCCTGCTGAGACAATTGGATGACACACACATGCACACTTCAGCTTGCCCCCCCCTTCCCCTCTTGCAACTTTCCTTAACCATTACAGCTTTTAAACAAAGCAGAACAGCGTCCCAGCCTAGGAGCAGGAGCCTTATGGGGAGGGGAGGTGGGGATGAGGTGGGGATGAGGAAGGGGTATAGTCCTCCCTCAGGCAGGTCCCCCCTGTGGATTTGGTCACTAATTCCAAAGTGAGGAACAAAGTGTTAATTCTCTCCCTCTCAGCTCCCCGCTGCTTTCGCTACTGTATTATCTGTACAAAGCTATACAGGAGAAAAGCAATCTGTTCAGAATAATTTGGGAGTGATTAAAAAAAAAAAAAAAGAAAGAAAATAGTGACAGACATGTACACAGAGAAGCCTTTGTGTGCCAGAGCAAGGGAGCCAGCAGAGATATCTCCAGCAGAGCAAACTAGGATGGAATTAGCAACAAACGCATTGGGATGCAATTTAATCACACTGAGCAAAGGCAGGCCAGCTAAATAATATCACTGGTGTGCTTTCAAACTCTCATTGCCCTCAGGCATTATTAGATCACTTCAGTTGAGGCTGGGTAGCTCTGTCTCAGTCACTGCTACACAACAACCATGGGATATCCCCAACAGTTTGGGATCAGGCAGGTAAGCATTAAGAACCCTTCCCTGATCATTTGCCTGGTGCCCCTGGAAAGGGAACACAGCTGCTGCAGAGAGGGCAATTGGTTTACTACACACAGATTGTACCCTTGACAGTCTCACCACGAGCTGGTTCCTCTGCTTCCTCTCCATGTGCTCTCCCAGCCCTTCCTATCCGGTGTGGGCTTTGAGTCCCAGTGCTAGCAAAATATGAATAAATAGTGATTAGCCCTCAGGGCAGAAGAGCAGAACAGACCGATAAGCCAGCTAGCACCTCTCACACACCCTGCAAGCCCAGGGTCATCAGATGGGTGAAGCAAATGAAGTCTCACAGAGGTCAAGCCCTGCCCAGCCAAAATGGGGAATAGAGTGAGTCCATGACCACAGATGTGTGATAGCGGTCAGATGTTTTCAACCAGACTGTTGTAACTCCCACCCCTCCTACAAATGAGGTTATAAATACCTATTTCACCAGCTGTGCTATAGAAGCAAGTTCCTCAGTTAACGGAGAAAAAAAATAATGACTGTGAGAATGAGTCACTGAACTGTAATCAGACCTTTGGCTCTAGTTGTCTTTAATAGTCAGGTGCTCAGCAAGGAAGAGCTTGGCTTCCTCCAGGGCAAGCAAGGCATGTTAGTGGGCTGCATTGCCACAGATGAGGCTGCCTGGCACCATTTTGCTGGAAAAATGGCAGCATTAGCATTTCTCAGGTGCATACAGGTGCCCTGCACAAGATGTCAATGGGTTTTTGTTTTAGACTCCTACAGCAATGGATACCAGAGGCCGAATATAGAAAGGTTTCCTAAGGTTAGCTCTACTCTTACCTGAGATTTATTATACTAATGACCTTGTTCTCATATTAGTCCATGTAATCTGTGAAACATTCAAAATAAAGCTTCCAAGTGCCCTGGAAACCAAGATATACGATTAAGGCTAAGTAAGGGCAGAAACTTTTCAGTGATATTCTGCCACTGTTGTACTCAGAGCTCAGCCAGCCTATTAGGTTACTCTAATTAAAATATTTCTGCTTTTTTAACAAAGCTTGCTCATTTGAAATTGTGCATAAAAGCTTTACAGGATACATTTTGGAAGTGCTGCAAAAGGTAGTGAAAAGATAGGATTGCTATGGTAAACCAGGGCTAGTCAGGCTCTTCATTAGAAATGGGAGCAACCAGCTAGAAAATGAAACAGACCGTGATGCAAGATGTCAAGCTATACTCTGTGGAAAGACATTCTTCACTGAGACACCTCAGGACTTGCTGGAAGTTTCTGGCTATTGCCAGGGAAAAGCATTTGAGCAGACAGCTCAGCCAGGGGAGCAGCAAGCCCTCAGCACAGCTCCCCACACTGTGGAGATTGCCACCAGCAGAATTCTGGTATTTCATCCATTATTCAGCAGCTGCTGTCAACTCTCATTCACATATGTCACCTGGGCATAAATAAGTAAAACACCATACATACAAACCTATGACAGAGGAGAGCATTAAAAGCTAATGAGCAAGCAGGCTTCGTGCATTTACTTGTACTATAATCTGACACTGACCATTTTGCCAGCACCTATTATGCTAAAATGGACCATTTTTACACTCAGTTACTCATCTTCTTTTTCAGCAACAATTATCTTCTTTTTATCTGGACAAATATCTTCCCCAACCTATTCCTTTTTTATTTTTTTTTCCTTTTTTCTAGAATATGCCTATAATAATGTTTATTAAAAGTGTTTGTATGGAGTATGGCATGCTCCAGCCTCCCATTACTGCTTGCAAGAAGCCTCATAACTCAGCTGTAGCATGACTTTTCTCAGGACCAACCTAACAAACAAGGATCAAATCTTTTCAGTGTTGCTACACATCCAGTGGAGATTTCTGCACCTGTCTGCTTTCTATGCAGCCTTGACTTCAAGCTAGGTTATACCCTTAAGTAGTAGGTCCTGTTCAAGAGCCTACCTCATTAACCAAGGCAATAATCACAGTGAGACACTGTGATCCTCATTCCTGAGCTGTTTCCAGTATCACTGCAGTGTGCTGGGCAGATAAAACCACTATGCATTCTCACATTGCCAGCTAATCCCATGAAAGCTTCTGAATGCTGCCCTACTCTGGAGAAAGATATACTCCATAATGCTAACACATGCAGTTTGGTGCATTGACAAGTTCACAGTTTATTTCTTCCACTTAGAATCAGTAGCTCTCAGGGTTCTGTTACAAAGCTGCTGAACCAGCATAGTCAAGCCATAGCCATACTGAAGATAGGCATAGCTCTTACATTAAAAACAAAACAAAACAAAACCACACAAGTTTAATTATAGGGTACCACATTCAAGGGAGATCATAATAGACCAAAGTGGAAACTAAGCCTTAAAGAAAAAAGTAAAGAGCAAACCAACACAAACCCACATGTGCTTTTCTTTCCATCAGGAGTCAAGAGTCACGTGGCCACACAGTGTTACAAAGAAAAGAAAGTAGTAAAAAGTGGTCAGAGTGGTCAGGAGTGCTCTTAAATCAGCTGGCTTTCTCTATCAGCACACTATGTAAATTATTGCAAAGTACTTTATATACCAAGGACTTTTAGAAAATAATTCTATAACAAAAAAATAAATAGTACTGTTATTTGGCTTATATTTTGATTCATTTATGCAGAAACTAGAATATTTAAGATTTACTTGGAGATTAATTTTTTACAGGACCTAATACAGAACTGCAAGAACAGTTGAGTATCTGTTACTGATGACACTGCTAAGCATACAAATATTTTTATGGTCTGAACTGCCTGTATCTCTTTAAGGTACTCCAGGAAATTAAAGCATTTTTGTTTCACAGCAGAGCAAGAGGTTTCTAAGGCAGCAAAATAAAACACATATTTCAGAATTTATTAGTTCAGCAAAATTTATCCAGGTACTTAGGAGTTCATTATAGTGTAAGGGAAGTCAAGAAGAGCCTTTGCTCAAACTATATAGCCAGATGCACTTATCTAATTTTCAGTTTATGGTAAAGCAATACAGATTTTTTTAAGAAGCAGCTTCTAACTAGGCTGTACATGCAGGCACAGTTAAATGGAGGAAAAGTAAAGTGATCTCAAACTTGGCATTGTGCACAAATATATCTGAGGGCCACTACTTCCCTGTAACGCTAACCTGGATAATACATTTTTCAAAATCATCAGTACACATAAACGTTTCTTCATTTTGGAAAAAGGGCATGTTTCTGAATGTTCACCTCAGCTGCTTTCTGTTAGCATTTTCCTCCTAAACCAAGAGTTTCCTTTCAATCTGTTTGATTGTGGACATATTTGTTATCATACCTTCAAAATAGCACCTGCCTTAATTTCAACCAAATTTTATAGAGGATAAAATTATCTCCGAGGTGTCTGCTTATCTGTGAACATTTTGAACATACTGATTACATCATTGGGATCTAATACTGTTGTTTATAAATACGGCAGATAAAGCTCATAAAAGGTGCATGTCACCATAGAAACACTGGCTACACTGGGCAACCTGACTGCTAGAGTGCATCTATCTCCAAGCATTTTAGAAAACAAATAGTATTTTAGCAACAGGTAGTATATTTGCCAAACCCTACTCTCCTTCAAATGTCTGCCAGGAGCCACACAGTTGAAGCCAATCCTGCTTGAGTAGAGGAACAGATTAGCCATGCTCTTAAATCCCAAACTGCCCCAGGAATTTGTCTTGGTTGTGCACTGATTTGGCTTAGACACAAGGAGGATTCCAGACACACAGGCAGGAACTTAATCAGAACATATCTCTTTCCCAACTTTTAGCCTTTACCACACTTTTGCATAATATTTCCACTCCCTGTTGAGAACAGAAGTCATGGGCAATCAGAAATTCATCCCTAGTGGGGTAGGCCCCAAAAGCCAATAGGACCATACAAGAATGAAATCATTGCAGAATTTAACCCACTGCATTTCCATGTACTTTTGTGGTTACCATAAGCAACCCTTGCTCTGCTGTTTCAAGAGCTAGAGGTCACTGCTTGAACTGTACCAAAAAAAATGTTAAAAATAACCAAACTCCTGGCTGCAATTTCTGCTCTGGAAACCCTCTACTTTAAGATGAGGTGGTCTGTCTTTTCTTTTTTACTGTTAAATACATAAAATAAAAAAAAAAAAAAAAGAAAGAGGATACAAATAGAGTGATATGTATTCTGCAGATTCTTTAAAGTTTCCAGAAGTAATTTTAGGATTCAGACAATACCTAGATACAAGAAATACGCTGAGGCTTCTCAGGAAAAAACACTTGTTATTACAGAAAAAGAACCCGAACCCAAAACACACCAAAGAAGAAAGTAGGAAAAAAATGCTGATGTAAACAAGGAATGAAGCTGATTTAACGTATTAACATATTGATTCCAGATATGTTTTTTTATGGTGGGGAAAAAAATACTCCAAGCTAAAATGAGACATAGGCAGCATCTTTCTGTACCTGCATTTCTTCACCCCCTTGGAAATCTTTACAACCTACCACCTCTTTCATCACTGTCTGACCTTGAGCTTGGGTCCTCTGCACTGATTGCTGGCTGTCAGAGGAAAAGACAAGACACAGCAGGGTAAACAAGGTCATCTCAGCTGTCAAGGACCAGTGCCTCAGAAATGCCTGTTCACCAGTGAACTAAAACAGTTGGTGCAGAGACAGGCGCATGTCAAGATTTGTAAAGAGATAATAAAAGCAGGCTGGAAATTAGTTCATCCTAAACATCTGTGTATGCACTGCAAAGCTTTCATTCATCTGGGGGAAAAGCTGTGGGCCTGTTGCTCATTCCAAAGGCATTAGCCCTCCTGCTCTTGCACGGGAGTTTCCTCCACCAGTGCACAACCCGGGTAGGAAATGGCACAGATCTGCTCTACCAGCTCAAACTTTCCCAGAGCAGTTCCTCTGCAGCTTGACAAGCTCATTTCCCAGGATCATCCACTAGGTATCTCTTTACCCTGCCACAGAGTCAGAAAAACAGCAATATAAAATGTCAGATAGATCTTGTCAGGGCTTGTCAACTTGGGAAGGGTATTACTATTTCTCTTGGGCATAAACACTCTGCACCTTGCAGAGGCTAGTTTTAACGGTGTAAGCAGCAGCAGGTAGAAGGGGAGACAAGACATTTGCCAATGTTATTGCCTCAAGAAAATCCTCCAAATAGCCGACACTTTTATAGTGTGGGCTGAGGGGAAAACATCAGGATTCTTACCTTGACAGACGTCAAAAAGGAAGAGCTGTAAAGACTGCCTGATGGCAGTTTAGTCTCCATTTGGTTCTTCCTGAATAACTATCCATAACATCGAAAAACAGCTGATGCCTTCACTGGTCAGAAAAGAAGCGGTGAATAGAGATGAAGAAGCAGGGCAGGTTCCAGCCGGGGAGAAATCCCCAAGTCCCATTTTACCATCATCCAGGTTCCACTGGGTTTAATTGCACACTGCATTTTAGACACGATTTGATAACTTTAACTTCCTGTACTACCTGTACTGACATTATACCCAACCTTAACTTTTATAGCATCAGAAAGAAACACCACTGATTTGTCCACATAGGATAAATTTCCTTTGTGAAGTGTAAGGAAGGCAGCTAATTAGAAAGCCAAGAAATTAGAACCACTATGGAAATATTATTATTTTCTTAATATTACCAAAATAGCAGAAAGATACATAACCAAGGAAAGACACCTGTAGTCTTCAGCTTTATTTCTATGAAGCTACTCGTATTTTATGACAACTAAAAAGAGATTTGAAAAGAAGCCAGCCAAGACAAGTTACAGCTATAGTGCAGAAAATGAGAGTGAGATGTATTTTAGGAAGATTAGCCCGATGTTCAGGAATGCAAAGTAGAAGCTGGGGCTCCACCAAACACTGGCTTCTGGCCTCAAACATGGTCTCTGTTTATTGTCAATAAAGATTCCTTTCCCATCTCTTGAACTACATCCTGTATCACTTATTGCTAATGAATCCCTGAGGGGGTTAGATATTTAATATTGCATCATGAGAAGATGTCTTAGATGAAAAAAAAAAAAAAGAAAAATTAAAGCAAAGGCATCTAGGCTTTAACTGAAGAATTAATCACCAAGGGCCAGATACCCTCTGGAAGCAGAGCTCTGCTCAGTGCAGGAGCAAATGGACATCACCATCACAAGTGCATGGTAAAGCTCAGCCCAAGAGCAGAAGCAGCCCAGGGAGCATTCTGATTTATGCTGTTGGCCTAAATTCCTGCAAGGCCATCGTGGGCAGAGGATCAATCATAGTCATATCTTTCCCTGACTCACAGCAAGAAAATCAAAGTGAGAAATGGGTCTAGGAGCTTGCCAGAAGTTTCCAAGCTAGCAGTAGTTTTACTACCAGTCACCTGTAATCAGAAATTAGCCCATGGTCTCCATAAGAGGAGATCTGGCCCTTATGCTGGATATATATATAACTGTATTGGCAAGTACTCCTAGAATGGATGCAGCAATCTCATTGCTCCTGCACCAAGCACTGATTTTGCTGATTGAACTCGCCTTGGTTCTGCTGCTGACAAAGACCCACAAAACCAAACTGACAGAAAGAGACTGCTCCAGGGGTTTCTGCCCATATTGAGGAATCACATGGAAAAAAAAAAAAAAAGAAAAAAAAAAGAAAACTTGCTGCTTTTCTTAGCATCATTGTCCTGCTAACAAATCTACATGTTTATGGAAAAAAGTCTAACTAGAATAAGCTGGCAAGAATTTAGAGGGCAATCCAAGATTGCTCCTGGGGAGAAAGTGGTATGCTGCCTTTGTAATTCCTGAGCTGCCCCACAGGCTCTTTGAGTTCCATGAATAGGGCTTGAGAGGATACAAAGGCATCACACTCTTGCGCTCTGTGGTAACGCAATAGCCCACATATTCAGGGCAGCTACAGTTTTTGCATTCATAGACAAGATACATATGCCATCATTACCCGCTTTCCTTTGGCTTCCTGAAGTACATGTTTAAACATAGGATGAGGGCCTATCATGCCACAGTTCGTGTGAAGTTGTCATTACTTCTACAAAGCACACATCACAATGTCAAGATGGAAACAAATTTAGCAGCACTTCACCCAGTCAACAGAACAGGGCACCATTAAAGAAGGCTAACAAGAATAGATGAGACACAGACCCGATGCAGGATGGAGTAGGGGAAGTGTTGCATTAGAGTACACAAAGCCTTGAGAATGGTAAGTTTGCTTTGTGGTCCCATTCCCACAGGATAACGTGGAACAATTTATATACACGGTAAGGGTCATCTTCATGTACTGCAGCTATTACCCTGAGGGCCTGAACCCCAAAAGGTGTGTCAGGCTATCTTTGATAAGCATAGTCACTGATAATTATAGAACATGAGCAGGTACTGCCTGTTTCTGTTAAGCCCTACAGCAGCCTGGATCTCAGGTCAGTTTCCATCAGTCAAACCAATGTTAGATGACATACTAGATTTATACCGTCTGTAGCAGAGTCCTATCTGACTTGCCAGCTCTTAGAGCCTATGACAAACTCTGAAGTTGGGAGCTAGTTTAACAGGAACACACAAGAGCAGGAAGTAAGCTTTCATCAGAGCATCCAGTGGGGCAAAGCTTTCTCTCCTGGCTGTGAATGCTATCAAACAAAAGTGACCACATTTCAGTTAATAACTGTCAGGTGCTTCAGGTATTTAGATCATGCTGTCCAGGACAAAGATACAGGGTATCTCCACAGCATCAGGCAGCTGCTCCATCTACTGGATTAAGCCTAGAGCTAAAGCAGTTTAGCTCTACCCACACATCCCGGACACAGTCCTCAGTTTCAGTCAGTGAATCATAACCATGAATAATTTGAGTAAGCCTTGAGGAGGTCCCAAGTATTATGGAGGTCCTGGTGTTGCGGGTGAGTTGAGTCACTGGAATGGGGAATAAGGAACAAAAATGGTAAGGCCATGGGTAGGCTGGCTGTTCTCCAGTTTTTTCCTGTTCAGTCAAGCACTTGAAAGTTAATTTGTGAAGTAACATGACTGAAGTCAAACTGTAAATGAAGTTCCTTAAAATATATAAACAAATTAGCATTGATGCTGTTGTTTCTAGGTTTCTAGGGGACACAGAATGTCAAGTGACTGATGATGCATACAGAAAGCCTTGCAACAAAGGTTCAGTATTTGCTGAAACAGAACATCATGGAGTTCTGCTTTTGACAGAGCTGAATGCTGGTATTTTCAGTCTTCCACACTGATAGAGAGTCAGCTAGCAGAAAGGAGAAAAAAAAAAAAAAAAAATAAAATCTGAATTGCTCCACACCTTGTGCAGTCATTTTTATTGGGGTGAAATAGAAGAATTTTATTTAATTTTTTTTTTAATATATACACTCACTTTGCACAGCTCTAAGTAGCTGCAGAGAGATGTAATATAAAACCCTTTAGCCTTAAGCACAATTGAAAATTAAAAAGGTTTCAGGAAAAGACAGAGATACCTTTCTTTAAAGTGACCATCACACTTGTGTACTGTGTAGGATAATTCAGATGATATACACTGGGAACATTTGCTTTCTTTTCCTCTCAGGCCAAATAGCATTTCTTCCTATAAAACCTCAAAACTCCAAAGCGTGATAGGAATGAAGGTTGTGACACAGCAGACTGATAATGAAAATTAAGTCAGAGTAAAGTGTATTGGATACAGAGTCCAAACTTCTTCAATTGAGGCAAACTCCTCCATGAAAAAAAAAAAAAAAAAA
>VZTM01014809.1:193618-206720 GCA_013400555.1 Jacana jacana
AAAAAAAAAGACTATGCGTACCACAGCCACTAGTGTGTACAAAGGTTGCTAGTCAACATCACACTTATAAAAAGATTTCTCGTTCAGAAGGATCTTGTTTTGAAAACCAAGGACTTAGATATTCATGTTTTATTCCCAATTGCAATGGAGAAACTGTGTGTGACATTGGGTTAGCTGTCATTCCCCCATCCGTGTGATGGTTATCATATTGGAAGCTTTGGCATGAACATAAAATAGTTATTCTTAAAACTACATTATTTACGGCATCTGAAAACAAAACTATCATTTTTATCCACCAGGATACCTAGCATACCATGAGAGATGTCACTGGTAGAAATTCTCAGAATAGGAAAGAAAAAGTGTGGCCTATCCTAAAAATTGCCATGATAGGAATTATTTGAATCCTGGATATCAGTGCAGTGGTTCTGTCTACTGCTTTCCCACTCTGCTGCAGAGGACAACCAGCTCCTGTCCTCATTTACACCCTTTGGATTAGAAGCTGGGACAAGGGACTAAGGACAGGGGTAGGTCTTTCCTGATCAGATTTCTGCTCTGATTATTTGAACACAAAACTGGCCAGCCACAAAAGGCCTGTGCTGGCTGCCTGCATTTGCATCCTCATTCCTAAACCCCAAATCATGGTGGGAGCAATGAGATTCACCAAGAGAACTGCAAGAGATGACTCACGCAGCACACATACCTGCAGGGGTGCACAGGCACGCATCCCAACCCATTTCCCTCATGGCTTTTAGACTTGTCCTTCTGCTCCAGTTCTCCCTCTTATTTTTAGTATTGCTCTATCATGTTTGGTTCAAGCAGACTGCAAATGCCAGCACTCCACATGTGGTTATGGGTCTCTGGGTTGTCTCATGACATAATAGACAACTATAAGAATCTCACAGTAGCACAGCACATTCTCTGCAAGGAAAAAAATATTCACAAACCTGACTAGCAAGCTACAGTTTGGAGCATTAAGCAGCCATCCATCCAAGCCAAGCCAAAATACTCAGTATTGTGTTAAATGTCCTAGCAGATTTTACTCCCACTGCCTCTCAAAGATTGGCAGAGATGCCTATCAGAAGTCATTTGAGAGATAATGCTATCAAAACAGAGGTGACACATGCACAGAGCTTTTTTTTTTTAAATATATAAATAGGATGTCATTACTATTCTTTGTTACACGCAATGATAAATATCACTTAAGATTATTAACTTTGCAGTATCACCAGTGGTACAGGAGAAAGATCCAGGACATTTCTACTAAAAACACAAGATGCTTTCTAGTGTTCTACAGCCAGGGATTGCTTTGTATTTCTTGTGGATTTCATAATTAAAGTAAGAAGATGATAAAGGACTATCCTCTGAGGCTTGCAAGCTCCTAATGAGCTTGGTTCTGTTGTGAGAATTAGTGGGGCCTGATGCCTTTCTTGAACAAACAGTCTCTGTCTGCAATGTGTACACAGCTCAGTGAGTTGACTGAGGGTGAACAGAGTACATCATACAGCTTCCAAGCCTTTACACTAAAACTCCTCAGAATCTGAAAACCTTGTCATCTGTTAATTTAGGAAGAAGGTCCAGGCCAACAGACTGTCGTTATAAGTGTGGTATTTTATTTTATTTTTTTTACTTACTGTTGTGAAGTTAGTACTGCTCGTGGAGAATGCTTAACTACGAAAAACCAGAACCATCCACCAAAAGAACAAGGACAAAATCCACCAAACCCTCACAAGACAGGCAGAATGAGGGTGAGCACAAGCCTAAAGTGCAGGATCCAAGTCCAGGGGACCATGTTTTGGGTCTTCCCTCACAGCACTGAGTGCAGGCAGACCAAGTATGGGTCTGGTAGACAAACCAGGCTCAGCTGGTTCCTGCACTAGGATCTTGCATCTGGTGGAAGAGGTTGGATTGCTCTCTGCAAGCAGATTATTTTGTGCCCAATAAACCACACCTTGATTAACACTTGCACAAGTTAGTGAACATCTGCTCCTATTAACACCACACTCAAGGGGATGTTTTGAGCCCTGTGCACCTGGGAATGTTGAGCTATCATTTCCAAAGATGCTACAAATTGTGTGATCTGTTCTCTTGCTGCCACTGTCTTAAAATATTATTTTACCTTTTATGCCATACACAGCAGGATCATTGAGAATATTTTTCTTCTTCTTACCACTGAATCAAAGCTTTCTTTGAAATACTGTTATCTTTCTGAGAAAACAATGTCACTGTGTGTGGCACAACCTACATGATCTGAGCAAGGGAACAGTGAAGTGGCTGCTATTTCTTACCCTGAGATTTAAAAGTCGTTAATACTGAATCCACACCTGGTACAAGTCTGATCCAGATTAGATATGCTCACACAAACTCATTTCTGCCAAAAGGACTTCATGCACATGATAGATTTTGTACACTTTACAGGATAGCCAGATCTTTAAGCATCTGCCCAGATGGTACAGATAAGCCATAATCAATCTGCCAGAGCCTACCAAAAAAGAGGCAATACACTGATATGCTTTCAAGAAATCCAAAACATAATGTAATTGTATTGTACCAGCAATTTGTGTCACATAGCTGTGGCATTTTTTATGTTTTTAGAAAGATCCTTGTATCTTCCCATTAATAGCAAAAGAAAAGATGCCCTGCTGATGCAGAGCAAATCTGGGTGTTGAGCTCCAAGCAGTCTTTGATGTTGCTCCCCAGGTGCTGCCTTGCAACCCTTCACCTGATTCACTGTGAAACCTCCCAGCCTCAAGGGCTGGTTTAAGCAAAATAGTTCCCACCAGTTTAACTACAATCAGTTATCAAGCTGATTCAGTTAATCCTTCAGAAACTCCTCTGGGGACACAGTCAAATTCATTTATAACAATTATGGCTTAGAGGAACTTACCTTTCAGTTGGTAAGTTAATTGTGATAGCAATTTAAAACCTAGTTTAGTAGTTCATTAACTTGAAACTAAGACATAATTGCTATCAGCCAAAATACTGTGTCTCCAAGTAATGTTTTCCATAACTGATTACAGTTAAGTCAGGTCAACTATTTGTACACATCAACCCAAAATCCTCTGTCCCAATTACATGGTCTTCGGTTCCAAATGTTGCACAAATAAGTGATTTTTGTGTCCCTGCGGTAAACAAGACAGTAAGGCAGGCTGTACTCAACCCTTTTCTGAAACTACAGCTAAGCATGCAGAAAATGTGTTAAGGAATCACAGTAAAATGATAGCAATGTAGAATTTGATCCATGGGTTCTCAGTTCATCAGTCCACAGCTCCTTGAAGACTCCCAGCTTTAAGTACAGGGCATTTACCAAGAGCTGGGTTTCATGTACTTTTTGGTTTTTTTTGCCATGCTTGTCCCAGCCTCTAATTATGGCCTTGTCTGATGTGGTGTAACTACACCCTAGGAACAAAAAAAGATACACAAAGGAATGGGTCATTTTTCCAAAAGCTTGGAGATGGCATTGATGGAAAATTACTGAAACAAAGCAGTTCAGCTAAAAGCAGGTGAGCTCCTGGTATGGTGATCACCCCAAACTAATTTTACTCCTGACCAGCACATTCAGAATTAGCTATAAAACCTAATTAAATAAGTAAATAGAATTAAGTTAATAAAATTAAATAACATTCATGAAACAAGATTTGTTCTCATCTCTAGGATGGGAGAGGAACAGCAAGGAAGAAAGTCCCTAGGCTCTCACCCCACAATGCTTGCTTACATTTGTTTAATCAGTCCATGGCCTGCTTCAGAGTCAAGAGGAATCAGCCTGGGACACACTGTCAAACCTGTCTGAGGAGGAGAGTGCCCCCAGGTCAGGATAGGGTGGATGGGACAGGAAATTTTGCACTGCTCGGTTGCAGAGCGGGGCTCACCACCTCAGGCTCCTGCCACCTCACAGCTGCCCACCAGAACAGGGGGCCAAGCAGCTTTTCAAGCCACTTTCTCTCGTGGCTCTACTCTTCTCTAGCAGAAGGAGAAAGTAAGGATGAGGGGATTAAAGCAGGCTGAGCGAGTGTCACAGGGCATCGTGCTGCACCGTGCAGGGGACAGTTTGTGGTCTCAGGCGAGGCTGATGCCCACAGGAAAACAAAATAGCTTTGTAAGAGATGAACGTGTCTAAGAATCGACTAGATGTGGTGTTGAGGGTCATGGTGTAGGGGAGAACTTTGTAGAGTAGGGCTGATGGTTGGACTCGATGATCCCAAGGGTCTCTTCCAACATGAATGATTCCATGATTCTATGAATGGCTCCAGTCACACCTTTTCCATCACACTTAAATTGCACCTGCCCTAGGCTAGCACTGCTGTGCAGGGTGAAAGCTGCTCTCTTCCTGCCTTCCTTTGCCACCTGCTCTGCTTCTCCCTGTAAAAGTTTTTAAGACTTTTTCCATACCTCATGGGGGCTGATTTGTGTTTGACAGTTTCTAGGGGGGAGTCTGCATGCTGCCTTTCCAGCACACACAGCACCCATTTCCAACACTTCTGCTGTATTTCAGCTCAGTGATAAGGTGATAGGCTCTCTCTTGATTTCATCACCAGTGGAGAGATCTACTGCATTTAATGAGTAAGGTTTTAAAGTCTTGTACTGTTTTGGGAGGGTACCAGGTGTCACAGTTATACAATAAGCGATGTTGAATTTTTCAGTTTTTGAGGGCTTAATTTCTTTTCAGTTGAAGTTAGCTTGAGTTTTCCCTGGCTTGGCTTTTTTTCTGGGGTTCATGTTGAACAGTCTGACCCTCTGGTAGAGAACTGAGCTTCACTGCTGCTGTTTGCTTCCCAGTATAATAGTACTGATTCTCCTAGCAGTTTCATGAGTGCAACTGACATGAAACTAACTACTTTGTTGCTTTTTAGCTTTTAGCAGCAGCAATAAGTGGTCTATGAAATTTAAGTGTAAAACGATCCATGTCATCTATCTATGCAATGCCAACCTGTATTGCCGATGACTATGTTACTACTTCCTCATCAGGCCTATGGCAGCACCACAGAGCAGTAAAGAAAGAACACTGGAGCTACACCTGCTCCTTTCTCAGGCCACTCGCTTCTGCACAGCACTCAGGATCTCTACAGTCTTGTTTGCTGTAATCCTGAAGGCCTGATGGATGGTCCCATGTCCATCCATACTGGCTATCAAACGTCTTTCAAAAAAATAAATTCAGACATAAACAAGGGAGCCCATCATTCTGCACATTTATCTGGCATGTCTCCAGCAGGAAGATGTGAGATGTCTCAGGGTTGAAGCCAGGCTCATTTTAGCTTTACAACCATTTCTTCTTTCATCTGTGACTCCTGTCAAAGCTTATTAACACTCAAACAATCCCCAAGAATGAGCTTCCGTGCTCTTCTCACTCTCTAATTATATCTATGGCATTCCCTCTCACATCCAAACCCGCCCATGTTCTTAAGCAAACATGCTGACACCCAAGAGAGTCTCACACAGCATTGCGGAATTATGCTGCACCCATGCTGAGGGAAGCCTGCTTTTATTCTGCAGCCAAAATCTGCTGGGCAGAGAAGCAGCCAGGTATCACATGCCTAATTGGACCTCTCCAATGTTAAGCCTAGACTGAGAGTGGCTCTTATTTACTCTCCTGTCATAAAACTACTATACTAGTGGCAGATGAATCACAGGCCTTGCTGTTCCTCTCATGCCCTCTACCCACCCTGAAGACAATTCCTGTGAAAGCTGCCTTTTCCAGACATGCACAGCTGTGCAAACTCTCCCAAGACAGGGAGCCTTCCTACAAAGCATCTGTAGCCCTTTTCTACCTGCTGCACCCACATGAACAACATAGCCTGAATGAACTGGATGGGTAAGAACAGAAGAGAGAATGAACAATCTGAGGGTGAAGCATTTGCATGAAAGTGTGCAGTAAAAAACCTAGAAGTTCAGTGGCAAAATTCATTGTGTGATTCACTTTGAGGCCACACAGAGAGAAAAGGCTATTTTTCTTCCATGCAAATGAAAAGAAAGGGTTTGTGGAAGAACTGTTTGAAAGTACAGGGTGTTCAAGTCCCTAGAGGAAAACCAACAAGCAGCTAGTGAGACACTGTGGCTTTCCACTGGAGACAGAGACAGCAGTTCTTCCAGCTGACCAGCTTTGAGCAATTCATGACACCGCTTTGCAGCCTAATCTGTAAGACTGCCATGATTTACAGACTTTACCTTGTGAATGGAAGAGCAAGAGTCAACCACTGAACATTTCGATATTCTGCAAGGCTGTTCAGCGTCTCATTAAGGTACAAACAGTACCAAGCACCAAGGAAGAAACAGATATCAGAAAGCTACTTCCTAGTGTACCAAAATAGAGATGGAGAATGGTAGAAACCACCGAAAGGTAATTTTACACTGGGGGCAGCAGGTGTGGAGGAAGCAGATAACTTGATGAGCCAGACAGGGCAGAGGACACAGTGAAGTACCTCCCCTCACTCACAGCAGTGCTTTGAACTGTGCTTTCAGGGTACTACCCACCACAGCACCCTGTTAGCAGCACAATAGGATTTCTAAAGCACCATTTGGAGCCCAATGGCTCTTCATGCAATGGTTGATTTCTGCCAGGGCCAGATACAGCTGAGGAATGGTAGAATTTGTAAGCAATACAGTCCTCTCTGTACCTAAACAAACAGCTCCCGTTGTGCAGATGTATCTGCCTCCTCCACTGACATAGTTACAAGACATGATATCTCATGCGCTGACTTTCATACAGAATGCAACAGGATAAAAATGAAAATTAGTCAAATCATCAAATGAAAAATGGGTGGACTTCTGCTGCAGTGGTTTTGGTTTATAAGACTTTAAAAATATAGTAAGGGACTGGCCATCCAAAACCACCAAAATCCATTTGATGGGTTTTTCAGTTCAAGACACCTTGGTTTGTTGTATTAAATTAAAAGGATTCAAAGAATATAAACACAGGGAAAACAACCATCTCAGTTGGTTACAGTTTCATGAGCTTGCAGTAGGCTTGGGTCTGGATCAGTTTTCTTCTAGCAAAGGAGTTGCTGACTTTAACCCAAAGGAGAAAACATTATCCCTCGCACCTAAAGAAAGTCTCAGCTGCCACCCAGTGGAATTAGAACTCTCTACATTATACCAGTGGTTCCAGCACTGCCACATAACTCAATCCAGCTAAAAGATTTTAGTGGCCAACTATATGACTAGCTTTGTCCGCAGCATTTCCTGTCTATAGGTCATTTAGCACCTCAGAGAAGTATCACTATTCCCATTTTTCGCAAAGGAAACTGAGGCACAAGGGCCAAGTGATCTGCCCAGTCACACTGCAGGCTAAAAACAGAGTTAAGGATAGACCATGCCTCTTCATGATGGATATCCTAAACACAGTTGGCTGCTGAGCCAAAGAAGATCCTATGGTTACATAGTTTGAAAAAGAAGGGACAGTGCAGAAGAGGCATAAACACAACAGGACCTAGGGTTTTAACCTGGTCAACTGGTTGATCAGTTTCCTTCTCTTTCTGGTCTTCTGTTTTTCCTTACACATAAAACAAACAAGCAGAAATGAGTTAAGAGAGTTTACTGCCTGCAGGGAATTGGCAAACTGTCACCAGTTATTTTGCACTCTAGGAGAGCATGGTCCAGTTACTCCAAGAAAGACCTTGACATATGGTAGGACGTAGAGGAGAAAGACAGAGTTGTCTGTGCAGCTGGCAGTGCAGCTCTCTGCAACAAGCAGGCTGCCAGAAAGTCCCAGAGGTATTACAAGTGCAGAGGAAGTGCTACACAGAGGCAGGCAGAGCTCTACACAAAACACAAACTGCCCTTGAGCTATGACCATGCTATGTGCAAGGGGAACACAGCCTACCTATACCAGGTCTTATGGAGGCCCTGATGTCTGACAATCTCTCTGTCCACCCACAATTAACATAAGCTTTAAGCCTCTGTGAGCCTTTTCAGTAGAAGAAAGTTAAAATAGCTGAAATATTTCTCCCCCATCCTACGAAGGCACATAGCTCTGAGCTGCAGCTCTGTCGTAGCAGGGACAAGCACTGGTAAATGCCATATGCTGGGATAGGTGGAAACCCTCCAAAAATTGGTAGTGACAACAAGAGGAGGCATTTATTTCTAAAAACAGTGTGTATGTACGCATGCATTTGCACACACACACGTGCAGATGTTGCTTGGAAGATGAAGAACAATGTCATATTTTACAAGAGGTTCAGATTCGGGGAAAAAAGAAAAAAAAAAAGGTAAAGCCCATCTTTGTCTGACCTAAATGACAACTTGTTTATATGTATATCGTGCTGTTATTTCTCAGAAGAGGAACACTTTTTGCCTTTTACTCTGCTCCCGAACAGCACCCAGCAAATGATCATCACCAGTTAGAAGTACGGAACTTTTCTACAAGCCTGTCTTCCTCCTCGAAAGCCTCATCTAGAGATCCAGGTAACTCTGAGCACAAAGTAGTGACCATTGGGACTTTAGAGATTTGGGGAGACTGCCCAGCAGCCAGAAATTCAGGCTATTCCTGGACAAAAAGGTCTCCCACCTTTCAACCCATTTTCCAGTTTGCTGTGCCTTTACTCCCTTTAAAAGGTGCAGCAGACACTGAGCAGGAGGTGAACACACATTCAGCTGTTCGCCAAGGTCACTGAAGACCCACTGTGGTTTGACAATATTTTCACTTTCCTACCCAAAGTCAACATCACTGAAAGCTTACTTCAAACCAAGAGCCAACAGTGATCCAGTGCCACAGAGTAATCCTAGACTGCAGTTTCATTATCTCTATTTGATGGCATCATGAAGCAATGGCAAAAATACCCCTTGCTAGATTTACCGAGTGGAGACTACTTCAGAGAAGTGTTTTCAAGCTTTATATTTTAAAGATAAAACATGACCTACTTAACTTTTCATCATACCTGTGGAAGAAAAGGCACTCTCTATTGCCATGTGAGGGGATTTTAAAACAGTTCCCATAAAAAAAATATCCCTGAATGTTTACAGCAAGAACAAGCTTTTCCTGGTATTAACTACTTAACCTATGCACTACTGCAACAAAACCACAACTGGTGCAAATCACTGGGCTGACTTACTGCACCGATCAGTGGTCAAATGATGTTGATTAGCAAGAAGAAAATTATGAGCTGTGATTTGAAACCCAGGGAGCCTCACACAGCCAAATCTAGGCACAGCAAAGTCCAAACAGAGCCATTTCAAAGCCCCAAACTTTGGAGTGGAGAGGGGAATGATTGGGGAAAAAACAAGTCTACATGAACAGAAACCTTATTTACCAGACAAACTTTGTTATTTTAATCTGTTGCTCTGGATGCACAGTAAATTAAATCCAGAGAATGTACCCTGCCAGGCAATCACATCACAATGGACACCACACCCAAGGTCTGCTAAATTGCCACCAAACCTTCAATCTGGAGCTCTATAAGACACAGCTGGGCTGACTGGCTGATTCCCTCACTAAATAAGCCTTGGCAGGTAAGATACCATCATGCTCTGACTAGACAGTGACAGCAGACTGTATGTAGTACCATCTGTCTCTCCCTAGGGAATGTGCATCTTTGGGTATCCAATCGCACCTCCATCTGCAATTCCTGCCTGAACTTGTGGAATGACTTCAATATACATCCATGTTCAAAGCACATTAATATGCTCACAGGGCTGTTTTAAGCTTTACACCTTAAAACTGATGTTGCCCTGGCATATTTAGCCTCCTCATTCTTTGAGAAAAATAACATACTTTTTTTTTTTTTTTGAGAAAAATAACATACATTTACATGGTCTTGAAAGCTCAATGTCAGAACAGTGTCCATAGTTACTCCAAGGAGTCACTTTACAACTGTTTAACAAAGTAAACCGTATTTACTTGCTTAGCAGGGTACTACCTCAGTGAATGTACCTCACAGACTGACTGTGAATGCATGTTAACAAGGGATGCAGAGAATTGCAATATCAGAGTTAATCAGCCTTCCCCAGTAACCCATGGCCTCCTTATACATTTTCCCACATGAAAACAGGTTTCCATGCTATCAAGCCTCTTCAACATAAAGAGGTACCTCCCATTTAGCTAGAAATAGCTTTCGTTGTCAGAAAGAGTTGCTGTAGCTGTTGTTACAATTGCCTATTCACACATCAGAACTGAGGGGTTACAAGATCTCAAGCTCACTCCATCTTTATGCCTAGGGCAGCTGGTCAGAGCACTGGGCAGTGTTAGGAAAACCAACTTTGAGAGCTTTCCTTTTGGACCTTGCAGTCTGCTCTGCTCCATGCAGCAAGATCTCCCTCAAGAGCACCCCTCACGTCTATCTTCCCATTACAATCTGGATCCTGATGAGGTCTTTGCCCTGGTTCTTGTTGAAGTCCTCCAAACACATTCCAAGAAAGTTCAAGGTTCACAATCAAAAGGAAAGTAAGGTTTCCAAAATTATTTCCTATAACAAATAAAACTACTTGAAATCTCAAGGAACTACAATTCCCCAGACTGCTGTTAACCAGTTACATATCAGTATTACATCCTTGTTTCTTTTCCACATTAACCACACCATAATGAAAATACAGGTGCAAGTCAAGATCATTTTAGGAGCTTTTAATCTACAAATATACTTATTAAGTATCAGTCACCTTTTCGTCATACCCAGACTCCTAACATACGATCTTCTGTTTACAGGCTGTAAGAGTTAGAGAGGCTTTTTATCTTTTTTTTTTTGCCCCTGTGATCTAGGAACACAGCAAGAAAGGCAAAAGACTACTCAAGTACATTACTGTACAGTTCAGCTCTGCCTTTAACTCTAGCTATATGCATTGATCTTTCAACGAGTTATAGATAATGTTGGTAAACATGTTTTTAAAATATCTTTTAAGGTAACAAGTCAGTTAAACATAATACACACAGAGGAAATATATCTTAGTTTCATCAAACAAGAAGATACTGCAAGTATTTAACTCTTTCCATAAAAACCACTCCACTGACAACACTCTTCCTCATTGATTAGATAAGGATTAAAAGGTGTCTAATTTTGATTCTCTCCACTCTCATGCAGTTAGACACCCAAAATAGACAGCTTAATACATCCATTNCCACTTCGCCTGTGTCCAAAAGACCCAACTGAGCTGCTTCAGAGGCTTCAACAGCAGGAAACCCCACAGAGTCTGGCTGCTGGATGTAGCCTCTGTAGCTGTGCACATGATATAGAAGGAATTTGATTTTCAGTGGAGCATTGTTCAAAAAGTATCTGGTTAAAAGTCTATGATGATTTACCTATCCTTCCATTGTTAACCTGCCAGTCAGTTGGGAACTGCAAACAAGAGCAGCTAAAGTGGAAGAGACAGCTGTGAAAGGATTTAGAGAACTCAGAAGTGGATACCAGGAAATATCAGTTTCAGTGTATATTTGCAGTATTTTGTTTAGCACAGAAAAGAGTCATTCTGAAGATACAGAAAAATGTCAGAGTTGTTCTTTGGAACCTTTTATTCCAAGTGATGCATGACTGTCTTGCAGTTATTATGATGTCTTGACCACGAGGAAGGATTGCCTTGTATTAGCTTCAGTACAATATGATGGTTCCTCAATGATGCTTAATTAGTCATTAAATTATTGAAGAGACAGGCTATAAAACCCAAACAACCCACAACAGGAGAGGTAATTATTTGGTTTTGCTTTTGAAAAATCAGTGTAATAAATAAGAAATATCAAGTCAACATTCGCAGCAAATGCTAAATCTTTTGCCTGCATAAAATAAAATCTCTGGCAAGCTTAGGAATGAAAACAGATTCTAAAGGGCTGTTCTGGTTTGGTCCAGTGAATGCATGAAGGTGGCAGAGTTTTGGAGACTAGTGGGATTTCTTTGCACATTGTAGGAAGACGGTGAGATTCTTTCTTGTAGTACTCTTATGTCTTCCCTATAAAGCACTACTCCACTGAATGCAAACCAGAATATAAGATCATCATTCCTATGTCTGCTTTCCTCACGTTCAGGCCAACCACAGCTTTGGGGACAAACAAATATCATAGTCATGAATTCCAGTATACCGGGATTGTTGTTGTCACTGTCTTCTCTGCTTAGAGAGGTGGAAGTAGGCTTTCCAGACCACCTCTTTTTGCCCACACTTGCATTATCCGATGGCAACATTGCTTGGTGGAGGTTGCAAACCTCTTAATCCCTCAGTTTGTCATTGGTCTTGGTTGTTATTTAAATGATTTATAACACTGAAACTCTAGTCCTGATGAGTGTGAAAGTACAGTTTCTGCAAGAATTTCCTCATTCCTGCCATGCAAAATCAGCTATTGCATAGGCATGCAAGGCTTTGGAGTGAGCAGTAATCAACATACAAGCATGACTCTGTCTAGTGCTCAAAATACCCTTTTCTGTCAAATCATTGACAGAATGATGTCATATTTATAAGACTGAAACAGCTGAACAAAAAGGATGATTTCATTAATTACTTCAGGCAACAAGAGGATTGCTTTTCCTCTTACTTCACAACCTACTAAAGCTATCACAAAGACTTGATTCCTTTCATACTAACAACATTACTAGTCTAAACTTATGAAGAGCCAGCAGAGAACTATAGAAAAAGGCTTGTTGCTTAATGTAAAGTTACAATTTCTCCCTAACTTTGGCTATTAAATCCCAACCTATTGGGATTTATGACGGGCAGGAAGTAACAGAATAGCAGCTAGATCTACTGCAGTGATTCACCTGAACCTTCTAAACAGAACCACCTAGGCATAGACACAGAGGAGAAACTAGTTTTCTTCCTGTGATATTGGAGTGTGACTCACCATTCTATCCCCTCATTTAGGGGGTACCTGTGCAGTTATGTGATGAGGCATCAGCAGCAACAATAGCCAGCAATGCAACAAAGCAGTCAACAGAACTGCTTCTCCAAAAGCCCCAAATTCTTGTAAACAAATAAGATTAAATCAGCTGACGTGTTTAACTTTGGACAGTCATATAGAAATTCATGTACTATAATATCAACTACCCCCTTCATTAAGGGCCATAGGAAGGACAGAGAATCTACTGATGTTAGCCAGTTCAAGCCTCAGGGTCTTGTAGATCATTTTCAGTGGCACATCATATTACAGATTTCTTAAGTCTATTGATAGGCCTTTGTGACCCTGAACTCAGCTAGAAGAGCT
>VZTM01014809.1:207827-269199 GCA_013400555.1 Jacana jacana
GAAGAGCTTTGTTTGGGTAAATACAGGCTAGTCCCTCCATTACATGCCTTAGTAGTGACTGCTGCTATTCACGTGAGCACAAAGGCTGTCGAAGTCAAAAGAATACGTTTGAGAAATTCCACCAGGCCCAGACATTGACACAGCTGACATTTGAAGTAACATATTAGGTGTATTGATTGAGTCTTATACTCCCTTCGACGGGGGGGAACCAGAATGCAAAGCACAAAGNAGTAACAGCGCTACACAGATAAAAATGACAGGGTGGATTCTTTCCAGATTGCCATATTGTTATTATGGTTTAATTGCAAACAAGAACAACATGTATTCACAATATTGAGTATATTACCGAACATGTTTTAAACCACATTCCTTAAAGAGCAGAGATAATAATGTATTAACTAGGAAGTAATTCAATATCATTAAGAGTCCTTTCTTATGACGAGGAAAATAATGTAACAGCTATAGTAAAAACGAAAAAATAGAGCTCAACAAGTCAGACCAGTAGTTAATGTCCTGCCTGGGCTCAGTTTATAACTCTTCAGCTAGAAGTACAGCAGACAATACAGCTGCAGTGAGTAGTATAGAATCATCAAATGGTTTGGGTTGGAAGCGACCTTAAAGATCATCTTGCTCCAACCCCCCCTGCCATGGGCAGGGACACCTCCCACTAGAGCAGGCAATATGGGTCTCTCATCAGATTACAGCTATAGCTTTATTTAAGGGCATCAGAAAATGGTGTAGAGGGATAGAGACCCCAGGTGCACTTAAGGCTTGTAACATGCTCCTTTTGCAATTAGAAGAGATACCTCCCTGAATCTAACACAGCTACTTGCACCACTCAGATCACCACAACTACACAGGAATCACTCCTTTAAAAAAATATTTTTTATAGTCCCATTCAGTTTTAGCACCACAGAAGTAATTAAGAGCTAAGTTTAAAAGCAAAGTACAGAGCTTTCAGAAACCACTGAGGTTATCAAAACCAGCTCCCTGCAATCCCAGGCTATCAGGACACAGATACTAAGCTTTCTCTGAAGTCTTAGACCTCTCCCCATGTAAAAACAAGATTTGGGTTTTTTTAAACTGCATTTACCATCTTTCTTCCCCAGCTAGAAGCATTTGTTATGCCTGAAACACATTGAAAAACCTCATGGAAGGCAAACAAAATCTTTTTGGGGATGCTCCTAAACCAGACAGTTTTGCTTTACACAAAACCTGAAAGGACACAGGAGAAATACAGTCTCCCACCACCTTACTAATGCAAACATGGTAGCCCACCACATCTTACTTAGAGGCAATGATCCATTTGTGTACTAGAATATGTGCCCTTGCCAGAATAAGGAGCTTTAGGGCAGACAAGGGTGTGAGATTGTCACTAGCACTACAGAAGGAAAGGGTGCTGACTGTTCTCACAGCATGGACACAGAAGTAAAGCTGTGGGACAAGCTTGGGTGGAAATATAGCCACTGAATAAATAGGCATTTGCAGCAAGAAAGCAATTGTAGATTTTATTTTAAATATTAGTTAGCTACTGTGCTGAAAAGCTACGCATCACATTTTGGAAGTGACCTAATTGGTTGAGTTTGGAACTCCTCACCCTCACAAGTGACCAAAGTGATGATTTAACAGAGCAGCTTTATATTTTTTCCTCTCAGACAGCCACTGAAGGCCCAAAGCCCTCCAGCCTAAGAAACACAGGTTGTAATAGTGTTATTTGGTAGGTTTTAATAAAAGGCTCTTTCTAGCATGAGAAGTGTGGAAGACATTAATATTTATGCCCAGCTGAAAGAGGGCTGCTTGTCAGTTATTGCCATTCATCTACTGAACACCAAAACATAATCTCTCTACTCACTACTGCTCATCTTTTTCTTTAAATTTAAACTGCCTTTCTTGCTGTGACCTATTTTCTAGAGAACATATACTCAGCTAATGTCTGCAGATCAAATCAAAACTGCAGCTATGCTTCCTTTGAACAGAGATATTTCCTTTGCATTTAAAATAAAATACATGAGGGTTTTTTTTCCTGGCATTTATGTCTAAATGGAAACACTAGATCTGATGGGATGCCTAGCTTAATCAGAGAAGCAGTCGTCCTTATTACCAAAAGTATTTCTGCATTACAGTGACAACAGCTCATTATTTTCACAAAACAGGCTGCAGTACCTCTAGAAGTAACTCAATTGCTATTTCTTTTCCAAAATACCCAATAAAAAGCAGATAGAAATAGCTCTGCTGATCTGATTTTTGATACATTTGTCCCCTGCTCTACCTCTGTGGGTTTGCTTGCTGCTTCTGAAGCCTGATAGACCCTCACCAAATATATTAACTTAAATTATAAGCTGAACAGTTGTGATTCTTCCTACAGTCAGCTCATCACAAGACACACTCAGCTTTGCTTCGGCACCTGGTTATAGCTCAAAGTCTTTTTACCCCTTAAGGGACTGCAAAAGAGAATTTGCCTTCATTGCCCAGCAGCAGCCCATAACCTATGCAATGTATATTCCTCTCTCAGTACATATACTGAGTTGACCAGAAGTTCATTTCATCAGGCAACTCCAGCAGAGCACTTTGAGGCGAGGATCAAAGGTTGGTCTCCTCCTCACTACAAGGGAGGCGCTAAACTCTTACAGAGGAACTGCAGGAGCTTAGCAGATACCAAACAATCTTACACAGGGACAAGATGCTGCCAGACAGAGCAGTGACTTGCAGAGGAGACAACCTGATCCACAGCAGCTGCAGGAACCGGGAACAAGCTTGCAGCTGGGTGAGGCAACAGGATGCCCACTTGCAGGACTTCAGCAGGAGCTTGGATCTCTCTTACCACTAAAACTATCTTCTCTTGAGCAACACAATCTTGCCTCTCATATCTGAGTTAGACCCCTTAACTTGGAGCCAGTGAAATGAAGATAAGCTCCTAGGGACACTCTACAGACATACCTTGTCTTCCAGAATATACATATTCTCCCCAGCTTGAGCTGTAACATGGAGGCTCTGCACAGGAAAGAGATCCAGAATGGGGTCTGGAAGATGAGTAGGGGCCCATTTTAGTCTGGTTAAGTCAAACCTTCATATCTCTGTCTGTTGGGCTGCATCCTTAGCCATATGTTGCAACACTGACAGCACTGGTCCTTAATACCTGGAACAGAACCAGTTTTCTCATTATTGAATAGCTGCTTCTTGACCCTGTGTCTGGCCTGGGCTTTTAGAGGTCTACACTAGGTACAAGGTCTACACTATTTCCCCATAAAGACTGTGCTTTTTATGGGCTTGGGCACACAGTACTCTCCATTGTTAAATATTTGGAGTTATTTTAAAAATACCTTTTCCACATCACCCCCCCAAAAAAGAGCACTGTTGATAGCCTGACAACTGCACATGTTAGAAGACAAATTTATTATATAGACAAAGAACCAGAGCAACCCTAGCTGCTATAGGAGGCTCCATCAAAATGTTTTGTCATGGACCAAGAGTCACATTTAAAGCACTTCTCATTTATGAGCATCTTTCCACTTGCTTTGCTAGGAACTGGATCAAGACCTCAGATTTTGCCTAAGATCCGTACACTGAAAACTGCACAGAACTTTTTATCTGCTGCAACTCAAATATGGCTGGATTGACCTTGCAAAGTTTTGTAGCCAAGCTTCAGGAGAGAAAGGTAGGCAGACTGACAGAACAAGAGCAGTCACATGTGCTCATGTTCTCTTTACATTGGCTCTTTATTTTTAAGTTCTACAGATTATTCTACAACTTCTTCATATTTGCTTTTGGAACTGTAATTAAGAAATTATTAAAAAAGGAAATTTTGTTTTTATGGAACTTTGAGCCTTGATTGGGACAATTTTCATCTTGCACACATATGTAAAAACTTTACTGTTTTTGACAGCTTTTTCTGTGCCACAGGAGAAAGTAAAATCTTTACTACTAGGCCAGTTGGAAATGACATGGTTTCTTTGTGTTTCTTCAAAGCAGGATTCATGTTTTCTAGTGCAGTGTTATGCTCTGAATCACAACTGTACATGCTGTAGAACTGATTTTCCATGTATTTTCTTCTACTCAACGTTAGATTAAGATTAAAGTGTTTTCTGTAACATTAAAATAGGAATATTTTTCTTCTTTCCACATAATTTCCAGTGCAGACTAGATCACAGCTTGACAGCTTTGAAGAATTTGATGCAATGGGTTTACCATACAGCTGCAGGCATCTATTGCAATCTTGATCTTCTTGATCTTCTAGTGCTTCAGTAACCATCTTTCAAAATAATTACAAGGATCCTCATATTCAAGAAAGAGTGGCACAGACAACTGACCCTCAGGAGGAGTGAAAAAGTGAAGGAATGGGGAAAATAAAGCTATCCTTACTATGTTGTGCAATTTTTCCTTTAGACAACGAGATCCTCTAATAACACAGGGAATTTGGTGCCACAGGGAATTTGGACTGCAGCTTATGAGTGAGAAACTCAAGTGTTGCAGGTTCACTTGGGTGGATGCTCTTGAAAGAAGAGAGATTTGATACTGGAACAGTGACTTGGTTTTCAAGTGCAGTACTTCTCCAGAACAGAGGAGGGAACGAGACAGACAAAAGGAGCTAGCAGACAGAAAACTACAATATTACCCCAGTGATAACCAAATTCACTATAGCAGAATACCATGCTTAAACCAATCGACAAGCCCAGAGTGGCCAGGCCTGTGTCCCAGTTTACAAAAGTAGCCACTGCTAATGCTATTTCCATGCCATTTCAGTCTAATGAAATGCTTTTGTTTCTCAGCTGCTCTGGAAAAGCAGATGTGAGTTCCTCAGTCACTTAGGTATTACTGAAAATCCTACCCTACTCATATTAATTAAGGGGAGAATAACACTCATTACAGATCCTAATTAGCACTAGATTTGGCAGAGGGTTGTGCTTCATAAATGTGTGATGTTTAATGAGTATATGGCAGATGTTAGTTATCTCATTTAACAGGCAGCTGGCAAAGATGCCTCTCATAACGGAGTAGGATGAGGCAAAGAGGAACCAACCACAGATACTGCTTGGACCTAACGTGTCCTTTGCAGAAGCATTTCTGGATCACTAGCTGACCTGTTTATTTGTGTTTTTTTTCTCCTCTAGAGGTTCACCTTGATTTTTGTGGAGCTAGCACGCCCTACATTTTTCTAAGGCTGCTGTATATCTCTCAAAGACAAAAGCAAATCTCTAAGAGGTTATTTTCATGTAGTAGAAGGGATAAAACCCCACAGAGCCAGCCAAATGCTAGTTGACAGAGGCATATATACAATTACTACTGCATATCTCAGAGCAGTCCCAATTCTCTCCAAATCTGGTTTCACTAGAGCTGTGCCCTATGGCTGTCAGCAGCATAAGAAGCTACTATCACAGACAAATCTATCAGGTCATTAAGAACACCAGTAAAAATCTGTTAAAAATTCTCCCCATCAAGGGGCCACTCTCTTGTCAGGAGAGCCTCATGGCTGGCAGGTGGCTGTTGTGGTACCCAAGCATCAGCAGCAAGCTATGCCCAACCTTGTACTCAGCTGAAACCCATCACAGCAACGAGTTGCTTAACTCTTCAGCACTGGTGGCATTACAAGAGCACTGTATTAAATATAAGTAGCCTATGGTGTTAAGCTGCCACCTGCTATAAATAGTGAGACATTAATTTTAATAATTTTGTTGGAATATGGAAGTCTGGAAATATCTTGCTTTGGGATTTGCCTTTTGCAATGTTCTACTGCCCAGGAAGCTCCCTTAAATAGTTGGCTGCTTCTTCCATCAAAAACTTTGTCTTGAGTACTGCAGAGCTGAACCGTAGAAGTTGCAAACAAAAAAGGGAATGGCTTTTGGGGTTTATTTATCCAAAAAGCTTATTTTTAACTGTAGTTAAATGAAGGACTTATAACAATTAATGGAAATAAAACAAATTAGCATAAATCCTTTGACAGTCTTGCCTAGGACATTAGTTAGTCCTGAGTGCTTTTATCAGCATCTATGAGATGCAGCTGCACTTACCTTGGAAATTTTGTTAATGTTTGGTCAAATGGGCAGTTTTGTAGTAAAGAACTAAAGTTAAATATTGTGGAGGAAGAAAACAAGTCACCAAGTTTAATTTCTAATGCAGGGTTTTCTTCCTTTATTGCTGTTTCTTTCCCCTTTCTTTTCATTACAGTCAGGACTTGCAGGAGAGGGTTAACCAGTTGCCCGGTTGGCAATTAACACTCCAGATTAAAAGCTATGTAAAGGGTGGATTAGTTACCCCTGTGCTCCTCACTCCAGGCTATAAATGTGTGCAGTGGCTCTGCATGGGACTTTTCAGAAAGGCCTGTTAATTCACCCCCTGCTTCTGTAGTGAAGGCTCCCTCAAATTTTGTAGCAGAGACAATGTGTTCTTCAGTAACCAATGTTTGCTTCAGGTTTACAGCAGCCATTCAGTGTGTGAAAACACAGCTTCTTCATTAGAATATTTTTGTGCATAATAACAAAAATCTAAAACACACTCTGTACTCTTAAAGATGTGGCCAACTCTGTTCCCGAGTTCAACAAACTATGAGCTGTACAGAGCTGGTCAGAGCGCCTGAAGTACATGCCAAGCAGTGTAAAGGCAACCATTGCATCCCTCCAAAAACTCTGAACTTTACACTTCCATTTTGTTATTTCTAAAAAAATAGAAGAACAACCCTGAATAAGAGGGAGAAAGCACTTTTTTTTTTTTTTTTNAACTTGGGTTAGAATATTTTGCAACATGATGGTTTCCTGCCCTTTGACACTCAAGAGACCACAAAAATCAGCGCTTTCAGTAATCTAGAAAGACATGGTGGTAAAGGACAGCACTACATTTCACAGTAAGGCAAAGGGGTTAAGAGTAACATCAGTTTTTCCAGTTTCACATTGACTTTTACCTGGGGTGGAATGCCATTATGTATACAAAGCCCATTTTCCTTGTCCTGAATGCACTGGTTCGTGTATTTGCTCTCTGCAGATTTTTCACTCCAAGAGCAGCTGTATCCTCGTAACCATGGAAACTGCTCATGGCAAATTCCCTCAAAACACAAAAGCAGAAGGATGGAAAGGAACAAACATTTTAAGAAGGTCTCACACAAAGAGCGAGAGAGCATCTTAACTTCATGAGAGTGTTTTCGATGGCTTGGGGAATATGGAAGATAAAACAACAGTTTCTCAATGCTGGAGGGTCAGCAGTCAGGCTGCTCAACTTCCTCACTGAACAATAAAAAGAGAACTCTGTCTAAGGCTGTTCTTTAGCATCGCAGTTGTACTCTGTGAAGACTTGTATGCATGCAGTGTCAAAGCTTTTCTGAACATTTGGTGGACCAAAGGACTCAATACTGAATTTTCACAGCAGTATGACAACCTTGCACCATGCCTAGGACAGATGCACTTTGAATTAAAAAAAAAACTTACTTTTTGCCTTCAATAGTAAAAAAATGAAGGCATGGCTCTGTGTAAAATCATAACAACAAAGGACGAGACATATCTGAGCAGACATTAGTCTGCCTAGTTCAGATTTCTGCCTTCAATGGGGCCTATAAATGAGGGGGCACTATCAACCTAATACTCCAACTCTCCCCAGCCTCAGGGTACTCCTATTCCAGCCTCGTTCCAAACCATCCTTTGGCAAGCAGCTCAACGGGTTTCATTTACTCCACATGAACAACCACCTCCTGTTTGCATTGAGTCTACCTCCTCTCTAGTGTCACTTGTTAGCCCTGTTCTCATGTCAGAAGAAATATCAACTTCTATTCACGCCTCCCATGTCACTCATGATTTTGTAGATCTCTATCATATCATCCATTCTTAGGAAATGCCAATGTAAAGTTCAGCTTATTTAACTGTTCTGTAAACAGATTATCTCATACCTTTGCCCACATGCATTGCCTTTCTTCAGACTTTTTCCTGCTGTAATAAATCTTGAGATGAGAAGACTAGAACTGCATGGAGGGGATGAACCTTGGAGTCATGCAGTTGCTTTTTTTATCTCTATTTTTTCCTCAGAAATTAATAATATTTCATGCTTTTTTTCCATTGCTCCATTGAGTGCTAAGCTACTGGTTTCATAGAACTGCTATAAAAGTACAGTCTCAATCTTAGGTAACAATAATGAAGTCGTACCTCAGAATATTATATGTGGGGTCAGAATTACTTTTACCCAGGAGCTACATTTACCTGTACTGAGTTTTATTTGCTATTTTATTACCCATCTATCAAATTCAATAAGTCATTCTTCAATCCACACTTGAGCTCCTGCAGAACAGTCCGGTGATTAACATCAACCCTGGAAAGCAGTTAATTTTAATTTTGTTTATTTGTACCTCAACCTGTTCCATAATGACTTCATATTTTTGGCTGATCATTTTCTGAATCCCTGCTAAGAAGAATGGCATAGGGAATCTCCCCAGTTTCTTCTACAGCAAGCAGACACCAATATCTTCTCTGCAGTAGTCTTGTTGACATGACTATCAGATGTCCCCATCCACTTTGTGGTTTTTTTTTCTTGATATTGGCTCTGCAGCTTTGCCCCCACTTCACAGGGCCTTGACAACCATTGCTCAAGGCCAGCCCTGATACGATGCTGGTGCCTGACCTGGGACCTGACTGTACTAGTACATGAAGCTGGACATCAGAGACCATTCCTAAGCCTTGTAAAAATACATTTAGAAACTTACAGAAGGCAACTTTTCCTTTTTAACACCAAAAATTCACTAGTGAGTATAATGCATTTAATGGCTTGTATCAATATAGCCAGCTTGTAGCCTCAGCTAGCAGGCTTTCCTCTTTAAAAACCTGTATTTTAGCAACAATTTTACTATGACAGTCTACAAAGGACATGACTCAGTCTTTAACTTCCTGTGCTTTAGAAAAATTTTGCGTGCAATAATAATTATCAATATTCTTCAGAAAAAGAATACTAATGCAGTATTGATAACTATGTGGTGAGGTACACACAGAGGCACAGAAAGTTAGCAATAGAACTCAATCTAACCTCCACTGTCATCTTTAAGTAAGCTGTAAGTGAACTTCTGCAAGGCAGACAGAAGTAGGGAGAGCGGGAGGTCAGAACACCATTTTATTGGCATAAAATCCACCTATGATATTAAAATACCTTCTCATTTTTCCTGATTCTATTTAAGAAAACTAAGGCAGTTTTACAGTGGTCTACATTTTAATTGGCATGGATTTCCCCTTCTCTCTTTTGCTGCACTTTTCTTAGTGGTAAAGTGCTAAAAGAGGAGCAGGGAAAAAAAATAGGGGTATAAATACATGGGGCAGGGGAATGAAAATTTAGAATATGTCTTATCATAATGAAACTATTCAGGGTTAAACTGCTTTAAAAAAGCCTTGCCATAATGTTATAGGAAGGCATGGAAAGCCAGGCCTAGAAGCTGAAACAATACTTGTGGATTGTTTTGTTTTAAACCAATAGATAGTTGGCAAAGTTTTTAGGAACATAGTAAAGCTTACAAAGGAAGTCTGTCTCCAAGAGCTTCACCTTTTCTCCACCATTCTTATGAGTTGCCTTTACAAAAACATATCCCTCTACAAATTTTGCCTCTTAGAAAAGTTTTGCATACCTACATTCAAATCTATTTATAGATATTTTTATTGGGCTCAGCTGCCTTAAATGTTTATCAGATTCCATTGTCATCTCCAAGATTAAGCAGCACCAGTGTTAACAGAATAAAATGAAAGTAAGCATAGCAATTGCCTCCCTTTTAATGTTTAACATTAGTCCTGCATTTGAGTATCCCTATTTAGCTTCTAAATGGGAATCTCATACAGGATCTACCCAGATTATATAAACGGTTATTGACAATTAAAATTAATTGAATCACAAGACACTCTTCAACTCTGCAGAGTAGATGGAATAAGGACTTGGAATGCCAGTCCAAAAGGCTCCCAGAAAGGGCTTAATATTTACTACATTAAATTAGACAACTGATCATAGTCAAAGGAAAGGGCCTTAATGAATCAGGATTGTCCATTGCATGCCACACATTTTTTCCCAGGCCCTTTTCATTCAAAAAGTTTAAATTGTTGTGCTGGATCTAAAGAGAGAAATAGACCTGAAATCTGCCAGGTGGTGCACCTACACTGGCTGAGTAGCAGGTCTTGCTACAAGCTTTGTGCTGACAAGGTGGCTTATTTTGGAATAGCTTGGTTATCTAAGTACTATGCAGGAGTCTGCAGAGCAGAGACATCTCAGGTCCTGATCTAAGCAGACATTTAATTCCACCACTTTTTGAACTGTGGCAAACAGCCAGGTGGGAAGCTGACTGTTCCCATGTGGGGGAATTATTCCTATGCTCTAGAATGCTCACTACAGGTTTTAATTATTCCAAGTAACACTGCTTCCAAATGTGTGCCCCATACATCTCCTTTAACCAAGAATTCAACACTCATAAGCACTATCAGTTTCCACGTTTCTAGGCTGTTACCACAGCCTCTGCTGCAGTCATAAGTGGTACACAGCTATTTTTAGCATAGCAGCCTGGAGTCCCATTTGATGGGTGTTATGTCAGAGGCTGCTTGACTGACCAGAACAATAACAGCCCCATAGAGAGAGCATATTTTTCCTCTTCATGCTAATTAGATGTGTTAGGGGAGATTCCTGAGTGAGAGCAGCTAACTACATATAAAAGCCAAAAGATCCCTAATAAACTTCACATTACATTCTAATTGCATCCTGCTTCCCTCATTAACCTGAGGTACGGAGCACTCTCTGATGAAAAACCTATTCTTCAAGGAGGCACTACAGCGCCTGATACTCCCTGATCGGGCTAAAACCTTGAATCTGGATCTGCAATCTCAGAGTTGCCTAAAGTGGTAATTCCATCTTTTCTATTTATTCACAGACACGAAACTGCTCTGCAACTCTTCTGACTCACTGAGCTACATATTTTTCTGCCCTGTTGCTTGCTTCATAAAAACCCTGTCTGGCACTGTAGCTCTATGGAAAATAATATCTGTTTTCCATGTAAACACTCCAGGCAGCTTAAGCCAAAACCCAGTAAATTCATTATATATCACTGTAGTACTTGTTACTATATCCCTTGACTGGCAGTCTTGCTCCTGTTTCACCAACATCTGCTTACAGCCATTAGCAGCCAGCTTTTTCTCCTCTCAGTCATGTATCTAATCACCCATCCTTCCCAGCTGGCTTGCCTCCTTCATCACTTCTTAGGTAGTTAAGCACAAAGGAGACAAATTTAATCATGAGTCTTCTTAAAGCCTAGAAACTGCAGCTCTGTGTATTTCAATACAGATAAGTTAAATGTCCCAGTTGTCTCCTTGACTTGCAGGCTGTGAGTCCCAGCCCCCTTAACCTGTTCATGACCAAAATCTAGGTATTATGATATTTTCCCATCTGAGCTTCAGTAGCGATTAAATAGAAAGGAGATTAAAATGGTCCTCTCTGAATGGTGTTGTGTTTGCACATTCAAGATGATCAGCAATACCTATGATCGTGTAGACTCCATAGCGATGGCTCACCCAGCAAAACCCTGACCTTTATGGACCACCTGTCAGGGCACACCTCCACTTTTCCCCCACAATGATCATATTTACCACCCAGAATCAGAGATTATATGGCCAATATGGGTTCAAATTTGTGATTGCTATAACGCCAGCTTGTTTACTAGATTACATATTTACTCTTTCTTCAGAGATCTGATGCCAGCGAGCCCTTTCAAGTAAGTTGCCTATTGATAAAGTTCCTGTAAGTACAAGCTAGAATCAGAAAAGAAACACAAACAAAGCTCCCATTCATCAAAAGCCTGTAAATTGATTATTTCTGGAAGTTACATGTGAATGCATTTTGTCATTTTATTCTAAAGTCCAAAATGTCATTAATTCATCATAAATGCCAATGTCATATCAGCATTTTCTAGTACTTGAGCCATCAAACAGCTATACTCTCCAGAACAAGCTAGCTATATTATTAATTTATGCATTGTACAAAAAATATTCTCAAGCACATACTCTCTTTAGACAATATCTCTGAAAAGCACTTCCTGCAACAGGGAAGTTAACAAGTGACAAGTTCAAACTCTTATCAGGAAAGGCTTGTAAAGATGAGGTATATCACGATAAGCAAAATGGGAACTCACTGCACTCGAAGCAGGGCAATGACAGCAATGACTCCCCTCAACCATTCAGAGAGGCTCAGACAGGATACACACCAGGTCAAAGACCAGTCCAGAAAATACCCACAACAACTTAGGAGCAGGACTAATTGCAGCTGCTCCTGTATCTCACCTTAGGAAAGAGTAAAGTACCCTGGGCTGAGCTTTAGTAGAGCCTCTGGTGAGAGGGTGTGGGTAGACTCCCAGGTGAGGATGGTCAGGGCAATCAAACCCTGTTAGGTCTCTCACACCTGTAGCCATATGCATTTTCAGTCCTAAAATATGGAAACAAAGCAGGCAGTGTAAGATGCACTGGGGGACTAATTGAATCAGAATTTGAATTGCTCAGCCCTTCATGTGAGCTGTGTGGTGCTTTAAAGGGGTAATGGCAATAAATTTTGTTGCTGCAAAATGTCTGTTTCCAAAAAGTTCAGCACGCTCATTTTACACAAGGGGTCCTGGTCAGACACACACATAATTTCCTTTCAACAAAACCAAGCAGGGCTCTTTCCGTTCCTTGCAGGACAACAATTGGGGAATAGCATGATTCAGTGCACTCAAACACTGCCAGTCCAAGGGTACACAATCCACCCTTGCTCTGACAAAGATGACTTACAGCAGCTTCAGGACCAAAGATCTCTGCACTACAATCCTTCCCTTATTTCTCCATCCCTCTCCTTCCAAGCCATCCCTGCGCCTGCTGCCCCCACTTTTCTTCCACATACACCCATTGCTTGCTTTCCTATCTGAAGGTCACTTCAAGACGCCTGGATGCAGTATGTGGTATCACTGCGCCCAGCCACTGCAGCCAGCTCCCATGAAACAATAGGAAACTTGGCAAAATTTGGGAAATTTCTCTTTTGAAAAGAGCCTGTGTTCATTCAAAAGTCATGGATTCTGTTCAACTCAGCTTTAATAGCTAGAAGGGAAAATAATGGACAATTTGTTTTGCTCATTGTGGTGCTAATGGTGGTTTGGTTTTTTTTTCATTTTACATAACAAAGTTGGCTTCTGGTACATGTAATTATTTCTATCTCCAGCCTGGCCAGTACAAGGTGATACAGCGGAAAAAGAGGTCATAATCACTTGCAGATGGTTTTCAAATTAAACTACAATGCTAAATGAAGCTCACTTACCAATGGAAATGACTAAAGTTGCTTGAACCTCCCACAACGGTGCAGGCACAGAGCTATGTAGAGATGACCAAAGCCTCCAAGGAGTTGAGAGCCTCTCGTGAGATGCCAGGGGAGCTGAAGGAGGCTCACTGGTTCACAGACCTTATACGCACATACACCACAGCTGTAGCCAAGTACTGGGTATTGCCAGGTTGTGTCAGAAATAGCTGCACCAGAGGGACATACAAGGTCTTACATGGAGATCCAGCACACTCTGTAGGTTTCTTTATGTTTTTGAGAATCCTCTATGTTTTTGAAGTTCACTTGGAAAAACACACAGACAGCTGATGCTGGGATGCTTTTAATCAAGATTCAGTGTTCGCATTTGGGGTTTTCTTCTTGCCAGTGTATCAGCTGTCATTTCTATCTAAAAGTCTATGAAAATTGTTTAGCAGAATTTGAGGACTAGAAGATGGGTGTTGAAGGCATCTCCTCAGCCTGGGTAGAGGCTGGGGTCTAAGCCAGTGTTTTCTGGCAGCAGCAGGCCCTTGAGTAGCTGAGAGCTGCTCTGGAACTAGCCAGTTCTTCAGTTCAGACATATAGGTTAGCCTCACCAGGCAGGAGAAAATGAATTTTACTAGTACACAAGATTTGACAAGGCATCTTTAGAGAAAAAGGAGATTTCCTCTAAATCCTTACCTGAGCGGGTTCCCTTAGTAGAAGCCTTTCAAGTGAACAACCTAAACATCTGTAGCAACTCCTGTTCTATGGTGAAAGACATCTGCCTGCTAGGTGTCCTGGTAGGACAAAAAACTAAGCACTGCAAAGTCCTGTCTCAGCTACCTCTTGGTGCCTCATCTATCCTACGATATGGAAGTTCAAGCTGTCCTCTCTCCCACCAGAGCACGGTCAGGTTGTATATATTAATTGTAAGAAACGCAGACATGATAACAGGGGTTGGGAGACCCCAAGGAAGTCTGAATTCATACAATTACTTGTAAATGTATTGAAGCAATTTCCATGTCTTCACTTCTGCTCTGGACTTTTAGGTGAATGCAAATTCTCCATTTTTAAAATCTAGATATATTATGTATAATATTACCTCGGTATGTTTCCCTTACCTAAACCCCCCAATGTATGCATTACTAAGAAAGCTAATTATAATGAGAATGATATTAAAGCAAGAAGAAATTACGTGACAACACTGAAAGTGGGAATGCTCTGCGTGCTATAAAACTTGGGAACTGCACTTCAGGGTGTGAATATTTCCATAAGAAAGCAATTACACTGATGAGAGCTGACCAGTAAAACATCCTGAATAATTTGTGTATGTGTGGGGAAGGGAGTTCAGAAATAGCTGACTGCAACAGGAATGCACAGTGTTATAGGAAGCAATTAGAAAATGCTCATATATATTTTTTTTTAAAGAGTTTGATGCTGAGTTAAAGGCTGAACTTTTTAAAAGTATTTGCTATTACAAAAAAAATAAGCAAAAAAGGTTGGTGGACAAGGTAGCGTGATACCCTTTCTCTTTCCTAGCTCCCTTAAGATTTGGCAACATTACGATGCCATCAGGTTTCATGACTTGAAAAAATAAAAAGCAAATGATTGCTGTTTCTCCCAGGAGACATATGCCTCCTCTTCCTTCACTAGATACCACCACGTCTTGACTCTCTTCTGTTCATGCAGCTGATAGCAAGACCTGGCACACAGGATCCCCACGCAACGTGCCAAAGAAGGGGGAAACCAAAGTTGCAGAGAGCATAAAGACTGGCTTTTTATCAATGCAGCTTACATAGAAAGTGGCTTTGCAATATGGAGGGGGACTTGGGGAGAAAATCCTTGTGTTGCTCATTTCTGTTAGAATCACCAGAAAGTAATTAATGAATGCTGCTGAAAATAATTACATTTTCATTGCTAGGTTTCTCAAGACGTGCACCACTGAGATGGATGGCAGTATTTTGCATCCCCAGAGATATTTTCTGCAGGGTTCTGCAGACCTGAACATGGAGGATGTGACCAGCTAAAGCAGGTTCATATGGGAGAGGTCTTGTTCAGAAATCTAAGAGCTGGGATTTTATTTCAGCTACATTTTTCTTAATTGAGGAAAGACGGGGTTGTTGTGTTTATTTAAAAATGCAATAAAGCAGCAATAACTTAATTCCGCACAGTATTTCAGGTCCCTGGGATACCAGGGTACTGCAGTGGAAAAAATGTCTGCTTCTGAAACATGCAGGCTGACAATCCTCAGCATCTAGGCCCCAATGGCACCACCAACCCTGGCTGTCCCTGCCTGTCCCTGGGCTTCCCCCACCTGCCCACACCCCAGGACCTTATGTCAACGCTATCAGCCCCTGCCCCAGAGAGACACCCCAGCAGGGCTGGTCTCCAGCTCCCCATAGCAGGGTCACATCCCAGCCTGTCCCTGACCTGTCCCCAGGGAGGTGCCCAATGTTTGGGGCTGCCCCAGTGCCCTCAGTTCCCTGCTCCTGGCAGGGTGCTGGGACAGACTCTGACTGCCAGCCCCTGCCCTGATGGCTCCATGGGGAGCCTGCACAGCCACTGGCTCTGACAGCACCCTCATATGGTTTATACACACAGCTATATAAATGGGCAGGGTCTTCCCATACAGACTGATGTGCAATCAACCACAGACAAAAATGAAAGTAGATCCTCAAAGCAGAGAGATTTCATGATTAATTTCTCCAGACTACTTTTTTTTAATCCCCACAACCAAGAAGCAGCTGCAAGAAGATAGGAACATTTTTTTCTTGCAGTCACCAAAGTGAAAGAAGAAGAAGTAGCTAACATATGGGTTTAGGTATTTGCTTTGTTGACAAACAAATTTTCTTCTGTGAGGGGGTCTGTTGGGACACAAATCAGTAAGGTTTCAGTACATATGAACCGACCATATGCATAATTCATACCCTGAGCCTCTCACAGATGTAGACACCTGATCCACATGAGAAAGTTGCAGTGATTTAATCAAAAAGGGTTTTTTAATTGACTCTATGGATAAAGTGATACACACAGTCATTTGCATTCCTTTGATTGACCAAATAAACATATTTCAGCTAAGAGAACTAAATCACATGACATCATCTCTGGATAATACTTGATCAAAATGGGTTTTGAAAAATCCAAGTGAAATGTGTGCAACTTCTGTTTGTAGGTTAGTTCCTTTGCATTAGACTCCGCACTCCCTGAAGACTTCACTGTGCTTGCAGCTTAGCTGGTTTTCATATGAGGAGTGCAGTTGTACATTTTAAAAATTAACATTTTCTGTTTCTATTTTCTTTAATCCGTATATTTTAAAGTGCTTTAAAAATGTAAGTAGTTATTGTGTGCTTAAAAGCTTATAGGAAAATTCAAATGAATCAGGGCACAATATTGCATCAAAAGCCAATGAGATTTGGTGTTTTTCATAATAATACTCAAGGAAAAGTGGGGTTAACAAAGATGAGGTAGAGTTACCCAAAGCAAGATCATAGGCTGGCAGCAGGGCCAGGAATTGAAATAAAATATTCCAATTGCTAATCCAATGCACATGTTTACTAGATGCTATATCTACCTCATGATGCTAACCAAAAGCACTGACAGAAGAATTAAAACTAAGGAGAGTATAACAAATAAACAAGCAAAAAATCTTCCCAATTCTAATTCAGAAGGCTGCCGAGAAAGTCTTTCCATTTCAGAAACTTAATTTATAAGAATTTTCTTTATCTTGGAAAAGAATAACTTGCAGATTTAATTTCACCTATGGTCTCAAAAATGCAGAATTCCTTCACTAAATTTAGTAGTATTAAACCACATAAACTTAGACACGAGATTAACAGTTAGGCAGAGAGGTTTCACATGGGTATATACCGTATCTACAGGGGATGGGCAACACATATAGCACAGAAAGAATTGCCAAAAGTCACCATGATTCCAAAACTACTAGAGAAAGAAAGAAAATTTGGTACGAGTGGGAAAGTGTCCTCAAAGAAAAAAAAAATAAAAGGAAGCCACTGTTTTAAGCTGCAGAAAGTGTACTGAAGGTGAGTTATATTTTATTTCATTAAAATATATTTTAAAAACATACTGTGTAAAAGAATTAGGATTCTCAATAATTTATTATTTACATTAAACAAATTCTGTTTGACCGTTATAGACAGAAATGAAAAGTCTGCAGAGGGGAGCTGTATCAACTTCTTCAGGACCAAATAAACCCCTTTACCAAGAAACAAGTCCAAAATCCATTCCTTCCCACTTTGATCCCTTCAAATTCATGTTTGCCAACAGATCGCCAAAAGCTCAACAAAAGGTCACGATGGTGAGCGTTGAGCGTTCACAGTGAAAGCTGGGATTTCGGAGCACTCCAGAGGAGAGAAATCCTGAGGAGATTTTAACGTTGCACTACCCAGTAGTCACGAGGCTGCAGGGTCCCATCCTGCCTTTGCTCCTGCTGAAACCCATGGCATTACATGACAACAAGGCCCGCAACCGGCCCTACAGGCATAGCTGGGAAAGCTAGACAGACTCCTTGAGCCAGGCTGGCAGTGGAGAGAGTGTTTTACCTACCACTGCAGACACACTTCAACTTATCCATCTTTTTCAGTCCAAACGTGACGTAAATCTCATTGCCTTCCTCTCCATCCTCTAGGGAGAAAGATGCATAGGGAATGATCTCCCTGATGTAAACAACTGTAAGCACCATTCACCTTTTCTGGTCCACACAGAAAAAAATGTGTATCCAAGTGCCTGTCATAGCCTTGGCCGTTCTTAGCAGGGGGCAGCTCAGCTTTCCCCTCAGCTTTCCAGATCTCTGAAATCACACAGGTGCCCAAACATCATGCACAGTCCATTGCAATGCCAGCTGCTGTCTGCTTTACTATTCCAGAAAAGAGTAATCACCTCTTCCATGATTATATTAAAAAAACCCCATGACTAAAAGAAGTAAAGCGGTCAGGTCATGTGTTGTTTCCTGGAGGCACTCAATGGTGTTTCTGACATCTCGTGTAAGGCACCAGTCATCCGGTAGCTGAGCAAAATGTGACCCACGAGACACCAGTTAAGCAACCACACTGGGAATTGACAGATCTCAGCTGGTTTGCTGGCTTTCTCGCTAACGTAGCATAAAAAGAGTGGCCATGCCATCTGGGGAAGTTTGTGGTGATATCCTAAAATAGGAAGCCTCAACTTGCACTGCAAGAAGCATAGGTGACAGCATATCACAGCACAGGTTTCTGATGGCTGCATTAGAGTGGCAGTTCCCACGGACACAGCAGAGATTTCCTTGAGCCCCAAGAGGCTCTTGGTGCCTTGCTTTCACAGAAAACGAGTTGTTGTCAGCAGTGAAGCAGTTACCTTCTTACAAGACGTCTCCATAACACAGAACGGAGGGCCAGACTACAAAACCAGCTTTTGCTGCAACTTCTCTGCTGGTGGTCTTGCCCGCACAGCTGTATTCACAGAGATGCAATGCTGGAGATAGCAGAGCCTATGGACAAAGAGGTCAGATGGATGCTGGCTGACTGCATCACTGAGCAGCCTCAGTCCAGAATATCAGTCTCAAACGGAACCAGGTGGTAGTACGTCAGATTGGTGACATAAGCTGTTGGATCATCACTGTCTTCTAGCTCTGAGGTAAAGTCACTAACACTTTCAAACCTAAGGAGAAATAAAAACAAAACACCAAAAGGCATTAAGTCGTTAATGTTCATTTAGAGAATCAAAGTTAAAGGAACCAGAAGAAAAGTACTGAGAGGGAGAAGGCTAAGATATCTGAAGACTGGCTCCTGGAAGTTTTAAGAAAAGGCATTTGTGAGGGGACTACATGGAAAAGAAAGGCTTCTGCTGGTACTGCTAGTTAAATTTCTGACTAAATGTTGCATGTGGACTTGCTTTGTACCAGAGCAGTGTTGCAGTAGAAGTATTTCTAATGCTGGTTTACTGCTTCAGCTTTATGATGCTCAGTTTGCAAGACAAAGATCTAGAGTCCTAGCTCTTTTTCCAAAGCTTCAATATCTCACTCCCTCTCTTGGCAGCCTGCAATTTGAATTCATACTAGTAGGTGTCAAAGGAAGGTACACACAGATCAACTACGAATTATGAAGCTATAATTTCTCTGGCATCAGCCTATGTATCATTATGCCAGTGTAACCTACTGGAGACACCAGCAATGACATCTGCTGTCACTTTCGTGAACCAAGATTCAACACTTCATAGAGAGAATTGAGAAGTAAATGTAAAGCCGTTGTTTTCCATGTCCTTAAATAAACAGACTACCCATTTCTATATAACCTATGGAAATGATTGGAGTGAAGAGCTTGCTTTCAGTACAACAGGATGGCTATTCCCTTTAAAACAGTGCTAGAACACTGCTGTGCAGCACACTAGGAGACCAAGTTCTTATCTCTTTAGATAGCAGTCTTCAGTAAAAGAGATTTTTATGAATCCACTCTAATATGACAGTGACTCTTCATAGCACTTATCATCGTAATACCTGAAAATCCAACCACCTGACACCTGGATATCACACTGCAGTTAAGATGACCTGGATCAAAAACATTATTGATTTGTTTTCATGCCCCAGGGTTCCCCTCCTAATAATAAATGAATGATTTCCTGGGATACAGCCTTTCTTGTCAGGCAATTCTGGATACCTCTACAATGAGATTTTTATGAGTCCAGGAGAGCTTACTCTGGGGTCTGGTAAAGTCTTCACAGAAAGTAATCAGAGCTGATCCTGTCCACACACTCCTCCTCACACTCACATGTATATGAATAAATCATAGGCCAATGAGAACCAGGGTGCATGCAAGCAAAGCATCTTGTCCTCCCTGATTTTCAAAGCGAGGAAGGAAGGAAGCAGCAAGTGAGCTCTGGAAGAGTGAATCATGCAACCAAGGTCCACATCCTTCTATTTTGTTCACACAGCATGTGTCAGCAACACAAAATGCCTCAGTTCCCACACAAAAACGGAAAGGAAACTGCCTTTGTTTCCCATCTGAACTTGGACTCTCGCCCTTTTACTTCACAGGCACCTTCTCTGGGTTGGCTTTTGTATGAGTGCAAATGTCTAACACAAATAGAAAACAATGACTGCAGTGTCCTTCCTCCAAAGCCTCGCTGTCCTCTCCATCACATGAGATTTAGGTTTTGACAAGCAGAGAATATCTGAATATAAAGAGATTCCCAAATTTAGTTTCACTTGTTTTGGTATTTTCCTTCACACTTCCTAACTTCTGTGTCACAATCTGAACTTTTGCAAGGATTGCTCACTGTCTCACACCTACGCTCAAACAGAAGGCATCAGCTTGCTAAAACCTACACTTTCCTCAGTCACACATATTCCTGTTCCAAGGAGGCTTTAGTTTCTGCAGTAAGAAAACATTTTACTTCTTCCCAGGTAGCCTAGCATTTAAAGGTAGTCACTGCAGGCCAAGGATTAAATCTCATCTCTGATCAAGCTAGGGACTCAAAGAACCAACAAGTTTCTTTGTCTCACACTATAATATATTGAAAGAACTTGCATTCATTTTTCCAGAGCAGCCTTCCAGTATCTGAAGGCAGTCTACATGAGAGCTGGAGAGGGACTCTTTGTCAGGAAGTGTAGTGACAGGACAAGGGGTAATGGATTTAAATTAGAAGAGGGAAGATTAAGATTAGATACTAGAGTGGAATTTACTGTGAGGGTGGTGAGGCACTGAAACAGGATGCCCAGGGAAGTTGTGGCTGCCCCATCCCTGGAGGTGTTTAAGGCCAGGCTGGATGTGGCTTTGAGCAACCTGATCTAGTGGGAGGTGTCCCTGCCCATGGCAGGGGAGTTGGAACTCGATGATCTTCAAGGTCCCTTCCAGCTTTTTGGCTGGAAGAAGCCCTACAGAGTGAGAAAAAAGTGAAAAAGAAACTGAAAAATTTTACAAGATGGAAAAAGAAATCCTAACCTAGCTCTGACTACAGGATGTGCCCTCTAACACCTTTTAAGGCTGGCATACTTTCTCTCTCTGAATATCAGATAAGGCTTTGAAATATTTTGGTTTAAAACTACATCTCACCTGCTCATGAACATGCAGTCTGCTTTAGTTAAGTGGGGCAACAGCAGACATCCCTCTATCTTCACCCTAGAGAGCCCTAAGAATCACATATTTCAGAGAACCTGAAAGTGAGTGGCAGGGTAAATAGACAGGTCTCCCACTCCTGTCTCTCTCCAAAACTTCAGAAGTATCATGGGTTATTGGATAGCATGGTCTATATATACTGCAATGCATGGACTCAGCTCTGTCTTCTCCACACCCTTACCTGCTTCTTCTCACCTTTTAACTAAGGGCCACAACTTTTTTGAGTAGAAACTCATGGATTTTCTCCTGCAGTGTTGTTGCTATGCTCTTTACATACAACCAAACTGAAATGAGACTGAACTTTGAATGTTTATTACCCTCACTTCTCTACCTCCTCCAGGCTGTTTGCTTGCCTGCATATGCGGGAACACACACAGAAAGGAGTTGTCTTGGTATCTTGCAGACATTTCATAGATCACGTTGTGCTGTCTTGCAGACCGCTGGTGATCCAGAAACAACAGATTATGAAACACCAGTGGGACAGACAGGACTAAGAAAGCAAAAGAGGAGTCAAGAAGGCTGTTCAGATTCTGCTCTCCTCTTGTAAATTGTATGAAACTAGATTATTACAACTGGAAGGCCCAACAGATTTTATGGATCTTCTGCCTCACTGATAGGGTACTACAAGCAACATGCAAGGTAAAAAGCAGTGACATCCATGTGCTATGGTTATGCAGAGAGCTTTGCTTGCTACCAGAAAGGAATTGCGGTCACTGAAGCCTCAAAACACTGCTCTGGAGCATTCATAGAAACCCAGACCAAATAAAACAGGACAGTCTACTACAGCCAGAAGCTGTACAGGACACCCAACAGTCAAAATGCTTTTGTGCTGTTACAAACAGGCCTTTTTCCAAAAGTAAAGTTTACATGAACTCTGCAAACTGTTATGGACATGCACACTCTAAATTCCCAAACTGTTGCTTTTACTATCTTTTCCAAAAGTAGTAAGACAGACACACCGCCCTTCACAAGGGCCTACTCCTTGTGCTGTAAGACAACTGTCATTATAATTTTAATTCCTGGTATTACATTACTGCTCACATTCACCAGGAAGAAGAAGGAAACGAGGTACATAGCAGATCATTAACTCACAAAAGCAACCCCAAGTGTAAACACAGTGTGAGACAACAGCCCAGCTCCTCTCATCACTTTAAGTACAAACAGTACCTGAACAGATCTCTTCCCACCTAAAAAGCACAAGGGAAGCATTTTCTTTTCCTGTCAAGAGTAGAATTGATTTTTCCTGAAAATATTTTGTATCTAATTTCACCATCTCTGTTCTGCTTTTACATCACCACCCATAAAAGTCTCTCCTATGGACCACAAGTTGCTTGTGACAATGGCAGCACTGTCCTGAAAATGTGTTTCTAGTACTGGAGTGAATTTGTCAAAAAGGCAGCATGTCCAATGCCACAGCCTCTGCTGCTGGCCAAAAAGGCAAAAGTACAAACAGCCCTGGCAGGGAAAGGCATCTCTGTAACAAAACCAAAGTGTAAGTTAGAACACATTGATTTACTGCTTTCCTTTTAAAGGGATTGAGGAATACTCAAAGAAGTACACATAAAAGCACTTTTATGCCACATGGATGCTGAGCACACTGGTTCACCACATTTTGCAACAGTATGGTGTACTGTCAACTAAAATTAGAGAGAAAATTAAGGAAGTAGAGAGCAACTACTTCAGAACAACAAAGTAAGCAACTCCAACTTGCAAAAATGCTATAGTTTAATTTGCAACAAGCATAAGACTTGTCAGCTGATGGATTTACCTACTGGGTAGGTTGTGCTGCAGGTACAACGGCTAACCAGTATAGCGGGACCTCAGGGAACGATTGCTACCCAATGAAGCTCCAAGTGCTTCTCTCCAAAAAATATGGGTTTGCTTTGCAAAATGTCTGATTCAAATACATTGGCAGCTAAATCCCAAAAGTCATACAGAGTTTAATGTTGCTGAAAGGAAAAAGTTCCCTTTTGATGATGTACAAGTCCACAAGGAATTAACTGCGATTTAAGAACAGAAAAAAGCAATCCCATAAATCCAATTTACAGAGACCAAAAAGGAAACACATAGAATTTTGAAAGAATTCAAAGCTTCCTTTCCGGGCTACTAACCTACATTGAAAAACTCCCCAACAGTATTGAAAATTTCTGCTTTTTAAAAAAGGTTTAATTTTTACAAAACAGCTATGCTACACAAGTGCCATTATCTCCTGGCCATTACCTCTTGGATGTAAAATACAGCCACAGGATGGAGAAACTTAGGGCACCATGTAAAACAGACATTTGAAATGTAATGACCTCTTGAATCCTGATTTGACTTCCTTCAGGAATGTTAAAATACAAATGTATAAAGCCAGGCTATTGCTGTGATTATTTCTTCCACTGGAGTTTCTGGGAAACCGTGCCCACCCTGCAGTTTTCATCACAGTAATATTTTGTGGCCTCAATATTTTTACTTCAATGGGATAAAAATTAGATGATGACAGCTTCTGATCCCAGACCAGTAAGTTTTCCTTGGGCTGTAGCACGTTTTTAAAATCAAAGCTAGATTTTAAAAAGTAAAAATAAAAAATTAAACCAAAATTGTTTTGGAAATTTGTTCCTATGATTTGTCACTCTCAGTACTGAAAAGTGATCTACTCTGAACTATGACAACTTTAATTTCCAGGCATCGGCCTTACAGAATTACCTCCAGAATTACCTTACTGTCCCTTCAGACTCATTAATACAAGCTTATATTCCTAAATGCTGTTAGCAAGGTCAAGGTTCAAAACAGTAAGCGGTAAGTTAATTGAAAGTCTCCAAGAAATTACACTGGAGCCAGAGATACACTCTAAACCCTGAGAAAATCTTGTCAAGCTCTAAACCTTTCCAAAGTCTGGCAATGACCACATTTCAGATGTGGAAAGACAGAGCACTTCATTCAACGATAAAGCTTCCATAAGGTTTTTAGTGCTCTGTTTCCATCATTTTGAGTGCTGTAATGAAAAAGTAGGTCAATGCTTCTCATTTAAAATATTTAAATGTTTCACTACCTGAAGTTCATTGAAATATCAATCACCTGCCATGACAGAAATCTGTAAGAGCTGTTTTTCATCAACACCCACCTCTCAATGCAGTCACTGGCTTAAGGCCTACATGAAAGCCCCCCTCGTTACAGGTCTCTGACCCCAGAATACCTACATATGTTAGGAAGCAGAATTTACAGTTAAGACTAGTCTGACTTCCCTCTCCCCTAATGAAACACATGTGCTTCACTAAGTTGCAACATGCCCCAGCACCTGAGCAGCTGCTCAGTTTCCTTTGACTACAATCAGGGGTGTGCTCCTCCCCAAGGATGCTGTTTTGCTTCCCCAGTAAAGCCTACCCTTCATAGTAGGATATTCCATTTGTAAGGATGTTTGAGTTTACACATTTGGGCTCAGATCAGCTCTTATCACACTCAGGACAGTAAGCAAAAACTCCTCTGCTCTTCTCTGGTTGTCACAGGGATCCTAGAATCATAGAATAGAATCATTTTGGCTGGAAGAAGCCCTTGGGATCGTTGAGTCCAACCATATCCTGACAGATTTTTTTTCATACACAGAAGACTGAGCTCCTTCAGGTCAATAATTCTCACCAACAGCCATTTTATCTATTTTGATGGAAAGCGCTGTGAAGCCTTAACAATCAGGCCCAGTAATCTTTAACCAATACAAATGACAGCGGTACCCAGTCTTACTCCTAGACAGAGAATAACTTTTTGGTAGGGGGGAAAAAAGGTACAGTTTCTCTGAGGCTGAGAGCTTTACTCCTGTGTAAATCGCACTTACAAGTGTTCTGCTGAATCTACATCCATATGCTTCTCTTTTCCATTGGGTATACTGTGGTCAATGACTATTGTTTCAGTGTTGGCTAAACAAAATCCATTTGATCGCATGATTTCTGTTGGGAGAAGAAAGAAAAAGAACATGAAAACCTGCTCCCAAAAAAGCTAGAAAACAACTGCACATCATACAGAATTAACACAGTCATGAACTGGGATGTGTGTGTGACACTGAAAAATCTGTACATGAAAGCAGGAATGAAGAGTTGGTTTCACAGCTTCTTATATCCGCAAACTGCCCGTACTTAAGCAGTTTTAATCATGTAATCAATTCATGATATGGAGCATTTGAAACAAAGCCCACTTTCAGTCCCATTATTGCCAGTGGAAACATTTTTGTCACCCTTAGAAGAACGGCAGCCCATCCATCTCTTACAACCTACCAAGCGAAATATATAATTGTGTTTTTCCTAGAAAGTCCCAGGCTTAAGCCAGTTAAGCAAAAATCAGAAGGACGGGAGGAAGAAAATAAAAATTGATTACCTTTCAGGTTAATTCAACCACCACCTTTAAGCCATGTCAAACAATATCGCTTTCACACTGCCTGAAACTCTGCTTATTTGTTTCTCACCATGTAAGATGCCTCCACTCCAGAATAGCTAAAATTTATACCTAATTCCATTGACTTACTGCCATTGGGAGAGTTTATCACTAAAGAAGAGCATTTGATGTGAATGAGAAGTTAATCCATGTCCTTTATTACATAGAAAGACAAACTAGGCAAGTCACAAGGATTTTCTTCCAGTCACACGATCTTAGATGATACTAAGGCCACCACAAAAGGAAAATATTTCTCTGTGTAAATCAGCAGTGACTTAAGTGGGACAACTCATGATTTGCCTCAAGGTAAAAGGACCCTGTGTTACACCCTTCATTATCAGCACAAACAAAAGAAAATTGGTCTGTGGCATAAAATATGGTAGGCACACAACTTATATACAGGGAACACCTAAGACCTTGCCTTGAACAGACCAATTTGAACTACATAGTTGAACTAGTGAGCAGGAAAGGAGAAAAAAGAGAGGTAATTTTTTTAAGAGTACATTTAGATGTTCTTGCATTAAGATAAAACTCACTTCCCTATTTTTTGTGAGAAATTAATCTTGACTTATAGTCTGTATTTTGTTGATAAAAAACACTAAATCCCAGTAGAATCACACTAGAAATCTGCACTATGACTAAAATGAATGCCACCGTGCTTTCCTAGTGTCTTTGACAGGACCAAAGAGTTAACAGCATTTCATTGCAGTGTGAACTGCTTTAGACATTAACATTTGCTGCCATCTGCTGACATAACAACGCTGCCAGCCACTGAAACCATTTCCAGGGAGCAACAATCAGATGAGGCAAATCATAGAATCATAGAATGGTTTGAGTTGGAATGGACCTTAAAGATCATTGAGTTTAAACCCCCCGGCCATGGGCAGGGACCCCTCACACTAGATATCAATTACCAATATCTGCCTATGTTCTTAAATTCTTTGCAGAAATCATTTAAATGACAAAACTAATTACCACAAGATGCTTTTGGTCAGCTGCATAGGTAGGAATATCTTCTTCCGTTTAATTAGGTATGACTTGTCACAACCAAAATTAATACAGAATTAAATCAAATCATATTATTTTTCAGTTAATGTTGTTTCCACAGTTCCACTACATAGAGGCTGGCAGGGGAGTTCCCTTTGCTGCTCTCGTCTTTCCATCAGCCAAGCACCCTCGCTCCAAATTGAGGTTCATCTTGACCATCTCTGTGTTGTACCCACCATGTGACATCCTCAGTCAGGCACACAGAGTGTGTGTGCCCTAACAGAATACACAGCCTCACAAAAAATAATACAAAACTCTTCCAAACAGCAAAAAGCCCCAAGCCAGAGCAGTGCTGCAGTTTCTAACCAGTGCAATTCTAAAGACATTTATTCCTGATGCTTGCCTCTTTGAAAAAGAACAAGGTATCACTGACAGCAGCCACCCTCTGAAGTGTAGTTTGGGGACCTTTTATTTCATAATAGGTAGGTGCTAGGACCTACATTGCAGCTCTGGTCTCATGGAGAAGCAACATATTTCAGACAAAACCAGTGAATACGTTGTCAAGGGCCAGGGATGAGAACACATCCTGGTGTTCAGCAGCAAAGCCAGTAACCACATTCAGCCTTCAGAAGCTGACTCATGTCAGAAACATACACATGATGAATTGTATTTGAGGTTTCCACATCAACTCAAGGCATCATCCAAACCTCCCTAGCCACAGATGGGGCATGAGACACACATGTTGGCTACCATCCCTTGCTCCCAGGAAGCCAGACCTTTGTCACCCCTCCTTTGCAGTATGGCCTCAGGCACCCTTTTTTACAAACCCTGTGCAGCCATAAAGCCTGGGCTTGGGCAATTCTACAAGAAGGCAGGACAGATGGCCTGATAAGACCATGGTTCTCACTGAGGCTCTGTATTACATAGTACATTTCTAAAGAGCTATAAGTGGGCTCGTAAGCCATTTAATTAAAGGATTATTTATTTAACTAGTTTGCTTAGAACCAGAGCTCAGGATAACGGAATCATGGAATTGTCAGAGTTGGAAGGGGCCTCTAGAGACTATCTAGTCCAACTCCTCTGCTAAAGCAGGATTGCCCAGAGCACATCACTCTGGACTGCAGCCAGGTGAGTCTTGAAGGTCTCCAGAGAAGGGGACTCCACACCCTCCCTGGGCAACCTGTTCCAGGGCTCTGTCACACTCACCGTAAAGAAGTTTCTCCTCGTATTCAAATGGAACTTCCTATGTTCCAGCTTGTGTCTATTGCCCCTCATCCTATCACTGGGAACCACTGATCAATTACAAAAAAATGATCCTGTATGTAAGACTGATCCTTAAGAAACACCTTACACCTCTAGCACGTTGACACGCTGACTGGCCATTAACCCATATAAGTTTCACACTAAATATTTTATACACCTTGGAGGATTCTATAGTATTTCCCTTTTATTTCGTACTCTGGAACAAACTTTTCCACCAACACAAAACCAGCAGTTGCCAGTAGGCTCACACAAAACATTTAAGTGTAGAAATACAAAACCAGACACACCAAAAAGTCCACAAACCTTTCAACAACAGTCAGGAGCAAATGCAGAGGGGACAAGCTGAAAGAATAGGCAAGGACAGAGTAATACCACTCTCCATTTTACCCATTAGCAATCTGTGGTTTAGAAATTTCCTGTGTCTCCACCTGTGACAGGTTTCAATGTAGATTTCCTTCACTTGCTTCTCTAATTCCTTTTTGAAGTCGTTTATACTTTCAGTTTCACCACATATCCTATGACAATGAGTTGCACTCCTTAACTGTGCTCCGTAGGGAAAAAAAACAATAACATTTCTTGTGTTTGTTTAAACCCTGTTGTCTATCAACATTATTGGATAACCTATAGTTCCTGTTTCATGTGAAGTACAGGGTAATTGACCTCCTTCTATTCACAGCTTTGTAGACTTCCATCATATTCACACTCTGTCGTCTCTTCTCAAAGTTGAAGTGGCATTATATATTTAACATTTTTCTTAGAGAAGGTGTTAAACAATTCGAATCCTTGTCATTCATTTGTATGATTTTAAATTATCTTATATCCTTTCTGAGACAGAGAGACCAGAATTGTACATGCTGTATTCAGGATGGGGTTCTGCTCCTTTCTTCTGTTCTCCTTTCCTTTCTTAAGAATAACTAATAGTCTCACTGATGGTTTTGGTCACCACTTGGCACCGAGCTTATATTTTCACAGAACATTTTCACCATAGCCTCAAAATATCCTTCTTAAGTGGTAACAGCACTATCATATGTGATGATAGTGAGGACTGCATTTTCCTTGCACCCCCATCTTTGCATTTACCAGCCTTTAATTTTGGCTTCCACTCTTCTGCCTTAATGCATGTTGCGTAGGATATCAAAGCTAATTATATTTTCTATATTTGAAGCAGACTATGGAGAGCTACCTTTGGAATTGCTGGTGGAGAAAGCAGAAGGGGAACAACAGCAGATACAGTTGTTTTCATTTTGTAATTCTTGTGTCAAATGTAGGAAGCTAACAACTCTTACCTGATATTTTAACTGGACTTTGAAAATTTGGCTGAATCTTATGGACATTATCATTTTTTAGAACTTGGTCCAAAGGAGATCTCTCAAAGAACGTGAGGACAACTTCAGATCTTGAATACTTAAAAAGAGAAAAAGAAACAGACATCAGTTTTTACCAGTAGCTTGCTTTGTCCCTCTTCTGCCTTTCCACCCCTTCATAGTATGACGGAAAGACATGTTTACGAGCAGCAGCCTGTAAGACATCATTGTATGATTCTGGCACTCAATACTTCTCCAAGATACTCAATAAATAGGTACTTCTTTTAGAATGTGGCAAAGTCCATCACTTTCTAATCTGCATGGGAGTGTGACCATCAAGGAGGAGTCAAGCTGGGCTAAATGTGGAACTTGGCTTACTCACCTTCCAGGGCATGTTTATAATAGTCTTCAGAAGCTTTTCCACTTCATTAAGTCTGGCTTCTATATCATGGGCCTCTTTTATTGTGATGAGCCCTAGAAAGAAAGTAAACAGATCATGAACATAGACAAAAGCCCATTTCCATATGCACACACACTTTAGCAGCCAGAAGCACCTGCTCAGGAAGAGAAGAACAACCTGAAATATCATGCCTCCCAAAAAAGTCTTTCAACCCAGAGGAATGATAAAGCGTGTGCCCCAAACAAAGGTGGGTGTAGTTACAAGCAGATTTGCAAGTCTGACACAAATTCAGCTGTTTATGGTCATATTTAGGAGTTGCAAGACTTCTTAGAACCACCTACTCCCTCATCCACAGTTTCACTACACAGCATTCCCAGCAGTGACAATCCAACAGCCTGTTTTCTGCTTTCAAGAACCATGATTCATCCCTCTTTTTTTTTGTCAATAAAAAGCAAAAGAAAACCCAAGAAAACTGAAAAACACAACCCACAGATAAGAGGAAAGAACTAAGCACAAGGTAAACAAAAGCTTTGGGGGCAGTCTCGTATTTCTCTGAATGAAAGCCCCAGGGAGCAGTCCAAGGAAGATTTCTCAGTATCACATTCTTCAAGCACAAAACAACTTTATGTATTTATTTCACAATCACCAAATTATCACCATGCTGCAGAAGGAATTAAAATGGAAATTATGAGTTGCTCAGTATGGGAATCTTCAACTGTAAAAAACAAACAACCACCCCCCAAAAACAAACACACACACAAAAAATCCCTAAAAGCTGGAGCAGAAAAAGATCCAATATATCAAACACATCAAAACTAAAAGTCTGCAAAGCAGTCTGTGAGAAATTCAGGAACAACTGAATTTCTTCAGCTTCTGAAGAAACAACTTCAATATACTAGAATTGTGTTAAAATACATGCATCTCCACCTCCCTATTCAAAAGATAGACAGAAAGAACCATCAAACACACACAGCATCGGGACAACATTCTCAAAATTCTTCAGTCTGCATCAGTTCTTGTGTGTTATTGACGAGATACTATCCCATAGAAACTTTTCAGACTAAAGCGTGACTTTGAAGCTGTCAGCTCTCCTCCAATTACAGCTCTAAATAAAACAGAGATTGTCTCCGGAGCAACCAGGTTTACTTCATGGCCGTCACACAAAAGTAGCCCCGTTGCATAAGCCTTTCTATTGCTCCACAGTCCCTCATTTTGCCTGTCTTTGTCAGCATCGATGCCACCTCGCCCTGGCACAGCTCGCTCCCTCTTTTGACAGCGGAGCAGAGGATCCCAGCAGGCATATTAAGGAAGGCAGCCATGTAGCCTACATGGACCAGTGTGCACTATAGTCAGGTAGCTTTGCATGGAAACTCTGAAAGGCTGTAAATGGGAATTAACTTATCTGCATGTGCCCACAGACTGCGTATTAGCTGGGTCGTGCTTGATGTTACAGACCTGAATTGCAGACCAGCACCCTTCATATTCCTAATTACTGGGTGGGAGCAGTCCTGGGTGAATCTGCTTCACCCCTCCACAAATATGTCATCATCCCACATCTGAACAAAGTTCAAACCTCTCCAAAACAAACAAACAAAAAAAGTATTTTCATCTTCCCTATAAAGAAGCTGCCAATGACCCCACGGCTCAGACACCCACCTATGATGTTGGAAACACGCTGTTGCCCTGCTGTAGCCCACATTGGAGAAAACAGAGCTAGCAATCCCAGTGCTGGCTCCCACAGTGTGCCTCCACTTTCCCTGCTGGTCTTGCTCCAGTCTGTGGAACTGCTGACACATTCAGAGCAGAGACTGCCCAGCTGCGGCTCCCACCTCACAGGCAAACCTCTCACTTCACTGCTGATTCCCCTGGGGTCCAGCATTCCACTGCTCTCTCTCAAACCTGCCCTCGACCTCAGACCCTTTCCCAAATAAGCATTTACTGTTGAAACTACTATTTTAGCAGGGAGAGGGATACTTTCAAACAAATTAAGATATTCAGGAGAGGAAAAAAAAGGAAAAAAACAACCAACCAAACACACACAAAAAAAAAACAACAAAGAAAAAAAAACATTGCAGCAGAACACTGAGCATTCATCCTATGAGGAAAACCAGCCAAGCAGTTAGGATTTTCTCTCATTAGCAATCAGGGAAAGCATCTGCAGCTCCACACAGCTTTTCTGTGCTTCAGCAAGAGAAGTCAGACCAGGCAGTCAGTCTGTCACACTGTCACAGATCACCCAGTGGGAGGTTTTACAGCTTCTTGCATTCACCAGGAATTCCCAACCCTGGTATATTCCTCCTTCCAGCTCTTGGAAAGGCCCCAGCCATGCAAGCCCACACTCTGACTTGGAAACTGGCACAGATGACTTGTAACATCTGACACAATAAAAACTGTTTCTTACTGAAGCTTTTAGTAATATCAAAACCAAAAGGCAGACAGCGTAGGAAGGAAAGCAAGTGATACATCTGCCTGGACAGCTTCCTCTATATGTGCCTAATGATTACAGATGCTCAGCTTTGGGGTGTAAAGCTGCTTGACCTTACATGAATTCCCCATACAGGGAATTCAGTTTGGCTGAGCTAAAGCCTTCCTTTTCATATGTCTACAGTCTAAATACACAGAAACCACTTGACTGGAGATATATATATATCTGTACTGAACCCTATAATTTCTTCTGCACTAGCCACAGAGTTTGTAAGGCTCTCATTTATCTTAATTCTACAAGTCTCTGTTTTTAAGAGTTAACAGATGCCCTCGTGGTTTTCAGCTAGGGGTAGCCTATGATCATACAGCCCAAGGGATTGCTCACAGCCCGACAGCCACACCAGCCAGGGCAAGGCACTGTCTGCCCAAGTATGCAGGAGGAGCAGAGGCCCCGATCCCTGCTTTTGCTCCCTTTCAGCACTTGCTAACTGACTGCTGTCATCAGCCACAGCACATACATCCATGAGGGAACCTGTGATTTCACGAAGTGAAGTCTCGTGGCACCTTAAACCAGTGGCAACACTGGTTTAAGGTGCTCTCAGCCTCCTCTGCAACTCATTTCCTTTCCCACACCGCAGCACAGGGCTGCCTCTGCTTTGCCAGCACAATTAGGAGAGCAGCAGGGAATACCTCAAACTGCTCTTGTCAAAGGCTTCACCTCAGAAAACCCCAGCCTAGTGTGGTGTTTTTCCCCCTGTGGTGTTTTCCCCTCCCTGTTTTTCCCCCTCTTGTAGAAGAGGCAAGAGACTGCAGGCTAGCATGCCCCATCCAAGCTCCTTTCTCACCAAGGCACCACACTGAGCTTGAGCAAGAATAAGGGCTTGTGTAAAGAAGGGTCACAGAACTGCACCCAAGCTTTCTGTCTCTATTTGTGGGGGTATATCCCCTGCCTGTCTTCTTTTTTCTGTTTGGAAGCTTTGACAAGGCATAGAGAAAGAAAAAGAAAAAACAAGAAAAAAAAACACACCAGAGACTTGTGTAGGAATTCCAGAGGCTGGAAGCGCCTGAGCAAATAGGCACACATACATGCCAGCTGCAGGCAGACCCAGCACCTCCACCATTCATTACCAATCTGACACCAGTACACAAGCTGGATGCATCTGGAGTGCACGGGACTCACTGGCCACGTATGCAGCATCCGTACAGCAGCTACATCGTGTCCTGAGGCCGTTGTCTCTCTGCCTGTGGACAATAAATATCTTTCCATCTGGGGCTTTTAGACCCCAAGAACCCTTATTCAGACAGTTTGCTATAAAATGAAAGTAAGACACTAATAAAGCAACCAGTAGCCTGGAACCAGTTGCGCTTTCTTCCACTTGTTCAGCCATACAACAGAGCTGAGCTGAGAGCTGGGAAATCTCATTGTGAGGTCATGGTGAAAGGCTGTTCTCATGCCTTTTCCTTTGCCCTGGCTGCTGTCTGACTGCTAATGGAAAACATGAGCAAACTCCTCCCAGGAAAACTTTGCTCTCCGTCTTGTTACCCATACTGTGCTTGGACAGTCAACTATCATTTCAAGTGATTTAAATGCTGTAAATGCCTCCATTTATAGGGCTTGAGGTAAACTGGAGTCCCACTGGCTCCTTTTTTTACCACAAATCCTGCTGCCAAATAGCACAAACCTCTAAGGTTTCTTCACCCTGCACACAAGGGAGCCCATGCGCCGAGTGACAGGGAGGGCTCAGGCACACTGCCTAACCCAGGGTGGCACTTGCCTATACCTGGGATATTTGCTTTTAGCAGGGCTTTGTTGAGCACACAACCCCCTGTAGTTGGCAACCTCAGTTTAAGAAAGGAGGCAGCGATCCCTTTCATGTTTTCTCTGCCCCTTTCCAGACCAAGAGCCTCAGGCAGAGTCCTTAAGACTCTGGAAAGGATTTGCCCGCAGTTTGAGACCACACATACATGGCAACTTTAGGCAGCATAGCAACACATCCCTGGAAAAACATGGCACAAACAGCAGTGTCGGCCTGCAGCAGACCTCCTGCTCTGGGACCCTGGTGCCGGAGCAGCTGCAGGAGGCTGAGAGAGCCGGCGAGCAGCTGTGTACCTGGCACACTGGTTCACGGAGTGGGAGAGGGTCCCAGAGCTTCAAACAAGCAGGAAACGAGCTCAGCAGAGGAGGAGAATGAACTGGGAGCCAATTCCTGATGTCAACGCACGAGTTTTGGTAGGCCTATTCTATTACTGCCATGTGAGCCCCCAAATCTGCAGCTAATGATTTTCTGACAACCGCAGATAACGCGCTGCACGTTTCTCCCAAATGAAGCAGGGCAGGAATCACAGCATGTGCTCATAATGCAATCACAATGCAGTCCTGGCGGTAGATGTCTGTGATGAGCATGTTGTTTCAACAATCCTCTAGTGCCTTCAAGGGAGAGTAAGTTCATGGCTAAGTCAAGTATGTCTCATATGCCATCTCTCGATGACACAGAGAAGACTGTTTTTCTGGAGATGTGTTGCTATGTACAAGTCTCTATGTATACATGATTTCAAACTGTGGGCAAACCCTATTTCTCCAACCTGAAGGACTCCACTCCAGGCATGTGGTCAGGGGAAGAACAAAGAATGTCCAACAGGTCTCCTATTTTCTCAAAATCAATTCAATATGTATAGGAGGTTGAGCAAGAGCAGAACCCAAAGTGTACTTTCTGAAGATGTGTGCGAGATGGAATGGTGATACTCCTCAATGCTGTGTATTTTAGTATGTACATGAAGATTAAAATATTGCATTGGGCCTTCCTCACCTAACCCTCTCCATCTGCCATGGGAAAACTGCAGAGTCGATATCAAAGAGAAAAACGGAGTAGCAAATAAATCCAGGAAGAAATCTTACTGTGTTCTGCTAACCCACACTGCAAGAAAGATTTAAGGCCTATAAATTCAGATCTTGAGCCTATCCTTCTCTCTTTGCACACTGCAGTGCTCAATCTTTTTTATCCTGTACACTCACTGCCCCCTTCTCTCAGATATGTTCTAACCCATACACACACAATTCAGGATGTAGATGAGGAAATAGCAGGAAGGTCCCAGCCACAAGAGGAGGTACATACAAATATCCAACAGAAGAGTTCAATCTGGTTCATCCAATGAAGGGCCAAGTTCAAAGTCAGATCAGGCTGCTGAGGACCATGTCCAGTCAACTTCTGAAATCCCCACGGACAGATATTCCACAGTATCAGGCAGGAACCGAAGCTACTCAGCAGGGACATGGATCAAGGCTGAAAGGTGGCAGCTCAGCCCAATGATTTCTGCCGATTTGCTCTTTTGCACAGCTCCCCATTTCCTCCAGCTGCTGAACACGGCTCTTCTCTGTACCGCTTCAGCTGGCATCTTTCTCTGCTTCATGGCCACGTCGCCTCTCTGCTCCCAGCAGCTGCCCTGGTAGCATCCCTCCTCCCCAAAGACATGTGTTCCCTGAATCTCATTGTCTGGGAACTACAGCATTAGCCATCTCAGACTGGACTAACAGGAGGCCAAAACAACTCCCACTTACTGCTGCCCCCCCTCTGACAGAGGAGAAGAGAATAAAAGGTTGTTAGAAGGACAAAGGAATACTCAGTGGTATGTAAAGGCAGGAAATTCAAAAAAGCAGCAGATGGGAAAGCTTGTTTCACACAACTTTTCTTCAATAACTCTGAAAAAATAACACCAAAGGAATTCCTTATGTCCAAGGACTTGATAAAATCCAGAAACGGGCAGATAATTACGGGCAATCAGGGATATCAGATCTGCAATTACCAGAGATCAGGACTGTCACTTTTCTGTTCTCTGCTGGTTATTTATGCTGACTTCTGGAGCATCTGGTTGTCATCACTAGGGATAGAATCCCAGAGATAGCCATGGCACTGATCTGACTTAGTCTACCAGCTCTGGCAACTTCTCTTTGATGCCTCTTGCCTAATTCTACAACACCCTTCTCTTGGGGAGGACACACTTTCCCCTGCACCTCATGGGGAAATACATCCACCTTGTATGACAAGAGCCACTACAGCCTCTAAAATCTTCACAAAGGATTCACTATTTAAGCATCACTGATGTGATCCATCTCAGTAACATTACTCAGGGAGCAGCTAAAAGGGTATGATGGAGTTGAAAAGAGGGGTGCAGGGGGACAGGATTTTGGAATTTATTACATGTTGTGCTGCCCTTCTTAAACTTGATGCTAATGAATAAAATAGGGACAGGTTTTTTCAAGAGGTGTGAGTACACAAAGTGCATGTAAGTCACTGCACACTTTTAGACTAGGTAGCAACATGCGTACTCAAGGTACTGAGAGAAATCTGTTAGATGCAGAGAGAGTGAGCTTTCAAACCCCTGTCTGCACTGTGCACACCTAGCTCTAACATAGGTCACTTCTTTTGCAGTTCATATGCAGCTGATGTGAAAATACAGATGGAGCAAACTCCTGTCCAAACAACTGTCCAACTGAAATGCCCCAGAGCAGGAGTTGTGACCGTGACCATCTGAGGACCCTGGTGCACCCAAATAAACAAACACCCATGCAGAGCAAGGAGGCAAGTTAAAAGCTGAGAAGTCCAGACCCTCCAGCTGTTGGGTTTTCCATACATGTATTATTAGTTACGGGATCTCTGGAGGGGAGGAAGCACCTTCTGGTGACAGAACTAAGCAGACTGGCCTTCCCCGTAGAGCTCCCTGTCTTGATACCTATGAGCCACGTGAGAGAAAAAGATGTCAAAGAAGCATGAGATACAAGTGAACAAAGCAGTCAAAGCCTGATGAAAAAGACAAGCTCCTACAACCTTGGTTAGCACTGATTTCTTATCAGGCGAGAGCTGTCATGAAAAAATAACCTCATTTCCATTCCACCAAAAGCCTCTCAAACACACTCAGTCCACCACAAAAAGGAAACCTGTGCCTAGCTTTATAACAATACAGCAAGCTTCATTTATCTCCATCAGTACTGATGAACCATGAAATTCAGCTAATAAAGAACAAACCCAGAAGCCCCAAACTTAATTTTGGTTATACAGCACTGCTAGAGCCTGATAACCAAGAGCTTCATCCTTTGTCTGCCAGACAGCTCTGAGCAAGCTCCACTAATGAACTGTTGACAATGTCAACAATGAAAAGAGCACAATAGATGCAGTGTATTTATCTGTATTGTCACAGCACCAAAACAGCTGCTGTCTGTGGAACGCACTACACTGCTTCTGTAGCACCCCCTCTTCTCATAAATCACACTCCCAGATGGTCTTATAAACACCACCACCACCACTATAATGCAACATATAGAAAACCATGTTATGAATGCGACATTTGCAAGCAAACGTAATGTTCCTGGGGTGGCTTTTCAGGAGCTGCCTTCCTCTTTGTGCAAGTCCTTCCAACAGCGTCCCTGGAGGAACATCCCATGTGCTTCCTGGTGTACAGCCACTCAGACACGGAAAACAGATGATCATCTGCTTCCTGAATGAGGCAATCACGCCGGGGGGCAGGCACAAGCCTCAGAGCTAGAGCTTGCATTAGTCATCTGGGATGGACTACTAAGGCTCTGCTGCAGGTGAAGTGACCACCTCTATGCTATGAGGGCAGCTACAGATGCAAAGTTTCTATAGGAAATCTCCACCTTTGTTGAAGAGCTGCTCTGGATGGACAGAGGTTGAGCACTGGCAAGGCAGAAGGGAACAGAAAAGTTCTGGAGAGCCACAGATAACCGTGGATGGCAGCAAGCTGGTGAGGGAAACTTGGAGGCAAAGAAAGGGAACAGAAAGCGGCTCAGGGAAAATGATTTGGAGTAGCAGAGAGAAAAGAAAGGAAAGGAGACCAAGAGGGTAAAAGGCCATGACAGAGCAGAATAAGTCAGAGGAGGGATGGAAAGAGGGAAAGGGGAGGAAAATGAGCACTTTGGGAAGAGAGAACCCATCCAGTAAAAAAATAATATCTCTAAGACTGAAGAGAGTTTCTGACTTGATGGCGTAGAGTATCAGAGAAGAACCAGGCTACACGTAGGTGCGATATGAACAGTGACATTGGAAGAGCATCTGAGCCTCTCCATTCTGATGACAAAGGCAACAAAACAGTGGCAGAGAGGATTGCCAGAAACTACCCCCACCACTCCAATGGCAAACCAAATCCCAGCTTTGAAAGGCTGCTACGGTGCTCTTCTGGCTTCCTGACCTGCCCTTAATGGGCTGATCCTGCCCATGCTGAAGTCAGAGGCAGGTGCCTGACTGCTGACTGCACTGAAGCTGGATTGGGTTCTAGAATAAATCTTACATGAGAAACCCTTAGAAATAGTATTTAGAAGAAATAGGAGGGGAAAAAAAAAAAAAAAAAAAGAGTACATTTTCAGGTACTTTTTCAGATTTATATTTCACTTTCCATATCTGTTGAGTCTGTTTTAACTATTCCTAAATCATTAATTTTAGGTCAGTTTTTAAGTCCATAGTGCTGCCTTTCTCATCAAGACTGATTTAAATACAAAAGCTGGTTATTTTGCATATAGAAACAGACAGATGAGTCGCATTAGCCTGTATTCTAGCTTTGCTAAGAGTGAACTAGCCCGTGTTTCTCTGTGATCCTCTTCCATGCATCTGCCTGGAGCAAGGGATGGGCACATCTCAGACACAAATAAATCCTAGCAAGTCACTGGTAACATCACAGTGAATCATATTCAGTCACCCTGCAGGTATGCACATATCTAACCTTGATTACCAGCTTACTAGTAAGATGCCTTGTGTTGTGAATGTCCTTGGCCCTTAGCACCATGATACACTCCAGATGCAGAGAGGGCACTTTACCATGTGCTGTTGTTAGTTATCAAAGACAAGGCCAGATTGTGTGGATGCCATACTCCCCCCTGGAGACCTCCCCTCTTCTCATATCAAAGAAAGGGCAAGATGAACAGCCAAAGCAGAAATTTGTACCTCCTCTCCTCTCTCTGTCATCTCAAAGCATTCTGCAGATCTGAGAAATATGAAGAGGCAGAGCATTGTGGAAGTCAGTCCAAGGAGATAGGGGTGGAGAAAAAAAGGGAGAGGGTCATTTGCTGTTGCTGAGTGAGAAAAGGAGCACACTCCTGCTCAGTGTGAGCTGTTTGCTGAAACCAGCAATAATGGTAATAGCCAACTCTTTCTAATATTGCTGACATTTAAAAAAATATCTTCTTCTAAAAAGTTAATAACGTCAAATAGCTCAAGCTTTCGCTCCTCAACCATATCCCTTATGCGTAATGTACTGCAGCTTGACTGAGCTGTAGGATAATGCTAGTCCTTTTAATGCTCCTTAGGCAAATCTGTAGGAACTCTGGACTCCTTCAATGCAATGCAAATTAGGTCTGCAACATTTCACCACTTCCTTCAGATAAAAGGCACAGCTAATATTCACCTTCTTTCAGACAGCCTAAGATAAACACACACACATACACAAACTCACATACATATGCAAACACATCTGTATGCATATAAAAACATCCACAAATGTATATGACTGAGTGCTAACATACAAAAGAGTGTGCTTCTGTCAGGTGTTTTTGTTGGGTTAAATATATTGAGCTTTACTGTAGGCAGCAGAACATCTGCTTTTAAGCAGGACGTTAAGAAACCATGTTTACCCCGAGAATTTTCTAAAGACCGGACATGCCCCATGCAATCTTTTCTTACATCCAAAGCTTTGCATCATTGTCACTCAGTTAAATGAGATTTTTATGTTTCAACTTAGTGAAGTTACACAAGGCTGTGGCCAGTCACTAAAATGCTGGTATGATGAAGTGTTGTCTATGCAGAGAAGCATGCTCTGCAAAGTAATTTTCTTTAGAGCAGGAACGGCACAATTTTAAAGAGTATTACTGAAATTGTGGAGTGCACTGTGATTACTTAGAAACTACTCCTGATTTTTATTCCATCTCTGTTGCAAAGTTAACCCCCACCCCCTCACCAAGCTGAACACATCATGATCTGCTTATATTGGGTTTCGATTTTTCAAATCCTGGACTGATGCTTTGCTCATTCCTGATTCTACTGAAGTCAGTACGCCTGTTCCTGAGATAAGGGTAAGTGAAGGTTGCTGGCTGTAGGTCTCAGGCAGGAATTGAGCATTGCAGACTGAGGATGCTTACTCTTTCCCAGCTGTTCAAGCACTAATGATGAATGTTACCTGGGACTGTCAAGTAAAGGCAGTGCAAGGGACTATAATCCCATCTGTCTCTAACTGCACAAATGATGCCTCAGAGAGCTGTGAAAAGAGTTTAATATTTTGCAAAAGCTGTGATGGACAGGAGAGGGACTATACTCATTTGACAGATGTGCTGAAGAATGAGAATTCCTTTAGGACGCGCAGAGGCTCCTATGCCTAAGCAATTGGAGGGAACACACAAGGAGGAGCAGGAGCCAGAGCCATCAAGGACTCAGTCCATCTCCGGCCAGACCCAGCACACACCCCAGCCTGGCTGCCAAACTACTCTTCAGAGCCCCATAAAGACAACAAGTAAAAGGACTACTGGCACTCTGGGAAGTCAAATTTTAGTCACAAAGACCCTGGCAGGTGCTGTGCCCTGCAGGCCATGGGCAGGCATACTGTTAAAGGTCATGTTACTTAGAATTTACTGCCACTCAGCACTACTAAAAATCACACTCAGAGTACTACAATTAGGGCACCCGCAATGGATAATAAATTTTCTCAGTATTTTAGATCCCCGGTCAGCAACCAAATCATGTGAGACACGGTATATAAGCACGCTGTGCCAGGCACACAGCAAGACTGGAAGGTAGGGGTTGCAGGAAGAGCCAGAGTAGTATCCCATTCCCAGCCTGCACCCAAGTAAGGAGAGATAGCCCCTGGCTCCAGCACCAAGCACCCGCAAGCATCGCCCAGCCCGCACCACGGCGAGGGCAGCAAGGGGATGGCGGGGCTGCTGACACCCCGGCAGCCCTGCGCCCATCTCCGCCGTCTGCAGAGGGCACTCGGGGCCCGCGAGTGACGGCGGGTGTCCTCCGGCGCAGGCAGAGCCGAGCTGCCACCTCCCCGCAGCGGGAAGGGGGAAAGCCCCGCGCCGGGAGACAACCGCCAGGGAGCGGGCTGCGATTCCCACCACCGAAAGAAGATAAGGAGAGGGAAAGGAAACAGCATTTTTAAATTAGTGACACCCCTACTACCCCCTCACCCCCCTAGAGTTTAGGGATCTGGCAGGACAATAGAAAAAGACCTGCCTTACTTTAAACACCCGTCAGAAAACATCTTTGGCGAGTCAAACCTGGGAGACACGCTCTGGTGCTGTCCCACCTCGCAGAGAACGAAGCCAGCTGTCACACAAGTAGGGCCCAGAAGTAAGTCCAGTGGATTTACATCACTATGCAGGGTGCAAAACCAACCCCCAGAGTCTCAAACGCCCCTCTCTGAAAGGGGGGGGGGTCACACTAGCAAGGTGAGAGGTGATGTGAAAGCAGCAGAGAACTTCTCCGTCTTCTCACAGGGGAAAACGTACACAAAATAACAGCTTATCCACCCTCCTGTTCAATCAAATCATTTATGTAGTTACTCAAGCAACTGGGGACACTGCAAGTGCTGCGTACACATCCATTTTTGTATGAGCAGAAGCTCCGCAGCACTCTACACACTTGAAATATCTTAGAGCAAAACCCATAACTGCACCTAAAAACCACCCCAAACGGTAAACAAATTAAAATCAACCCCCAAGGCGGCTTAACAGGTACATTCTGCTTCTGCACAGAGCGGCCTGAGCACGGGCAGCATCCCCTGAGCTGGGTTAATCCACTTCAGAAACAAAAGAGAAATACGGCTCTGACCGCTGGTGCAATTCCCTTGCTCTGCAGAAGTTATGCGAGGAATTATGCCAGCTCCCAGAGTCACTCCGTCCACTGGCAAGCGCCGCTGCCTCTTTTTTTCCCCTGCTCTCCTTGTGGCAAACAACATACCAACACGCGGAGATTTTTCAGCTACAGCTCTTCTCCTGCCAACAACCCCACCTCGGGAAGCCTCGGGAAAGCAAGAGGCAGGGAAGAGGGGCAGCGCCAAGAGGGACCCCTCTGCTCCTCAAGCCCAGCCCGGAGCCGGTTGCTGGGCAGTTTCCGGGCAGCCTGGGCAGCGGCGGGGCTGGGGTCTCCCTCCTGCGGGAGCCCCGGAGTTCGCGGGGCAGCCCTTCACCGCCGCCGTACACTTACCAAAAAAATATAACAGAAATCAACGATTCGGGAGAAGTTTCCGACCGCAAAGCGCCCCCGCAGCTTTCCAGTTCCGCCCCCCCCTCCGCCCCGTCCGGTCCCGTAGAGTCTCCAGCTCATCACCCCCCTTCCCACCCGCCCGGCGGACACCGCCCGCTCCGCCACGGCCGCCGTCGCCATCCCCGAGGAAGCGGCAGCGGCAGAAAGCCCTCCCGCCCTCCAACTAAGCAGCGAGGGCCGGGTCCGCGGAGGCTGCTCAAACCTTGGAGCAAGGGGGAGCGGGACAGCTCGGGCCTGTCCTCGGGGAAGGAGTCGAGAAGTCGCTTGAAGAGACGGCCGAGATCGGAGTAGCTGCGGTGCAGGTAGAGGATGTTGCGGTCCGACCACTCGGTGCGGATCTCGTAGAACTCTTCCTCGTCGCCCCGCCGGCTGATGATGAGCCGCCGGATCCCGTTCACCCAGCAGCCCCGCACGTACATGTTCACCAGCGAGGTTCCCTCAAACACGGCCGAGGCCATCCCGCCGCCGCCCGCGCATCCCCCACCGCCGGCGGAGGGCGAAGCGCACCGCCCCGCGTCGCTGCGGCCAAGTTAAGAGGAGGAGGAGGAAGAGGAGGAGGAAGAGAGAAGAGGGGTGCCACCCGCCGCACGGCCACCCCCTTGTCCCGGCCCTGCCCTGCCAGCCGGGGCTGAGCCTCCTCCCGGCGCTGGAAGGAGTGCCCGCCGGCGCCTCATAGACGGCGGTCCGCAGCAAGGGGACAGTCCGAGCACCCCTGTCCCCGCTCTGCTGAGATCGCGGCACCGAGCAGGGCGGCTCTCACCCCCTCCCGGGGCGGGGAACAGGGTTGCTCGGCCCCTTCTTCCCCGGTAGAGCCCCTCCCGTCCAGGGCGGGGAGGGGGGGGGGAAGCGGGGCTGTCCGCGGCCGCTGTGGCCCCTCCGACCCGACTCCGGCCCCGTAGCCAGCGTCCGCTCCCTCCGCCAAACACCCGCGGTCCCCACGGCGGGATCCTCCTCTTCCTTCTCGGGACGATTTCGCAGACGCCACAGCCATGACGAGGAATTTTTTTCCCCTCCCAGTGACCCTAGGACTTTTTTTTTTTTTTTTAATCCTAACTTCCAAGCCGGCCAGCTGAGGCAAGAAAGGGGGGAACTGCTTACGTCGCCGCCGGCTGCGGCATGCGAGGCTGTCAGCCCCGGCACCGCACATGGCTGAAAAGTGTCCCTTGCTGCCTTCGGAAGCTGGAACGGAGACCCCTGAAAACTTGAGACACTGTAAAACAAGGAATTGTGTGGGAGATACACCTGGATGCCTGAAAATGCTTAGAAGCTGCAGGGTTATAATATACATACTGAAGGTGAAGTGAATGACAGTGCGGAGACATGGAATGCGTCACCCAGGATGGGCCTCTGCTTGAAGGCAGTGGTCTCCAGCACCAGGCTTTCTGCTGCAGAGGGGCTTGGTGGGGCAGAGAGAGGCGGTAGGTGACTTGCCAGGGTCATGCCATGGCCTCAGGGCAGGAGAGACCTTTCCTGTTTCTATAATTTGGGGAGGTCGGAGGTCATTGGACTCACACTACCTACTATCAAATTTAAGCCAGGTTTTGCCAGCGTGACATCTGTGGCTCAGGAGGCCAGGAATTCACACAGAAACACTGTGGGTGCAGTTTAACTGCTCAGGAAAACCAGCAGAGCTCAGAGACAAGACCACCGTTACGGGTGTCAGCCAAAAAGTAGTGCATGGAGAACATCACAGCTGGATCAACTTGAGACAGTGCAAATAACATGCTGGGGCAGGGGGGGAACACGATGACACAGAGGTGAAAGATACTTAATGGCTTTCTGTAAAGTGCACAATTAAATAACTAAATCACACTCTTTTCAATAGATAATATGCTACATGTTTTTGTGGTAAACCAACTACAAACCAACAAATGCAATGATGTCTCAATCTCCCTACTCAAATACATAATTGCATATTTTCTTGATTTAACTTCTACACAGCAAAACTGGTTTTAGTTCACTTTGAAGCACAGTCATATGTAAAGAATGTAAACAACTGAGCCCCATCTTTCTAAACAGAAAGACACATGCCTGTTTACTGGAGCTTCACTCTACAGCACCTGTGGACATTTCTTGAGAAAATCTGCGTTTTTCAAAACAGAACTGCTGATACTTGAGATGTTGGAGTGGATCCTGAGGCACTCAGCATCGATTCATATTGAACCAACTTCATTGAGAACAGTGCTGGGCTCGTAGTTGTGATACAAAACCAGAAAAAGGAAACATCTTGAAGATACACACTTTCCAAGGAGAGCTGTGTACCCCTGCCTGGAGCAAAGTGTGCGGCAGAGCCCCCCCCCCACTTCACCTTGGATCACCATGAGGGTTTTCACATCACTGTCTGGCCAGACATCTCCTAACTACCCCATGTTAGCTGTTCAGAGTGGCTTCATAGGAAAGGAATTGTTGTGAATCTTTGTACTGTAGGAAGATCTCCACACAGCTCGTCTTGTTCAGGGCAGGATTCTGTAGTCCCTCCTCTTGTTCCAGTACATGGTGGTTTTCCCTGTTCTTCTGTCTAAAAACAAAACAAGAAAATAAAATGCTTTCTCTTCTGACAGTTGCTGTGGTAACCTGAAATAACCACATATCCTAAGGAAGTGAAACTTCTAGGAAGAGAACAGCAAGAGTAACCCCCCTTTTTTTAAAGATGTCAGCTTCACGTTGCTTCTATTTAAGTAAGGAAAGGACTTGACTTCTCCTCATTCTGACTGGTAATTTCTCTCTTTGCAGCAGAATGCTGTTTGCTGTTGTTGGCCTGCCCACAAACTGTGTGTCACTCCATCAACCCCTGAGGCTCTCAGCACTTCGTCGGACTCTGGCTTCAGCAGGATTTTGCAAGGTCTTGGTTAGGGGTCCTCAACTTCTGCTGGGCTAAGGGTTGTTTGCACCATTCCATAGGTACAAGCATTAAAAGTTGGATTCTGCTTTTCTCTTTCAGTCTGACTGGTGCCATCCTTCCAACTTAATTAAAATATTCAAATCATGCAAAACCCCATGTGCCTGTCACTGCCTGCTCATGGAAAATGAGCCTATGCTGAAAGTTCTACATCTAGAGGACTTGAAGCTGACATACTGATGCCAGATCCTGAATTTCAGGAGGATGAAAGGTAGAAGTAACACTGCACAAACAGGATCAGTTTGTTATTGCCCCACGAGTATGACCCTCTTCCAGAACAAGGAATCTTAATCCAGTAAATACCAAAGTACAACATCCCCTTTCTGGAGTGAAAAGTAACACTGCGGCACAGCTTTGAATGCTGACACTGAGCACTTCTGGTGTGGCCACCCATTGCCCATGAGTGAGTTGGTAGCCACCACAGTTTAATCTTGTTCTCAGCTCAGGCAGCAGGAGATGCATATATATGGCCTTTCACCTCCTGGTATGCTCCCAAGCATCCCTATTACAGCAGCGTAATGCCAGCCAGCCATTAAATCTGGGCACAACTGCTGTTCATGGGAAGCCGGGCTAGTAATAATCACTGGTAACTGTATGGCTCCAGAAAAGTTTTGCTGGAAAATGCTCATGCACCAAAAATAAATGTTTGAATTAGACTAGTGGTATGCTGAGGAGGACAGCAGGACCCACAGGATTTTCTGCAGCATGGAATGTAAAGTCGATGTGCTGGAAGGACAGATAGTCCCAAAGGACACTGACATCTTCCAGATGAAGGTATCTTTTATTACCGGTACGTTTTATTGTTGCCCTACAAATTGTATCTGTCGTGCACTTTCAGAAGTACCTAGAGGGTGGGCGTTTGTATCTGGCAATTTTTTCATGTGTGTGTGCAGCATGGGCAGAGGCACTGCACAGCAGCCACTCTTCAGCAGAAAATGGGAAATGGATTTGCCTTTCTTTAAAGAAAGGCTTTTATTGAAACACGTTTTATTCCATCTTGGTGACATGTAGAGCTACTGTTTTCCATATCTAAGTTTTGAGAGAAAAGTAATTAATGGCAATTGCACCTTTGAGAATAAAGATGCCGACCGAGTATGTGTTCTATCCCCTTGCATTCTTGTGATCTTACTGTCTCACTGGAGTTGTAAAATATTATGGGAATGCATGCATTTTCTTGGCCACTTGTTAGTTTGATTTCTACCTAACAAATTTGCAGTCTTGCATTTTACTTCCACAACCTGATAAACAATTTCATTAATTTAAAATACATGCAGAGTACCTACCGCACACTGTTAATCAGCTTGCTGAAAGGACTCAGGCCCTGTGAAGGTTACTTTGGCCAAAAATTCACTTTCAAGTCTTCGACTGATGTAGCCACACTCAAAGTGATGCAGAAAAATGGTCTGAATTTGAGAAAATGCCAGGGCCAAATCATGGGGCTTCTGAAGCCCAAAGGCAGGTAACTCCTGCCTCTTTCCCTTGTGACGGGAGCCATGGCTAGAAACACAAATGAAGTTGAACGAGACTGTGGTTCTAGCCTTCTGCTGTGCCGTGATGCACCAGAACTCTTTTTTTCTTCATCACTCAGGTTTCTTCATCACTGTAGTGGAAATAATAGGGATACTTGCCTTCTATCATATACAAGTAGACTATGAAGACTTCTGAAAGTTATTATTATCTACATTTTCTCTGTGTCCTACACCCTGCAGTCCACTGCAGCAGCTTCTTTTGCCCTCACCAGTTATAGTCCTCAACAATTATTGTCTCTTGGACTGCATCTGCATCTGGGAGGAACTTCATCTAAATGTCTCAGAAGATCTCTCCCTGTTATTATTTGAAAGTCATTTTAAGGCTCCCCTTTGCCATTATGCCTTCAACCCTCTTAGCAGAGAGGCATGATGATTCACCTTCTTTCTGCCTACATCCATAAACTACATACTTTGCAGGGTAGGAAGAGGCTTTTGTATTATATTTGTAGTCAAAGTCCTCATTTTTGTCAATAGGCTTTACAGTAAGTAATAACGTGTATCCACTACTCAAACAAGGGATAAAAAAAGTAGTTTTCATCTTAAGGAAAAAACAGGTGGCACCTTTTGTGAGCATGACCAGTGGAGCTGGCACATTTCACTACTTCAGTTTAGATCATTAACCTCCTTAAAGGAAACGGATTGTTGAAATAGCAGCAGCCACTAACCAGCCAACACGCATCTCCACCTGAAACAGGGGTGAGAGGTGTTGCAGAGTCTCTCCGGGGCAGGAACACCTAAAGGCAATAATTCCTATGGGAAAGCCAAGTCAAAGCTCAGGGACAGAGGCAGGCTGTGGTGTGAAGGCAGCCTGGCCTGGCAGCACTTTTCAGAGTGATGTTTTCTGCACTGCAGTAACTACCCCTGGACAAACTCCCCAGTATTGTGGCATGGAGTGGGGGCAGAGAAGGGAGGTATTTTCTGTAGCTGATATTGACACCAAAACTCAAGTGTTGGAAGATGCTGATCTGAGGCAGGAGTCTGAATAGCTCTGCTGCATCGCCCTGCAGGGAGTCTGAGAGGGGCAGGAGAGGGACAATGCCTGCATCAAGGTAAGAGACTCTCTGGTTCTTCAAATCTTCCTTTGCTCAAGGAAACTGACTTTCTGCATTCTTGTAAATAAGCAAATATTGCATCCAAGGTGCTTGTCTTCACTAATAATTGCTCCCTTTAACTATTTGAGACCCACAGATTTCATCAAGCTGCTTAACATGTCAAAATGCAGGCACAACTCCCAAGTCCGAAGTCAGCAAAGACCTCTTGCCTAGTGACTTTTTAAAATCATTCCTGCCATGAAAACGTGGGCAGACTGGACTCTACATTGGAGGACAGATTCACACTTCTAGCCCCATCTAGCACATTTGTAAACACAGGAGATGAGAGCTGTTGCAAAGACGCTCAGTTAGCTCATTCTGCTCTGCTGCCAGTGTGGTGTTGGAATAAATGAAATGCTTACCTATTTCTCAACAGCACCAAAAATAATTTGGAAAGCAAAAGGGATTGAACCTTTATCCACTTACACAAACAGTGAAAAGAAGATAAGATTTTAAAAAAGCAGCCCACACCTCTGTAATACCTGCAAGTAATGTGGAGTGGGCACTCTTTTTCTGTTCTCCCATGATGTGAACCATTCTGTTAAAAGTGTGTGTTTTTTCTACTGCACAATCCAAAGGCAAAGCAGCTCCTCCTGTTTTAGTCTTTATTTCATACGACAAGATTGTCCCTTCTGAGCACCTCTGGTGAGAGCAAGCCCTTGATGAAATAAGCTACTGACTGAAACATCCTTTCATGCTCCTGTGGGGCAGTTTGACTGCAAAAGGATTGCATTCACAGCTAGAGCACTGCTGGGACCGTGTATTCTCACTTTGTTCTCCCCTCTCCCCCGGGCTGGTTCTGTGAAGTACTGAGCCCTCTTGGAGCTAATGGGAGTTTAAAAAGTGCTCAACATGCTTCCAGCTTTGTCTACCTCATAATATAGCCATTAATGTATGCACAACCTATTTTTAGAATCTGTAACATGTTTTCTGGGTGAAAAAATACTTGAAAGATCCCTTCCTCTCCCTGAGAGTTGACATTGAATTTGATTTAATAGAAGAGCCTGGAATGCTTTCCATTAAAAAGTGTATTATAAATGCTCAAGGAGCTGTAACTGCAGTTGAAAGCTAGGTATATTCTTGCCAAAGGGTAAACTAGCTTCATCAAATAGTAGAATATTTCTAGTGGAACAATTTACCCTTTATGAGCCTTTTTTCTGGAGACAACAGAGCAAGTATATCTTCACTATGTTTCCAGCAGAGCAAAATAAATTCAATATACCTGCAGGTTACTAAAAGAAACATTGGCATAAAAATATGCAAGACAAAATTTATCTGCGTTTTCAGACTCTTAGCCTAGTGCAATCAGCCTGTTGGGCAATAAAAGGTCCACAGTACGGGCCTTCAATGTGGTTTGTAATGATCCCTTGTATGTAACACTGCAAATTTGTATTACACATCAAAATAGAATGCCTTAAAGTGTTCAAAAAGATAAGCATTATTATTCTGTGTCTGCAGAAGGGGAGACAGAGCCACAGAGCAGAGAAAGCAGCTTGCCTAGGACTGCAGAAAGAGGTTGTCCTAAAGGCTGAAGTATTTGTAGCACTTGGCACATGGGCTTGTATACAAGCCTTAGAGAACATACGGTTTTGCAGGAAGTAAAAAAATCCCACAATGCATATGTCCACTAGAGCCATAAAATGCACAATAGAGCCATTTGCCCATGCTAGGAAATCTTAGGGGTTTTTATTAAAGGATGAAGCTACTCTAATGTTATTCCTTTTTTTTTCCTCTCATTATTGTGAAGATTTTTATCACTCAGTTTAAAAATGGTAGGTGGAAGATAATAACTTCAAATTGGGCATGTTTTTGCTACTGTTGTTAGTAATTTGAACAAATTTTTCCTTTGCTCTCACTACACACCCCAGGATAAGCAATTGGCCTTCCTGCCAAAGGAATCTTCCAGCATTCTTTTAGATGCTGAAGACCCTGGCCATATCCTAACGAGTGGTAACCCTCCCTTAAAATGCCCAGGCATCCCAGCTGACCTGTAGTAGACTACTCATGCTCTTAAAACTAAGGGCATGCTAAGTGCTTAGCTATGTGAATAGGGAGCCCTTCACCATCTGCTCAAGGCAAGGAGAAGGTCTCTATGAAAGAAATACATAAGGAAGTCACAGAAACAGGAACGTTGAGTATGAAAGACATGCAGGATTAGACCCTGAGCCTGACGAACAAGTATTACTGAATTGCATTCATTCACATAGCAGCATCCGTAAGACACAGCTCCTCAGTGTTTGCTGCTTCAAATACTTCAAGGCAAAACAAGCGTGAGTGATTTGATGTGTCTACATGGCATAATTAGAGATATAAACAATGACTGCCATTGCAGAAACTAGAGCAATATGCTAAGTAATTACCTGAGTTATTTCAGGCTGGTTATATTCTGCATCATTAGTATAATTACAGGAAGTAAATTCAAGCCCATCATACCTTTGGTGGTTCAGTTTGTGCATGACAAACCCATCCTCAATTTTTAAGATGGTTCCTTGATCGCCAGGGTGGCCCATGCTCTCCCTCATTTTTTGTTATCTGAGCCATAAAGGAAAGACCCATTAATGAAAACAAGGTTAATTATGCTTTCATCAGAATGGCTTCAGAAGGGGTTCCTTCTGAAAAACAGCGGAGTGGGGAGTCCATTCGTTCTGTTCCCTTCCTCCTTAAAAATAAAGTAAAACCACACAATGAATGTCTCTATTTACACTTCAGAGTTCTTTTCCTGCCTAATATACCCGTGTGAATGCACCAAACATGAGTGAAGCGTGAATAATATGTGACTATTTTTCCTTTTTTTCCCTATATTGCTTAGCACTCCATTTTTCTAGCTCTTCCCAAGAGCAAGAAGGAAACCATTCCCCTGCCCCCTTCCCCTTTGTTTCTTTTTTTCTTATTCAGGACGGGGCTTGTAGTGAATCTGTTAGGACTATTGTGCTATATTCATCAGTTCTACTTGGCGCAGCTCATGTGTGAATCAAGGCTCTTTTTCTATGAGAAAAGATATTTCCCTTTATAGTGTTCTAAGTCAATTACTGTGTTGGCCTTATGTATTTTTTTCCCTCCCAGCCAGACATACGATAAGTATTTTCCCTAAAGCCCTTTTTATTATTTGTCATATTATAAAGGTTTGGTTCATGTGTACTTAATACACACCGAACAAGTTCATGAAAGGTAACAGCACCTCCTTCTTATAATAAAGGACAAGATCTCTTGGAAAACTCTTATCACTTTCAGTATAAAGCAGTTAACAAACAAACTACATTTTTTTTTTGGTGTGTTTGCATAGGCAATGACAGATTTTCTCTTAAATAAACCAAGGGTTGACTTCCAACTGAACACACTGTGAAGTGTGTGTGAAGAGGAACATGAAGAATGAAGTGAAAGACATACAGTGGCTTTAGGACAGACATCTGAAAAAAACATCTACCCATGTTAAAACCCTTTGGGTCTGATTGTATAGATGCTCTAAGCACAAAGATCCATTGGGTTTCAGCATTAATGATGGTTTTGATCTTTCTGGGATAAGGTGGGATGCAAAGCCAGTGGGAGTGCTCTGGTTCTTGTTTCCATACAGTGTAGGTATAAAACTCATTGTATTCCAGTGCTAATCCCACTGGACACCAGTTTAACTTTTAAATGCAGTTAGGCCCAGATTAGACGAGCCAAAAATTCTACTGAAGCCTCCTGGTTTCAGCACACCACGTTGTCACATCCCAATGGGACAGAGCCAACAAACACTGCAACATGGTGCACCAACCCTACTCGTCAGGTGCGGGAGGGACAGCCTTTACAGCCAATCTCAAAAGTACAAATCCTCAATTTCTGCTGCAAGCAGAGGCTATACAACAGAAAAGGCTACAGTATCCTACTGCAGAGGTACTGTAAATGTGATGCATGTGTTCTTTAGACCTCCCCAGAATAGTTTTACCCCTAGACATAGCTATATGAGCTCAACGCAGTCCTTTCGCCAAAACCATCTCTTCTATTGCTTCAGTGAAGCTAATACAAATAGAGATTAATTGTATTAGAAGTTGGCAGTTGTGCACACAATCCTTGACCCCAGAAAACAACTGGAAATTAAGAAAGTTCAAGGACCCTTCCTCTAGAAGGACTAAGTTTTAACAGAAAGGGTTAAAAATAATTTGATTCAAAAAATAAAGATGCACTATAATGAGTAAGCAATACAGACTTCATATGGAAAATGCGTATTGTCTAACAGAAATAAAAAAATAATAAAAGAACTATCTAGAGATAAAAGAAAAATATTTCTGAGGAACCTCAGTAGAGAATTTACCAATGAGGGCTAAAAACCTTACTTAACTTCAGTTCAAGCACTAACCATCAAAGAGATTTTCACAACCTCTGTAGACAGGAATCTCTGCACGAACAGGGGTTCATTGCTGCAGGAACACCATCTTAGTCCCAGGCTTTTATGCCAGACCCTAATCACTAACATTAAATGATTTAATTATATAAGACAAAGAGACAGGATAATACAGTCTTAATCAAAGTATGCTAAAATTTGCATCTATTGGATAGTTTGTTGATCAAGCTTCTTCTGTTCAGTTGTTATCTGTAAAACATTAAGGCTTATTTCAACTCTCCTACTACTTAGCCTTCTCAATTGTCTTATTTCCCATTATCCTAACTAAAGCTGAGGTGACAAAAATTGCCTAGAATAGTTACTTGTAGCTGCTAAACTAGTATTAATTTTTTCTCCTCCAATCTTAATTGAACATCCTATGTTAGTTTTTATATCATCTCATGGTAACTACTGCACTTAGGCCTACAGAAAAAAGTTTGATTAAATTAGGTATATATACAGTTAGCTAGATATTTCTTATCCAAACAAGAGATGTACGTACTGCTATTATGTGCAATTTTCTTTAAATTGTATTTATTTTTGGAAACCCATTTGACAGTGTATATTCCTAGTGCTCTGTTTCAAAGAAAAATAAATATGGTAATGTTTTTTTGAGGATCCATTTTATTTGCACTTCAATTGCTTTCTGATAGCATTTGTGATCAAAAACCTATAATGCTGCTTGTGCAGTGAACCTTCTGAACAAAAAGAAAGATTTGGAATTAAAAGCACTGTTAATATTATAAAGAAACTGTTTGCTCACAGGATCCCAAATGCAAAGCAAGACTTGTGAATTGCTGCAAGAAATTTCTGATCATTCAGCTTGCAGGACCAGATGGGAATAGAGGGAGAACAGTCTTTGCAAGGACTAGAGGCAGTGGGGGGAGCCTTCTCCCTCAGCCCTAAAGATATTCTCCATAAGAATTGGAAGGTTTTCTGCCTCTAAACATTTAGGAGTGACATAACTACTCAAACACAGCTTCATTGGTGCAAATCACTAGGGACTTCGGATTGCTCCCATGTACAACTATGCATGAGCACAATTAAACACAGACACCAATTAAACCCATGCAGAATTACGTCCAGAATTGGAGCTTTATAGCAAAATGCTTTGACTGAACCAGATTTTCAATTTTCTTTTCCTTCCTAAAAGGAGTCACCAGTAAGGATCTAGAGAAGACAGAGGCATCTGCATAGATGAAAAAGAGATGAGAGACCTCTGGAAGACCTACAGGGAATAAGAAAACTGGCAGTCTTAAAGCTTCAAAAGCACAACAGCTTTCTTGTCTTTTTAGCTGCACAGAAAAATCAATGCTAGGGCCTTGTATCCTCCAATCCTGAAAGGAAACAAGAAACACAAAGGCAAAACAGCATAAATATCAGCCATCTGCTTGGGGGGAGCTGCCAGTTGCATGGCTTCCAATAGGCGATGGACAGGCGCTAGCCCGTCCTTCTGGCAGGTGGGGCAGCAGCAAGCTTTTGTTCCTGCTTTGCTTCGACTCACAAATGCCACCTTCTTTCGAGCAAGAAGTTGAGCAACTACTCTCTTTAGAGTGGCTTGCTTTCACCACACCCCAAAAATAACTCTGTCTCCATTGTAAATAACATAACTATTTTATATATATAGCCAGCCCCATGTGCAGCAGCTCAGTAAAACAAGGGAAACTCTTTTGACTTCCTTTTCTCTACAGTATTAATTTTAAAAAAGTGTGTGCATAGAGAGATTCAACTGCCTCCTAATTGTTCCCTGGCTTCCTGTCAAAAAGGTCTGGACCTAAATCCCAGGAAACCTCTCACTCCCTGTTTGAGGCAGGACTCAGGAGAACAATAGCTGGCTACAATCAATGGTGCTGCAGCAGAGACTTGTTAAAATACATGTTTGGATTGCTATCTTCTACTGAGAAGTGCTAGTATATAACAGCAACACATAACAGTTACAGAAGAAATATATTAGTAATTCTAAGTGCAGAAAATTGCCAACTAATTTATCTTTTAGCTTCTCTGACAATTGCTAGCAAGAATTATCTGCCTTTAAAAAGAAAAACAGATGGATGGAATAAAAAGCTTTGCAAAGAAATTTACCACAGTGCAACCCAAACCCATGGCACAGCATGCTTTAAAACAGAAGAGCTCAATTTCCCCATGCCATCATTTTTCATCTTGATTTCAGTTCTAAGGATTGGTGATGTCATAACACCTGAGACAGTGAAAAGGTGGCCCTAGAGTCATTATTCTTCAGATCCTTCTCAGTGTCTCCATATGACAACCTTCAAAACCAATAAACAGTTTCTTTCTGTGTAAGCCTAAAAACTATGTATCCCATAGTAGTTTTCCACAGCCATATTTGGTACTCAAATGAGTTGGCTTAATTTACCCAGAAAAAAAGCAACCCTTCTTTGTCTCCTGGAGCAATGACAAAGTTGTCCAGCATGGAAGACAGAGCCTGAGTAGCTACCCGTTTGTGTGGTTACCGCTATCAGCCAAGACCCCTCAGCACATGACTGAAGAAAATAAATATCAGAATACATAACAGGCTATGCCTTTCTATAAAGTTGCCATTGTCTCCAGCTCGCTTCCCACTGTTGTCAGCATAAAAAACTATTAAAAATATGTAATGCTTTCCAGGTTGCTTCAATACATGTGATAAGATCTCCCTTATCAAGGTCTTCCTCTTCAAATCCTGCTCAGATTTCCTCTGATAGCGAGGGACATAAAAAAAATAGATTTGAGGCTGACTTCTTTGAGAAGAAGGTGAAGTGTCATCTCTTAATTTTCTCTGGCATTGCTGACACTCAGTTGAGTTTCCCACTCAGCACGGGCATCATCCAAGACATCAGCTGTTCCCACTGATTCAGAAACTTGAAAAACCAACCCTAAAATCGGCGAACAGGACTGGAGGCCTAAATCCTGTTTGTCTGGCTTTATGGCAGAACTGCACATTGAATTGTTCCCTCTTTCTGCAAGAGAGCACGAAGCATAGATGTGGTATCAAGGGCTTACTCGTGGAGATCTGGTCAGACCGCAGCACATCAGAAAAATTAAGAGGGCAAGCAGAGCACAACATTCTCTGTCCTGTTTAGAACTGGGAGGTTTGATGATCAAACTGTCTCAAAATCAGACTGCTTCCTAGAAGCATCTCTGCATATGAATGTCTGGTGCTTACCCACAGGCAGTCAATCTTGACCAAGTCACACAGCCTAAAAATGTCAAGATCACCAAGGAAATTTTGTGAAAAAACAGGAATAAACCCTTTTTTGTCCTATCACTACAAGGCTTGCTTTCTTTCTTTGTTACAGTAATTCATTTTGGACAGATTTAGCAAACTAAACCCTAAAGTCCTTCCTAAAACAGATTTGGATCCAAGCGGCCCTGCATATTAGCTGGCATAACTGAGGTCAGAATTCAGACTTACATTCTTCTTCATTCCTTTCTAGGCAGCCCTCTCGCTCCTTCAAAACAAAGTGTAGATGCCAGTTAGAGAAATAAAGGTTCATCTCTATGTAAGTAATTAGAAGTGCATTTTTTGCCACACTTTTTGCCTTATTAATAGCACCATGGTATTTCTAGAAAGTAACAGTGGCTTTAACAACTAATGATCATTTTAGAAATAGAAGTAACACTTTGCTTTGCTTTCCCTAATAGGATTCAAGAAACACAGTGTGCAGTAGAACCGCCTTTTGTGCATCTCAGTCTCCCACAGAGATCATTGCCGGGGTGCACGTTTAACAGAAGCACCATCACCACCTTTCTGTTCCCAAGGAGAGGAAAGACCGCGGGAAGGAATTTGTCACTGTTATTACACCACAGGTTTCTTATGCTCAGAAAGGATCAGCAAACAATTAAGTCCTTAAAAAAATGGTCTTCAGAAAGTTCAAGGGCTTGCTTCTACAACGGGGAGGAGTACTCTGAGGAGCAACCCCTGGCTTCAGTGCTGGCTGAGGATGGCCTGGCCAGGGAGCAGCACTGCTGAGAAGAACCCGGAGGTGGTCAGCAGTGACTTGGGCTCCAGCCACAGCCCACCTGATAGCCTGGAAGGCCAGCAGCATCCTGGGCTAGACCAGCAGCATCCCTGAGCAGCAGATCAAGGGCAGTGATTACTTCCTTTTGTTTGACATTCATGAGACTGCACCTAGAATGTGGCATCCAGTTCCAGTCCCAGATCAAGAATGAGGACAGTCACACAGGACAAGTCTAGGGGAAGGCCAAGGGCTGGTACACAGGTCTGTGAGGGACCAAGGCTTGTTCAGCCTTGAGAAGGGGTGGCTTCAGGGACCTGACAGCAGACGTCCAGCACCTTTGAGAAGAAAAAAGGAAAGAGGTGCACAGCAGAGTGACAATGGTCACAAATTGAAACAGGGATAGAAGAGGGAAAATTCCCCATTGGGACAGTCTGGCAGTGGCTCACGTTGCCAAGAGAGGTTGTACAGCCGCCGTCCTTGGAGGATTTTGGAACCTGACTGGATAAAACCTTGAGCAACCTAGTCTGATCTCATCACTAATCCTGCTTGGGGCAGGAGGTTGGACCATAGACCTCCTGAGGCTACTTCTAACCCAAATGGTTCTATAAAAAACTACAAAGCAATAAAAGTTGCAAGACACCTACACAAACAAGTGAAAAAAAAATTCCCCCCTCCTTGTCACAGTAGAAATGCAAAGATTTAGGAAGCAGGATTTTTCAGATGCAATATGTGAAAACAAAACCAAACACTTCCCCTTTTCCTCAACAACATGTAATGTTGAGCCATTAGACTAAAATCTACCCCAGATATCATTATCTGACACTTAAACTTTGTCCTGACCAGTCGCTTCAGAGATTAATGCATTTGGGATTCAGAAGAAAGAAATCCTTTCCTTTCTTCTGGCAGGTATTCAAAGCAAAGTAAAGAAGGGAGTGTATTATTAAAGCTTAACTGCTGCTGAAGCTTTTGAAAGGGGACTTTTGCCTGTTTCTTCCAAGAAAATCTCTGCTCCCCTGCTCTACAAACATAAAACCAGACAAAATCCACTAGTGTCATCCAGAGAGATTCTTATCCTGTTTACACTGGCCCAAGTCTGAACAACTCCCCAAGAAAGAAACTCCTCTTGCTCTACACCATGAGGACTGAGAAGTGCAAACACCACTGAATCTCAGCAGAAATGACTGCACAAGAAAAAAGAACACACAATCAAGGTGGGTATTGCTTAAGAAGAATGAAGAAGCCTCAAAATAAAGCAGTTAGTGCATATCATTCTTTGCTTGCACAGGTAGGAAGCTGCATAAATTTACATGCCATAAAAGTTGGCCAAAGGGGCCCGTGGGACCTGAGCAGAGAAGGCTGCTCTCCACCATCTGCACAAGGACTTCTAAAGTCATCTCAGCTATATGAGGATATACATGAAACGTCCAGAGTGCTTATTGCATGTCCCATCAAAGGGCCAGACAGGGTACTGCTTTCTCACAGAAATTAAAGGAGTCAGAAACCACTTGGAGCTCATACTGCTGTGTTAGCTCTTTTAACATTGAAAACCATGGGCCAGGTTTAATTCTTCATAATGATCTATCTTGGCGATGACCAACTTGAGAAAGATGTGAAGGATCAGGTTGCACATGAAGAAGAGTTTTTAACTAGATCCTGGGTGTATTATAGGTTTTTGATCTGGAAAGACTGTCTATATGGCAACTTACAGGATGAAGAGTAAGCTGTGTGCCAAAAAAACGACTTCATTCCATGCTTTGAAATGCTGCACTCTGTTTTCAAAGTATCTCCCATTCCTGCTTGGCTAATGCATGTTTAAATACTCCTTCATATACATCTGTATTATAAAACATTCCAGAATGAACCCCCTCCACCCCACGAGAAAAATGCTTTGGGGATTTTGTAGGAGGATTAGAGCTTTAACAACAATGTGCAGAATAAAATATTAAAATCATATAATTCCTTTTCAGAAACCAGCCTTTCAAAAAGTGGCATTTTCTTTGGCAGTTCTGTGGTAGAAAGCCCTGCCCATGAATCTTCTCTGCTTTGAAGTCTTAGCACTTTTGCAAAATAGAAAAAAATGGATCTGGAGCATAGGGACTATAATTATACTCCATCATTCAAAAAAGGGGGAATAAAAAGCACATGCTTCCTTGAGTCTTAAAGCTGTAATGGTCATGACCATGAAGGAGATGGTAAAGCCTTGGGACAAAATTACAGCTTTGCTGAAGTTGACACGGGCTTGATCATAAGATTTCACACTTAGGATTTCACTCTGAGGGTTTGAACCTGGTCCTGTGCTGGTGTAGGGCTCATTTTAATGTTGGCGTGCAGTGACACACAACTCCCACATTTCAAAGGGAAAAACCCTGGGTGCAAAGTTCTTCTTTTCCTCTGCCTCACCCACACAAACAGAATCATTCGAGTCTTTAGTTAAGTAAATAGTAAAGGAATTTTCAATAAACAGAGAATACTATGATCTATGGGAGCAGAAAGATTTCAATTCTAGCTAATATTTAGCAGCCTGTAATTAAAAGAAGTTTACAAAGCTTTTCCTTGCAAAACACAAGGTATAATTAAACTTTTTCCTTCAGAGCAAATATAATTTACTATAACCAAAGTTTAAAAAGGGACTAATGAAGAATTTTATTATGTGTATGGACTGCTTTCTTTTCTGGAGCATGCTGTGTGTCTCCAACATACCCCTCTGGACAGGGAAAGATGTTCCAGAAACAGATCTAGTGTTTACAATGGAGGAGGCCAGTGACCATTAATATTGTGTAAAACAAAGATTAAAGGTAGTATTTTTACACTGTATATACATTCTGGTAAATGTAAGAAGGAACTATTAGCACACAGAGGGTTTAATTCTTCCCTTTCTTGTGATGTTTCCAGTGTGAATTTTTGGGATTCCTACTAACAATCAGTGACGGAAAGAAAAATAAAGGATAGCATTTAAAAAGGGAAATTCCATCACTCAGTTTTGCTATTCTGCAGAAAACTCTTGCACACAAAGGAAGACAAAGGAAGTCAAAAAGAGAAAGCAAGAGTTTCTCTTGTCGTGGTGAAGCAGAAGGAAACCAATGGTGTTGGCAACCCCTTGCATACCATCCCCAAACATGATGTAATAGCAGCTCTCAACTGCATGTAGGAGCAATATCACCTTCACTATACTTGAAGTGAAAACTTTCATGAACAGTACCTAATTACAACATATTATCATGCCTATGCAGCATCATGTGTCATGCTGTAGAAGCATCCTTATCAATAAGACTATAAAGGTCAGTGATACAGGTCAGATGTGGTAAGTGTTTACCACTTGCTTCAAAAGGAAGCACATTTTAGCGCTGCTGCTATCTATTCTTATCACACATATTGTGTTAAGCATTCATACCTTGTGTGCAAATTGAGTTTTGCATCGTGCTTGTAACCCTGTAATTCTGGTTGGATCAGATCAGCCACCATAGGTTGGTACGAAGACCTGCCCAGAAATAATACAGTCTCTCAGGTCATTCCTTCTTATCTCTCATCCCTTCTGGTACAGGACTATAACTACAACCCAAGAGCACTTGTTAATACAGTACATTGCACTTGGCATGTCATTTACGTAATCTTTTGCAACAGGCAATGGTATGTTCTTGTTATGTTTGATTGTGCCTTGAGTGAATCTCAGCAAGATATTACAAACATTTCAACCTTAGATTTACATATTCTCAAAGACGTTCTCCTTGGGTGGATCTCATGCCCCATAATTTACCTTCATTTTAGTTTGTTTTCAAGAATTAAACCTTAACTGTCCTTGCTGTACCCAAAGAGAATTAAACATATTGGAAATGCAAAGCCTGTAATGCCATAATCTTTTCTTCTGCCGTGTTTATGATCATTCTCCGTCCTGTGATACGTGGTGGATTCATTCCCCTGAAAGCCAAAATGGGATACTATAGAAGGAAACAGGTTCTGTTAAACTATTGTCATGCTTTAAATGAAGCATAACTCTAATGGTCACTGACCGAGTAACAAAGTAGTCCTTTAAGTGGCAAGAAGTCCCGCTTTTGGACTATGTTTACTCTTCTGGGGTCATTTCTACTAATAAATGAAGTAAGATCTTTCTTGAGAGATCAAATTGTTTCAGGCAAACACAATATAATATTATTACAGCATGTGGAACTGGATCACTCAATGCTTCCAGACTCATGCTGACCTCTCCCTTTGCTGCTCCAGTCCCCTCAGAAATAAAGGCACCAAAAAGCTTGGGTGCAGGATCTTCCACAATGTAGAATAAATATATCCACGCAGCCTTAAAGCTGATATCTGACAAAAGGTCAGAAATTAAGAACTTCAATAATTGACTGTAGTTCAAAATCAAATAGTCTTTATACCGTATAGCAGCAGAAAAATGGGGTCCAAAATAAGTTAGGGAAGAACAGTACACAGCATGCTCCATGTTATCATTTTCATTAAGATCATGAGGATTTATTATTTGTCTTGCTGGAGGTTTAGATGTAGAAAAAAAATGTAATAAAAACATTAGGGCCTAAAAAAAGAAGACAATAAATTTTTGGTGTACCTATTTAAAGATCAACAAAAGCCCTGGTTATGCATGCTTTTTCCTTATCTGTCAGACATCACTGGATTTTGTTTATGTGCTTTTTAAATCCTGCATGGAGAAACACTTTCATAATTAAAGTCTAAGTAGTTCAAAAGGCAAAACAGAGGAGAGGAGTGGAGAGGAGAGGAGAGGAGAGGAGAGGATGAAGAACAGACTTCTGTATGACACCCAGTGTAACCATGAGACCTAGCAAGACCCCAAAAGGCAACCTGAGGTGGGGTGACCCTTCTTCAGAAAAAAACTGTGACTTTTAAGAGAAGTCTTTGTGGTTGTTGACTGTAAAAAAAATTCAAAAGAGAGAGGAAATCAGGTAATGGAAGGCAAGGAGCTTACATCATTTTGTTTGAATGTCTTTATTACTCTTTTAGAAAATAATATTCTAATAAAATTATTTCCAATAATTTTAGGATATTTTTAAGCCTTGTCCAAATCCTGTCTACAATATGGACTTATCAGATGCCTTCAGTGACATTGAAGACCCAGAGGACCCACATGGTGAAGTGGGAGCAAACGGACACAGAGCTAAGCCTAGCA
>VZTM01014809.1:269219-328503 GCA_013400555.1 Jacana jacana
GAGAGGAGAGGAGAGGAGAGGAGAGGAGAGGAGAGGAGAGGAGAGAGGAGCAAGGCTGAAGGTCCTCTGGAGCCCCAGAGGCCCTCTTGGTGTCACCTTGGACCACCACTGTGGTGTGTCCCCTGCAAATACAATTAGCAACAGTATTTTTAGATCACGAGAATAGGAGAGCTTTTCTTCACCTGAAGTATTGAGTCAAGTCAGCTTATTTGTCCTTCTTAACTTAGTCAGTCATAAATGCTGGAATGGAAGATGGCAGGTTGGACCTGATTATCGTTGATGTCCCTTCCAACCTGGTATTCTATGATCTGACTCATTTCCACAGTAATTGCTCGTGATTTCATAAAACCATCATTATGTTATTGATTCAGAGAGAAGGAAATTGAAATAGATAAATAATACTTAACAATTACACGTATACTAACTATAATCATGCTATGTACTCGTAAAACCCTTCATTCAAGGAATTACACCACATCTGATTAAATATGATGGAAGATACATGGAAAGCATAAGCATATGTAATAATGTATTTTAGCAGTGACAAGTGTTCCTACTGCTAAGTAGTTCAAGTATAACATGGACAGACACTCTGAAAGGTTAATTCAGAGTAAAACACCAAGGTAGTATCAAAGAGATCCACCTCCAATTCTCCTCAGCAATGGAAGTTTCTCCTGGCACTTTTAACGAGTTGCTTCTAATCAGCATTTGTGCAATTATTTTCTCTGATCAAAGAAACTCTGGTATTTCAGTAACTTTCCTTAGCTTGTGTCAGCGTCATAGGCTCTTCACTGGGTTAACAGAGACCAAGCCTGAATGCCTTGATACAGATAAAGAGTTCAAATGTGATCTTCTAAACTTCAGGACACTTTGTGGGGGTGCGAGTGATCAGTGTCTTTACAACCCACAGCACCATGAAGTATGTCTTTAGCTTTGCTAAGGCAAAATACCCCAGAAAATGGAATATTGAGGACCACACGAGTACAGCTCCTTCCAGCTGCCTGCAGAACAGAGCCCATTTTAGTACAGTATGGTTCTTTTTTGCCCTCCCTCCCCCAGCAGTTCATTAACCTCTACACCATCATTGTGAGACCAATCTAGACTGCAGACTGGACCAAGTAAAAGAAGAAAGCCTTGGGCTTGTTAAAAACAGGCAAACAAAAAGTGGTTTCACCTTTCTGGCTGCATAGCATGGCCCCACAAGCAATTGCTCTGACTCCAGTTTCCAAGAGGAGGACAGCAGAAACAAACCATACTAAAATTTCAAATTGAGCTGGTCGTGTATTCTAGTTTCATTTTAGTCAGCAGCAAATCTCACATTTACTTTATCAGATCTTAAGTTTAGACATGTTTGCTTCTATTTGTCACTTCAAAAGCTCGGTTTGTCATAACTGGTTCCAACTCTGAGTTTCCCCTTGAGCACTTCAAATGCTCTCTGTCTAGACACTACTTCTATATATCAGGACAAAATGATTTTCTCAGTTGTGCTCAGCTCTGGGCAATAACTCCCTCCTGTGTGGTCAATGCTATAAAGACCTTCCTCTGCAAAAACTGAAAGGAGGATAAAAGGGGCATTTTCCTCAGATAGAAGTAGCACTTCCCTCTCTTTGTAGACTCAAAGAAAAATGTTTAAAAATGAGTTTTCATTGAAACTCTTCCCATTTTCATATGCCTGTGTTTTAATCTTGACACATCTTACAAAAAAAGGAGCAGAAAAACAAGTTTCTATATTTGGTTGGTTATTTTTTCTCCTCAATTCCCAGGAAATATTTTCCAGGAAAAGGACATAAAAAGTAATAGAAAGCAATGGCAGTTACTCTTGTCTGCACCAGGATTTAAAAAAAAAAAAAAAAGAGGAAATGATGGTCTCTNGAAATGGCAAGTACTCCTGTTTTCACCAGAATTTTAAAAAAAAAAAAAAAAAAGAGGAAATGATGGTCTCTCTACACGCATATACACACATATAATCTTATCCATTAGAAATCTAGGACATTTATGAGCACTTTCATACCCTACTCATTTCCTTTCATGATTTTATTCATGATTGCAGAATATTAAGCCTATTTTCAGCCGTCTCTCCATAAGAGCATAAGCATTTTAAGAGCTCATTCAGCAGAACACCTTATCGGAAGTTGCTCCTGTTCACAGGAGTCAGCTGTGGCACTCCCAGGCACAGCCCAGCCCTGCTCAGTAGGCAGGTCCATAATGCCAGAGAGATTCAGCGTTGCTAGTTACTTCTTTCTTCAAGAGAACTAACTAATTTCAGGGGTTGGTATGTGTGCAGCTAAGCCTAGTGGGTGACTTCTGCCTTCAGCCCCAAGGAGGTAACTCCACCCTCACCAAGTGTGATAGTTGCCGACATCAGAAAGGAGCCTGGAACACCTTCAAAATCAGGCTCAGCCTGTACTTCATGGATGCAAATCCAGAGGAATACCCTGTACCAATGGAATTGCATGAATATTCTATGTTGGGTGACAGGATTTGGTCAATGTACATCAATAAAACTATTCTTAAGCTGAATCTTAGTTACTGAGGACATCACAGGTATTTGGGTACACCAAGAGTCCAGCACAGAACCAACCTGGGCATGCTGTAACTTAGGGAATGCCTCTGTGAGAAGGAAGGGAAAAGGAAATTCCTTGCACATATACAAACCAGACTCTTATAATTTGAAAAGGGTTCCTTTAAGGACACTCCACCAGGACAGGTTTGGGGTTTTTTTGATAGCTGCTATGTCACTTCCTTCTTGTCTAGCAAAAGATGAATTGATGCTTCTTGACAAACTCGTACGCACAACTCAGATAATTCCTAGCCAGCCATCACATACCATACAATTTAAAACAGCATAAAAATAAAATAATGTGAAAAGTTTGGAGTTTTTAAGAACAACCTTTTACAATTTCAGCTTGAACTCGCTGCCACCAAAGACTGTTGGTGCTCTGGGGCTTGCAACAGTGGCAGGCATAGCTTTCAGTTCTGGACACTTGATCCAGAAAGAGCTTATTTTCAGGTCAGTTCTTCTGAAAGCCTAAGTCTAATGGTTGAGGACACTACATCATTTGTGATCATTTGCAGTATAAGCTTAAGCTACTTTTTAATAGGAAATCCTGGACAATATGCGCACTGGGCTTGCTGGTGGATATATTTGGGAATCAAAATAAGGAAGAAAGATGTCCTTCTACTGTTGAATACTCACCTATGCGTATGGGGAGTTCTGTAAGCTGCACATCCACAAATGCCATCAACTGCAAACCTGGCCTTGGAGAACCTGGTAATGCAAGGGAGTATCAGACCTCACAACATAGGAAGGAGGAGACATCTAGAACACAAGACGTGGAAGGTTAACACAAGCCAAAGAAAGGGCATTTTTGATACCTCAACATTCACCTATGCTCTTGTTGCAAACATAAATGGGACAGTTTAGCTGTGGGATATAAAGAGAAGACCATAGAAATGCCTTGTTTGAACAGTTTACTAACAGCAAAGCATTTATTCTAATACATTCAGCATGTCCTTTTGAGACCTATTATCCATATGCATTAAGTTCTTACTGCTGCTTTAAAACCAAAAAGGTCTCTGTGAAGGCCCTGGATACCTTCTAATGGAGACTGACTAAGAGCTACTGATGCAGAAGGTCCCACAGAAACAGTCTGACCATTGCACTGATGGTCTTGGTCACTCTATAACTTCCATCACTGCTGAATGTCATGAATCCTAACTCTATAAAAAAAAGCTGGAGACATCTATGGGCAGAAACCAATTGATCTGAGTTAGAACAGGTTTTAGGTCCCCTCCCAACAAGATGGCAAAGTAAAGAATGGCTGGTACCTTGTTGCCTGGGCCACAACTGCAGTTGTGCAGATCACGCAACAGCAGGCATTAATATTCCAGTCTGCCACTGCTTCCTTCCTTACCTTAGCTCTGCTTGTCTCCTGGCATGCTTTAAAAGGTGATACCTGAAAAGGCCAAATGTCATAGGGGAGAACTGGGCAATTTGGGGCACATCAGAAACCCCTGGCAGGACAGAGCAGGGAAGGGGGGAAAGGAGCAGAGAGACACACACTTCCCCCCATCAGTGAGAGCAGAGAGGAGGCTGCTGTACAGCCCCTGCCAAGCAGCTGCAGGACACATGCTCTGAAAGGGAGGATGGTAAGGCACGCAGACAGTTAGTAGTCACAAGAAAAACTGCAATGCAAAAAAACTCCCAAATGCTATAAAATACAGTCTATGGGAGCAACAAAGCATGTAACCTTGTCATTCAAATGCGAAATCAAGTTATGCCAGTTCTTAGTAGGTGACCTCTTAGATGTATGTGTGGGTGCATAATAAGATGAGACAGTTGTGCGCAAAGGAAGAGCCAGCACCAGTGATTGGATATAGAATGACAAGGCTTTTTGAAATAATGCATTTATTTCAGATAAGGTTTAGATTAACAGACTTTTAGGGCAAGCTGTGCAGTCCATTTAACCTCACAAAGGCCACAGAGCTGTAGAGCTGGAAACCAAGGATTAAATCTCAACATGATTCTAGATCAGTTTTCACATAAACTTTCAAAAAACTCTTCCAAGGTGGCAACAGCCACTGTGCAAAGACCAGGAGGGCTGTGTGAAGGCTCCTCTCAGGTCAGAACCCAACTCCAAGAGGAGGTAGTCCATCTTAGAGTTTCAAATTCTACCTGGAACCACCATCTGCACCTGAGGGTTGGCATCAGGAAAACACAGGCGTATCTGTAACAGGGGAGAAGCACAATGTGCAACTTGAATACCAGGAGGCAAAAAAATTAAGAGATTCCATATGAAATAGGGAGGACGTGGTTGCAATAATGTATCAGCGCATGAACAGCACTTTCCAGTTTGGAGGCAGCAGAAGTGCAGTCATGAGCAAGATTCAAGGAGTGACAGAAAAAGTTAGAGAGGTCAATTTCCAAGAAGAAAATCACCAGATGTGAAGCACCAGCTCACGAATTCACGTGAGTTTTGCCACTGCTTTCAGTGCAGCCAAGCCTTTGCTGCAGGTTTCTTTAGGACAAGCTATGGTAATTTCCTTGAGCTGCAACGGAAAGCATGGAATTTCCTCTCTTTCCCTCCCTTGAGACATTTTCTAGTTTACAGAGTAAGGCATAATGAGGACTTTGCATATATCAGGGTAAATCACAGCCTTTGTGCAACTTCTCCTGCATCTGCCGGAACAGTATTCACACCAGGGTTAACTTTGGTTGGTAACCTTAGCGGATGTCTTGCTCATGTTGGCAGTCCCTCACAGAGTTTGTTCCTGCTGCAATGTATTATCTGGAAATGTTAGGTATCTGTTAAAGATTGATTTCCAAATGTCTCTTGTGTCAAATTCATTATGCTGCACTGCAGTCTGGGACAGAACACAAAAGCAGTGCATTTAATTAGAACAACTAAATGCTACTGCATATGGCACAGACATTAATATCTAGGATGGCTGTTCTCCAAACCCATGCCAAATTTATGTTTACATGATGTGCAAAGCCTCAAAACAAAACCAAATACCCTCAAAACAGAACTCAATAGATGCTACAAAAATAACAGTTCCCACCTTAAGCCTCAAATCCTTGCATCTAGAATATGCAGCTCTCTTTCTGTGACTGCACTCTAAAGGAATCTTGTAGAAAAGGAAGCGGCATCCCACGGTATAGTCACACTGCCCTTCTGAAACCCTCTTTTGTGCTGTGCTTCTTCAGCCACAGCAGGTATCCTATTTCTCTTCTGAGCTGCATGCTTGCTCCTTTTTTGAGGGAGCATCCCTTTTTGAGTGAGGAAAGTGCTGTTCATGGGGTGATACATTTATTGCAACCACTCCCTTTTGAGAAAGTCACCCACCATATTCTGTCTGCACACCTTCAATCCCAAAGGGTTGCCTTTCAAGACACCATGTAAAGTCCACATGAAGCCTTCCCTCTGTCTCTGGGCTCAATTCCACTTTGGTCCTCCATGGTCTAAAATAGCCTTTCAGCCCTCCCTGAGCAACATGATCTCTTTAATAAACCTCCATTTCTTGTATAGCTCCCCTAGAGCTTTCCTGCACCAAGGCAGAAAAGGAAAGAGAAACTTCCGTGTTTCTCTTGAGATCCTAGTTTGGAGCCTCTGAAACAGCACCAGTGCCTGCACTAGCATTTGTTGTATTAGGTTTTCCTCTTTGCAGGCTTTACATTGCCCCAGGGTTCTTTCCTTTCCCCTCCTCCTCTGGCTTGCAGCCAGCTCCCTGGGATAATTTCACTATTTATCACCCCTTTGGTCAAGGGCTGCAACGTGTTTCTCCAGCAAGTTCCACAGAGAAAGCCAAAAGAAGCATGCATTGTACAGTTTTGCAACCAGCAGCCCTTGGCATATGCCCTCTGTCATGAGTCTCTGATCACGCAACCAAGATTATATCCTTCCCAAATCCTTTGCTTTGGACTTGGCGGAGGTAGCTCCTGTCTTGTGCATTCCCTCATGAGAGCCAGATATCACACTGTTGTAAGCACATTCAAATCAACACAATTAACATTCTGGTAGCATGACCTTGTGTAATGAAGTTTGCACAAGATTCAGGTTTCTGATGAAACAAAAGTGAGAAGCAGATACCTGAAAACTAAACTCTAAAGAAACTTTGATTTTATTATTTATTCCTCCCTTGGGTTCTTCTTTGCTTTCTCTCATGTTCTGCATAGTTTCAAACCTCTCCTTTCATGGAAATATTCTCACCCTTAACTCCTGCCCTCCAGCCTCATAAGTTTTTTCTGATTTGCAGAGCCGGTGTGGGCGAGGGGGGGGCACTTCCTCTGGTAGTCAAGGGGCCACTGTGTTTTCAGGAGTGACTCAGCCCAAAGTAAACCCCACAAGGTAGGGCTGGCAGTGGTGGGTTTCAGAGACATGGCATTGAACAGCCATGCTGATTTTTGAACCGTCCTCTCCATAGTGAGTGATCTGTACGGGGGAAAGGTGAGGTGTAACAACATACAATTTTTATTAGTTCTCCTCTTTTAACATCTTTAACTTCTGAGGACACTTTCCCTGAAGCTCCAGATTTGAGCCCCAAATCCCATGCTTTCTTCACAGGAAAACCATCAACTATTCCTTGCTCCTGAAGAGCTCACAAGAGCCCAAACATCTTTTCTAACACAGATCAATCAATATTTCCTTTCCACAGGGGAAGGAAATAGTGGTCTATTTTAAAACTTTGACTAATACTTAAAGCTACCAAGCAACAAATAGCATCCAAAATGTATGCAGGCAGAAAGGAAATCTAAAAGAAATCTGTAGTTCTGGCACCTGTGGCTTTATAAGACACAGAACTAGAAAGAGTTCCCAGGGCCTCTACCGTAATATTGTGTATTGTCTCATTCACAAAACACAGGAATAACTGTACCCTGTATCTTCTCAGAAGACCTGTGAATTTCTTGTTTGTACTCTATCAAGGGAGAGTAAGTGCTACGTTTGGGACTGGACTGTTGTCTTGGCTGGACCTTTAATGTGCTGATTTTTTACTTCTTCAGTTTGTTTGATTTTTGCAAAACACTAACGTATGAGGAAAGGAGTTTACTGGCTACTGTTATATTATTTAGTGCACTGTCCGTGGAGCACCTACAATGTTGGTAAATACAATGCCGCAGCAGCAGTTCTGTAATTTGAGGAGTCACAAGGGACAACTATAATAAAAACTGGCAGCACAGACTCCTGGAGTAGATAGGCTGAATTTCTGCAGCTTATAAGGGCTATGGAAAACAGTGCTGAAAGAATTTTGAGATGTACTTCGTTTTAATTTCTCTACACATTGCCCAGATCTCAACTAAATCCCTGCTAGCAGCTGGTGGAAAACCCACATGATGCACAATATTTTTTTTTAACCTGATCACTTCAAACCAAACCTCCTCTGTGATTTTTTGGTGCTTGCCATTTCTGTCAACTGGAGCAAAAGAAAATTCTTAAATATTTTTCTCTGCCAACTGTTTCAGTTTATATCAGTAACTCATTGTCAAGTAATTAGTCTAGAAGGTTCATCACGATGCAGCACTCCCACCATAATTCTTAGGGGAAAAAAAAAAAGAAAAGACCATATTCAGTCAGTATTACTGCTATGCAGCCAACAGCAGGGAGTCAAAGTGTCTACTTCTTACCTGGAGGCCTTGATATTTGTATCGTGTGATCTTACTGGCATCTGGCAACTTGATGAAATAATAACCCAGAGCTGCCCCTGCACCCTTCCATGATCTCACAGGTTTAGCCACCATGCAAGCTCTTGTTTTGACTCGTGGAAGAGGTCTAGTGCCAGGCTCCATCCTCCGTGCCAACCGCAAAGCAAAGGGAAAACAACGAGGTCTGAATGCATCACTCATTAAAGACTGCCAGGGTTTCCCTTCACTTGAGATTGTAATGCTCCAAGTTAAGAAGTTTTATTGCTATCATGTCAACATGGGAGTCCTCTGGTCTGTGAAATCATTCATCCTCCCAGCAGTTCCCCTCCTGGGTTTACATCCTTCAGCCAAGCCAATCTTCCGAGTATTTCACAATGCTGCAATTATCACTGACTCCTAGCATCAAAGCAAGCACACAGTGAGGAAGCCTGCATAGGTAACCACAGGAATGGCTCAGAAGAGGCAGGAGAGCCAAGTTTGGTGAGCAGTGCAGAGTGACATTACCTCCTGGAGGGGTTCAGCTGCCTTCACAGCCTGTAGTAAACACATCTTGCCCTCTGGCAGAAAGGAGGAGTCATCAATAAGTGTTACCTATTCCTGTAGCTACTTGCAAGCCTAATAAAAACTTTGAGGTAGTTCCATAATTTACACAGAGAACTTTATTAATTTCTAGCGAATCCAAGTACAGGAGGGAGTGCTGGGCACAAAAGCAGAGGAAAGAACTACAGCTTTGATTTTTAAAGGTAATTAGGTGATGTTTCCGTGGCATTAAGAGCCCTAAATGTCATTTTCAAGAGTAACTTAGGTCTGTGGAGCAGAATCTCAATGACATGCAAGGAGATTTTAGTTGAGTCACAGCCTGAGGTGAACGTCAGGCATCCACATCACACAGGTCATGCAAAAAGTGGAATGACACCCAACAACCCATAAAACCTGAGCCTGGGCCCCCATTCATTGCCAGCACTATTAAACTTAGCAATCTACATTGTATTTATTTCCGAAGGGATTCACCCTTTTTTTTTTCCATAGTAGAGGGAGCAAGACACTGATTAAGTGATAAACCTTTGAGAGAGTGCAGGCAGTACTTCAGATATGCTGGTGCTAATTATCTGATGATCTACTGGATCCAATTTATTTCAAAACACAAAGGCAGAGTGGTCTTTTCAGATAGAAACCTGACTAGCAATAATACAAAATATTTACTTTGGAGCTAGAACTATTTGGAAAAGAAATTAGGTTTATCTTTATATATCCTTTAAATATTTTAAATATCCTTGTTGTCTCCAAAGACCCCTTCGAGAGCATTCCTTTATGTGTCTGGATCAAAGGCAAAAAAGGGGTGCATGAGAAATAAGAGTCACACGATCTATTTCAACAGAACATGAAGCCTTCGGTAATGTCAGGAGAGCTCTGCAGCATAATGAAAGCCACAGCTCTTTTAAGACAGTGGTTGTAGGCAAAAAGAAATACTCCTAGGACTATTGCAGTATGGCCAAAGTATGTGATTTGTAGTAAAAGAATCTCAAACTGTTTTGAGAAAGCTTCTCACTGAAAAGCTCAGACTGCAGAAAATTTGCTACCTCTGGGGGGGTATTTGGTCCTGATTTTCAAAGGCACTGCTTTCATGACAGATGTGGTTTCATGGATGATACAGCTAGGGTTTTCTATAAAGGCTCAGGTCTTTTCAAAGCATCCTGTTACTTTAAGCACATGTCCAAAGTCCTGAATAAAGGTGACTTGAGGCAATGATGCAGACCCTGGTAATGGCAGTGACAAAAGGAAAAGGTAGCATGTATCTTGGAAAGGACTAATTTTATCAGGAAATAGACATCAAAAGCCAAACAATACCCATAAAATCCGAGGCTGACAGGATATAATTTATTTTCCTGGGAAAGGAACTTTTCATGAACGCTTAGAAGGTTCCATGTATCTTCCCAGCCCCACAACAGCTATTTTCCATATGGCACATGGGCCAGACCAAAATATTCAGTCACATAACTCTGCTCTGGTCCTGAACAAATCCTGGCAAAATTAACCTGGGTGTGGGCTTTCCCATATAGACTCTCCACATGCAGTTGGCTTCATTTGCAGACCCCATGCATTTCTAGGGGTCAGGTAAGACTGACTGGCAACTTAGATCTGACTTCAAACATGTCCATAACTTGAATTCAATGCATTTTCTCTAAATGATAGATTTCTGGCCATAGGCTGAAGGTACCAGTGACTCTGTGGACCAGTGCATGCAGGGGAATGTCAGGTCCACAGCAGAAATGGTTGTGAGCAACCTGCTGCTGGGTAAGAAGGGATGGAAATAACCTAGGATGCCGCTGCCCATGCAGAGGTTATTTCTGCAGCTGGAAGAATGGCTCTGGGGGAAGCTTCACAATGAAAAAGATGCAAGATTCCTTCTTTGCAGAGACCATCAGTCTATCATCACCACCTCCTGAAGAAAAATTACTTATGCTGCTGCCAAGCACCTGAAAAATATTCAGTATTGTTATAATAGTCAAGACTGCACTGGGGACACAAGTTTTTTAGGTTCAGAGGGCCTCTGCTGTAGCTTTTAAAGGAAGCACCAAATGTTTCAATGCCCAGAAGAAAAGCAAGTTGTAGTGAGCCAAGAAAAGTATGTGGGAGTCAGGAGCTTCATTGACATGTCCAGCTCATTGCCTTTCAGATCCTTCTTTTGTAAACCGTGGATAAAATGTCTCTGATTCTCACAAGTGTTGTGAGAACAAGCTAACATTTATGAAATACTTTGACAATAGAATGGTCAGAGAATTATTTTATTGCATTCTTCTCACTTCCTGGGAATTGCTGTTTCATAACAAAACCTCAGACTCTCTTAACAACTGTTTCTTTATGTACACATAGCTGTTCAAAATGGATGCATATATGAATTCATGCTGGTCAAGAAAGATGAAAGATTGCAGACAGATCTTCATCTAGACCATTAAATGGCCACATTTCAGGCAAAGATCTTGAGGCAACCACATTCCTGTGTTCTTGTAATTCATGGCCCAGGCTGTGTCTGCTGACAGCATTACAGCGTGGGCACACTGGGCAGTAAAACTATCCTCGGAATATTTCTGGGAACAGACAGCAGAAGCAGCATGAACCAATGAAACAAACAAAAAGGAAAAATAATTCTGAGTGCTTTATCACAGAAGATTTTCCTGGGTTTTCACATGGGCATTTCTATTAGAGAGAAGAATCTTAAGGCCAAGGTATCTGAGCTGGTCGTCCTCCCTGAAGGTTCAACCAGGTGCCATATGTAAGAAGAGAAAATGGGCTTTTTAGGAATATAAGAAATATAGAGGGTGTCTAAAGGAGCTGTTGGAATGAACTGAAGTTACTGAAAACAAATAAACAAAAACCCAAACAAACAAAAAAAGAGATCAGAAGGCATTTCCAAAATAAAAATCTAGACCAGAGGAAATACACTACAGCCACCTACGCATGTCTGAAAGGAGCAAAGCTCACTCATCTGGCTTAAAGGCTTTTTGAAAATTTGCTGTCAGACAAAGTACCTAAATTGAACATTTTTTTCCTCTCCCACATACATAGCTAATTAAAAATAGCTGTGGTGTTATGAGACATCTGTAATTGGCCTTCTGTGGAAGCTCTGTATTCCACTGGTAATTATAATTATTCTCCCACTGCAATCAACTTCAGCTTCACTAAATCAGCCATTTATTTTCTCAGCTGTCAGGGTCCTGCCTGAAAACACAGGAACTATTCTACTTCCATCCTCCTCTTTCACACTGTAGTATACAAGAAACATCTACATACTCTTCAGTTTTCATAAGACATTTTATTTCTTTAACTCAGAGCAGATTTCCTCCAATAAAGTACATGTTCAAGGCAAAATCCAGCTCCTTTTGGATGGCAGGCTTCAAGTGCAAAATAACTCTTTGCTTCTTTTTTTAATCTCTCTCCCTTATGTCTCTCCCTTCAAATGCTGTTGGACAAACCCCCAAGCTGTAACACGTAACACCACTGAAAATGTCCAGGTCCCACAGTCTTAAACACAGGTCCTCCAGACTGTGTAAGAACCAGGCTGTTTCACATGAATTTCAGAGTCACAATAATTGGCATCACTCAGCTTTTGAGGGACTTCCTTTGAAACAGATTTTGCAGACAGTTCCAAATTTGGCATCAGCGCAGTCCCACAGAGTTCATTAGAAATAGCTTCACTTACTGTGCCTCATGGAGAAGAAATAAGGCCTGGGACTCTGGAAATCCAGTCACTTGGTTGCAAAGTGGCAAATTTTTCAAATTAAGAAGTAAGACAGTTTTTTCCAGGAATTTCAGAGTGGATGATTTTGGTAGAAGACAAATTATGCGTGGAGGCATGTATAGGAACCTGAAATCTTATTCAGGAAAGAATATCTAATGCAAGGGAATGACAACACTGCTAGCTCACAGCTCGGTCTGGGCACACTTTGGGCCTAAAATATATACATATTGTAAATTTATCATTATAATATGCTATATAATATAAAAATTCACTGAAAAATGAAGTTTTGTGGAAGGGGAAATCAACCTACAAATTTGGAATAAGATCATAGAACAGTTTAAGTTTAAAGAAGAGGAGAAAAATTCAGATACCCAAAACAATTATTTTGACATCCTCAGATATTTTTTTTTCTATTTTGAAAATTGACTAAATATAATTTAAAAAAGGAATTAAAGGAGGTTCAAGCAAATGTAGATGCCTCAACAAAACTTGGATGCTGCTAGAATAGTTCTTTCCAGTCAAAATAGTTTTGGTTTGTTTGCTTATTTTCCCAAGAAAAAGGGAAATGTCAAATTAATTGCTTTTATTTGTGCCTTCTGCATATAAAAATAAGTCATTTGCAGCATGTGCTAGAGTCCCCAGTCAATGTCACATCTTGTGACTTGTCATGACTAACCCACAGAAGGTCTAGTGGTTTCTGACTGGCTGCTGCTGCAGTGGGAGCGCTCACTGGTCCCCACTGTGAACTCCCTGAACTCTCAACGAAAGATGCAAGTTCCCCCTGAGACATAAAGCTGTGCGCTGCTGCAGCATTTCCCTCGTCAGCCTTATGCTCGCGCTCCTAGGACTGCTCTAAGCTCAACCTGTGCCTGCAGCAACAAAGTACAAGGATTTAATGAAGCCGGTTTTAAACACTTGTCATTCTTGAGATTTCCTCCCAGTGAATCATGAGTTTATTTCCATACCCTTGTGCCAGCCATGCCTGCCACGGCAACACCGGGGCTGCTAAACGGGAAGAGATTCATGGGGATGGTCACATCTCCTCTAGAACAGATGACATTAGGCACCCTCTTTGTGCCACATTTTTTCCTTTTGCCAAACCACTTCTTAAAGGTGAAAGAAAGAAAGAAAACAGTTTGGGGCAGCTCACAGACACCTGCAGCTGTGGCTTTGAATATAGCACAAGCATGACTGACCTGGTGAGGTGCTCCTCAGAAAACCAGTGAGAGTACTGTGAGTGGCAAAGGGGTAAAATACGGTAAAATACGGGAATCTCCATTGGGGTTTCCTTCTCCCAGAGCATCTGCCACCACAGAGGGTCCTCAGCACCAACCAGCTTCCTAAAGCACCTTTTGCAGGCAGGGCCAGAGAACTCCCCTGTACAAAATCAACACACTTCTGAGCATCCTCACCTACCACAGCTGGCAATGACCAGAGCCCTGTGCCAGCCATGGCTGCCAGGAAAGCTTACTTTAGCAAACTGCTGCCGCTGCGCCCCATCCAGAAGCTGTCACAGCCTCATCCCAAAAAGCACAGCACCCACTGCCTGCTTCCACCCCTTTGCCTTCCTCCAGACTTGGTCCCACAGCTTTACCGATGACGTTGCAAACTAATCTGCCCATTCCCATCGCTGTGGCTGGTTCCCTTCCAGCAGCCCCAGCGGCGGCTCTGCTTTACACACCACTTGTGCCTATAGCAAATGAGCAGAGTTAGGGAGGAAACACATGCCAGAGGGGCAGTCTAACTGGAGACACCTCCTTATTCTATGCCTTTTCCTATACTACACACCTGCAGTGCAACATAAGAACCTGGAAGAGCGGCAGGCAAGCAGGCATTACAGCAGAGGTGCTTCAGCAGCCCCAGGACAGTGCAGACCCTCGGCCCTGCGCTGGCACGATGCCCGTGCTTCAACTTTACTGTCTCTAGAGCAGAGATGAACACCTGGGTCATGATGCAGAAGCTAAAACTGGACTTTTTTCAGTCCTTTAAGCAGGAAGGCCACAATGAAGGAAACAGAATCAGTGTGGGTTTGTAAAATGTTTTCTTAATTTTGAGCCTATTGATTTAGAATTATTTTTTTTTCACCAGCTTGCCACAAAGTGTGACTTTTCAGATCACCACACTATGTCAGTAAAAGATCACTATTAACATTAAGTATGTACATTCCTTAAAAACAGGACACATTGGACGGGAATAATGGTACTGATGCCCATAAATTTATACAAATCAAGTACAAAGAACTTTTTGAAATCAACACATGCTTGATTTTGTTCCTCACTGATGTCCCCCTGTCATTCTTACAATGCGGCATGCTTCTTGCCAGGCACTGCCACTGATTTTTAGTTTTTTGTTGTATTGTTGCAGTTGCAGAGACAACCATTGTCCTAGGCACTGTCTATTGAGCTACAGCAATATGCTATGTGGAAATCCAAATATGGATTTCAGAGGGTCTTATCAGCAAAGCCACTGAGTGGCCCTTAAGCCAAAGTCCCGCTTTGAAAGGAAAATATGTCAATGCAAACATGCTGCCTTAGCATCTCAAGATTTTCCAGCTAATCTCTTATGAGGTACCGGAAGCACAATCTCAAGAACCCAGGGATAAAGGATATCAGGTTGTGATGAGTGCCTGGCGGCTTCCCTTTCATTCTCCTAGAAAATAGATAAATTCTTTGCTAGCTTTGTAATTGCAGAGTTTGCAAGAATTGTCGCCTCAGTATAATTCCTGTTCTTAAGAAGGAAAAAAAGAAAATCCAGCCAAGCAAACCTGCATCATTGGTGATAACCTAAGAAATGTAAAGATTAGACACTTCTCACAGTTCCTGTACATTTTTACAGATGCATAATCACCTGTTTGGATGGGATTTTTTTCCAACACTTTTAGCTGTTTCCCTTTCTATAATTTATATGTCCGTACCTCCCACTTGAGTTGGGAGATAAACCTACAAACCTTACAAGACTACATCTAGTGCTATGATGCAGGATGGCCAAGAAACCAAACCTCTTCTGCCTCTGAGCATCATTCCACAACCATTCTCACAGCAAGGGCTGCATTTTCCAAGGCCTGGGATGGGATGCCGAAGCACTGATGTCATTTGTCTGAACTGCCAGGCCCTTCTTTTCCTGTTTCTTTTCGATCAACAAACTCCTGAATCATTCCAGCTCCACCATGTGACTCACAGCTTGTTCCATAAATAATTGGAAGTAGGAGGGAGTTGAGAGCAATAAAAACAGAACCTGAAAGTGCTGGAATGAGATCGGTTGCCTTGGTGTTGGCTATGTTTTTTTCCCTTTCCATAAGGAAATCTGCTCTTTAAAAGAAAAAAAAAAAAAGAAAAAAAAAAGAAAAAAAAAGAAAAAGTCATCTGTTTTCAAAGCAGGGAGTTAGCAATGCATGCTTTGTTCCCTGCAACAGGCCAAGCTGATGTCACCAGCAGCAGCTGGCTGATAAGTATTTTTCAGTACAGCTTCATATATTCCTCACACCCTTATACTGAAGTTGGGATGAGAGGATTCCAAGCCGATTAGCGTGAATGTATGCCAGAGGAATAAAGTTCCCCTAGTGGCTCCTTTTTATGCTATTGTAGGTATGTAGGTATTCATTAGACACCAAATACCTCACTTGGAATAGCAGTAAAAACTTGTAATTCACAGTCAATACTTAGCAAATATTAACTACATTAATCTTCAAACACACCTGTGAAGTAAAGTAGAATCTTTGTCTGACTTACCTTTATTTTAAACAGAGGACAAGAGACAAGGACAAGAGCAGACTTTAATGGCAACATAGCCAATAAGTCTACCCTAAAAATGTGAGTAGAATAAAAGGACTGCATTTTCTTATCTGTCATATAATGCATATTCAACTGGTGGATGGGATGAGCTACATGTAAAACAGTGTTACCGAAGCATCAGGAGCAAGCAGAGGTAAGAGAGTTTTCACAGACCGCAAGAGTATGGGAGTGATACTGCAAGGAAGAAAGCATGCACGGAAACAAATTGTATTCAGGGCCGAATTTCTCACCAATCATTTAACATTGTGCCTTCCATTTTAGACCTGTGAGAGACACTCAGTTTGCCTACTTTCCATTCTGCATGACTGCTCTCCACAGCAGATATTAGCACAGACGTGAGGATACTACACACTTGGTGCAGGATGGGAGTTTTGAGATGCTCCATACCACAAACAGCTTCCAGCTCATTTACAACACTAAGGTTTTATTGACAATACATTGATGTGACATGTATAACTCAAATGAGCCAATGCTGGTTTCTTGGGGCACTTCTGATTGGTGTGATGACTTTTCTTCCAGACAGTTCACACCTGAATGTATCATATAACCCCTTCTGAATGTCTCTTCTCTTACTAATTTCTGTGTTGGCAAATTGGATTAGCTGACCCACCGCTTCTGGCACATTTACAATATGGGCACCTGTGAAAACAGTTTCAAGAATGACAGGTCTGTATTTCTACAGCAGAATCGTCACTGTGGGAGCATCCCGTGCAAAGCAGCTGTGCTTGTGGACTGCCGCACCTGAAGTGCCCATTTGGTTTTGAACACTTCCAAAACACCCCTGAGATTATTAACTCATCCATGATTGCAGCTCTGTTGCCCATTGCTAAAGGTCCTGGAACAAAATGGGAATTGATGTAGGACTGTCTCTAGTAAACCTCCGCTAGGAACGAGCTCTCCTTGAAGTGGTCTCAAGAAAAAAAGAAAAAAAAATCAAAGTAATAATGGAGCAAGAAAAAAACATAGTAAAAAATCTCTACAATTTGGATTTATTTATCACAGAGGGCTATTCTTCAGTTTGTTTGCCACTGGGTCTTCTAAGACATTTCCTTCCCCTCCAGCCCCCCATAGTTCAGGGGGTCTGTCATACTGGTCTCTAGTGCCTCAGCTGCTCATGGCTTAGTCATTATGCGTGAGTTAGATTATTTCTACTCTCTACAGAAAGGCATTATACTTTTCATCTTCTGAGTCTTTTTTTCTGCCAAACTGTGGCACCAACACCCTCTGTATGTGATTCAGACAATTTTCTCATCCACTTCAGTGAGCCTTGAATCTGTGTTAAAAGGGTAATTTCTTCCCACAGCTTCTGTGAACATCAAATGAAATTGGACTGTCACTTGCTGGACCCCATTTGTCTTGTTTTTAGGGCAGCCTACACCTCCAGTGTACTGGATCTGCTTTCCTTTCATTTCTTTCAGCATCTATCAACTTACCCTTTTACCTCAACACAAAACTATCACCCTTGTCCTCATATATGGCTGGAAATTCACCAGCACCTGGCTGGGGAAAGGGTCATCCCAAATTCCCCTTGTGTAGAAATCTTCAGGCACGTGGAAGAGCTGCTCTCATGAGGACGCTGCCAGCAATTCTGCTTGTAGGAAGGTAGCAGTGTTAGAGCAGGTAGGAATATCTGTTTGAATATCTAGGAGTATCTTTTCACGTTGTGAAGAAACTTGTCGTAGAAAACACTGTTGTCCTTTACAATTGTACCTGCCACCTTGGCAGAGCAGATTCTCTACCCCTGCAAAGCTATCCCAAGCAAGATGAACTGAAAAGTTTTGTGGGTTTCTCTCTCACAGAAAGTTTTATGGGATGCAGTACCTGGATCGGACTTTATTAGGATGTCTGAGGTGAGCCTGGGCCAGGGCCAAAAGAGCCTTCCCAGCTTGTCCATGCTGTTTTTCCTGCCCTGGAGCAAGTATGTGATGTCCTCAAAACATATGAGACCCATCTCCAGAAGTATTAGAAAAGCAGGAAATGTTGCAACCCCTAGCAAAAGAGAATTTTCAATTGGAAGAGAAACTCCAGCTAAGGAAGGTGGAAATCTGCTGGTTGTGTATCTCACTGTCATCACAGTATCATCTCCAAGACAGTCTTTCAGCACAGTAATGGCAGGAAGACAAAATAGCAGGTACCAACCAGGCCATTTGGTCTAGCCCACTGCTAATATGCACCCACACTATTCATAACTGCAGAAGATCTATCTTAAAAGCAGTCACAAATCCCACTTAGGGTACTGTTCCAATGCCTAGAAACCATTTTCTAAGTTCAAGCTGAAATTTATTCCTGGTAATTTGTATTCTAAAGCTTCCATGGCTCCTTTTCTCCTCTCTGGTATTTACCCACCTGATGCATTTCCAGACAGCAAACATTACCATTTCTGCTTCTGTTTTGCAAGGTTAAACAAATCATCCCCTTTAATCTCCTACTGTGAAGCAGGATCTCTGCTCTGCTGATCTTTCTCACTGCCCTTTTCTGTATCTTCCAGTTCCAGTTCACCTTTCTGCACAGAGTGATCAGAACTATACATGGTATTGAAGTTAATTTTAACTACCTCAAAATGGAGGGAAAAAGGATAGCTTTTGAGGACCAGGTTAAAACTTGTAAAGAAAAGCCTAACAACATTTATAGCATGTTAGAACCAAACTCTTTCACTCCTTATATCTGTGGAAAAAGACTTAGCAGTGCAATGTGGCTGTTCTGTCTACAGATCAGATGGTCAACTGGTCTTCCCTCCTAATATCCTGTATGATTGTTATAATTTGATCTCAGACTCAAAAGGAGGTGGATAGAAAATAAAGTGTAGTGCTTGTGGAATGTCTACTGTGTCACGGTAGTGTTGCTTCTGTCCCTGAGTGTGGGATTAAGGGTTTGAAGCAAGGATGGACAATTCAGGTGAAAGTCTATGCACTGATTTCAACTGGCAGAAAAACAGCTCCAGAGGAGCGATTTTCATATTTTTGAACCAATGGACATTTGCAAGTCCACAGAACTTCCCTTCTTTAGGCAGGTGTGTGCCCTGCTGAACAGCTGTAAAGCCCTGCACATCCTTGCAGTCCCAGTGTTTGCCACCTACTGGGATGCATCCTACTTGAACCCTCATGCAACCTCTGCAACCAGTCAAAACTATTTGCTGTAGCCTTCTAACCACAGAAGGTTTCCCTGGAGCACAGTTTACGCAATGCTTGCCTATGAGCATCATAGGACACATACAAAAGCTTTCAAAAACAGTTTATGAAAGACCATGGACACATTTTCTCAGGCCAGATGTAGAAATACCCTCATATAATGAAAAGGAAATTGACTCTACCTGGCTATCATTTCAGTGACTGATTCTGCAGTCCCAGGAAGGATTCCTCTAGTTCTAAAGGTAACACAATGCAACCACAGCAGATATCGTCAATTTGCCACATTAGGAGTCCTTCCAGGGAAAAAGCGTGTCACCTTCTGGTACCATTTTGTCTTGCATGGATGCATTCTCCGAGTAAGGAAAGGGGAAAGCCAAGAGATTCCCACCACCATCTGCTTTCTGTCCTTTAAACCTTGAAAATTTATGTTATGAACAGAGAAAAGAAATATATGCAGGCACTGGAGCCACAGTGGCAGCAACATCCCCAGAGTATTGGCCAGACCTTCTCTGTAGGCCGTTTTCTGAAGCCATCAAAAAAAGAGGGATTTTTTCCATAGTTAAACCAGAAAAATATCTCATGGCTAACTCCAGCAATTGCTTCGCTTCAACCCTTATGGCTCCACAGTCCTCAAGAATAGTTATTGTCCTTATTGGACCAGATTAATTCTGATTGCACATTAAATTTGTGCAGACATACTCTAGCCCTTTACTCGCAGAGAGCAGAGAGGAATAACAGCCTTGGGTATTAACTTTTCCAGCTTTCAGCCTTTCTAAGGTCTGCAGTGCACACTTAGTTGGCTTTACAGGGCAATGGGACCAAGAAATATTTCTAGGTCTTTCCATTTGGAGATATTGGAAACATGCATATTTGTAGCACAAAAGATTTTTTGGAGTATCACACGGACACCAATGAAGCACTTTTGCCAGCATTGGTTGAAGTCACAGAGAAGTCACAATCTCAAAAAGGGTCAGTTGGGCAGGCAAGTCCTGGCTCTCACTCCTGCTCTGTGTTCTTGCAGGAGACTCTGTCAGTACCTGTATTTATTCATGGGAGAGAACCATAACAGAAGCAGAAATCTGAGTTCTGCATTTGCTTACTAACATTTTCTTGACCTAAAGCCCAACATACTGGGGATTGCCAGAGAGACAAGCATTAAAGTAGCTGTAAATACACGATTTCTTGTGAAGAGATGAAAGCCAACTCAAAAAGCTGCGCTCTTCCCTCAAGAAGTCTATAGCAGGCTAGAGCTAGGCAAGGATCCAGGACATCTAAGAGTACTTAACGTCTCAGGAATTGGTCCTTTGACTGCATTCAAGCCTCCCTTTTTCACCACAAGGACTTATTAACTCATCTGCCTTAGAGTATAAAGTTTTACGAGCAAATTCAAGCATGCCCATAATGTGCCTTGACACTCCAAGACTGTTACCTAGGCGAATAAACTGTGAGAGAGTTCCCTGGCAGTAATTTAGCCTCCTCCAACTGGTGCTTTCCCAAGCAACCGCTGGACCTGTTTTTGTTGCTGGAGTGTGCCAAGAACACACCCAAGCAGCAGTTTGCTCGCAGCCACCTTGCGCAGGCAAACCCAGTTCACCAGTGTAGACACAGGCTGTTCCATGCTAGTTGGACTCAATGGCTGGGAGCATTCCCAGCCACGTATAATATAGTGGCATAAACCCAGGCTAAGGCCTTTAACAATCTTACAAAGTCAAATCAAATTGTCACTGAAAAGCTGTTACACATACAGTTTTAATAGAATACTGTTTAGCAAGTTCCTGGCTTTTTATACTAAAAGTATGTTCCAGTTATATATGTTGCACTTTCACAGCTAACAGTGGAGTTGCTGTGATGCAGAACTCCAGAAAGCCTGTGATGAACGGGTTCCTTTGGAATGACCAGGGTGGAAGAGCTAAAAAAAAAGGCTGTTTAAGGTCACGTTTGTCTATGACTTAGGTTGCTATCTCTAAACCTTTTCTACATGTGACAATCTCATGATAATTTGCTGCTGTGTTATTGCAATTGCCTCTCACAGCCAGGCACCATCTGGAACTATTCCAATAAAGCAACTGCTCTCCTATTGCCAGAGCAAAGTTGGAAACACAGATCAACTAGAGGTCTGGCAAACTCTAGAGTGTATTATTTTAAACTCCAATCACAAGATCTAGGGTGTCCCAATAAGTTACCAAAATAAACATAATATCTTATTTTCTCCAAACCCAGCATGAAGTCATTCCTGTTAGAAGGCACTTCCAGAGGTCTCCAGTCCAACCTCCTGCTCAAAGCAGATGCAGTTAAAGTAAGCTGGTCAGGGGCCTGTGCAACTGTGTTTTGAAGATCCCCAAGGGTGGAGGGTTTACAGCTTCCCTACAAACATGCTTCAGTGTTTGACAACCTTCATAGTAAAAAAAAATTCCTTATATCAAGTCAGAATTGCCTATGTTCCAGCATGCATTTGGTTCTCCTCATCCTGCCATGGTGTGCCTGAGAAGTCTGGCCCAATCTTCTCTATATTTTCCCCTTAGACAGCTTTAGACAGCAATAATAGTTCTCTTCAGTCTTCTCTTCTCCAGGCAGGACAGACCCAGCTTTCTCAGGCTCTTCCCACACATCTTATACTCCCAGCCTCTCATAATTTTGTGGCCCTCCCTGAGCTCACTCAGGTAAGTCAATGCTTTTCTTGCACAGGGGAGCCCCAGACTGGACATAGAACTCCAGATGCTGTTTCACAAGTTCGCATGATCTTCTCAGGGACTGAGATGAGCCTGAACAACCTGTAGCTCCCTGGATCCTTCTTCTTCTTCTGGAATGCAGAAGAGGAAAATGCTAAAATGCCTTTTCCCAGTCATCTGGAACCTACCTCAGTCACTATGTTTCAAAAAGGATAGACAGCAGCCTCACTGTGACATTGGTCAGCTTCCTTCACACCCTTGGATGCATCCATGTGGTCACATGGACTTCCTGTCAGACTGTCTTAGTACTCCCTACTGTATCTACAGAAAGTAGTAGTATTTGCATTCCCACAGACCCTGCTAGAAGGTTCAGGGAACCAGGAAGCATGAAGTTAGATGGTTTGTGTTTCTGTACCTTTTAGACACCTATCTGGTCAGTCGTGTGCACTGAAAATGTAAAAGGCAACAAAGACTCTATTCTACTCTGTATGCCCAAATGGACCAAATTCAGATTGCAGAGTCCTCTCAGTTCCAAAGGGTGAGATTTCAGCCATTTTTTTTTCAATGCAGGATTTAGTATGTATTTTTAATATATTGTAGAATGCAAGATTGAATGTGAAAAGTTCAACAGCTAAAAGCCTCCCCCTTACTCTGCCTCCCAAATTAGAGAGTAAAGCAAGGACCAAATAGATGTTTTCCTCCTTATGCTTCTCTCTGTCTACACAATGCCACCTATATAGATAAACACCAATATAGATGAACACCAATAAACACTCATCAGCAGAACATGAAGTATTCTTTACCAGATGAGCTTTATGAGATATGATTTGGCCTTTAAAGTAATTCATCTGGACTTTTGATAATAAGGACAGCTGAGCTCAGTTCAGTTCACTATGATTGATGTTAATTTTGATTGCTTTCATTAAGAGGTTTGCCGTGCTATGAACAGTCAGGAAAAAAAACCATCACTGCTGCCTTCATTAGGACAACTTCTATACCACTTAATAAAAGACAAATCCATCAGACTTGTGTGTCACAAAAGCTATCCTCCCCTCTAAAGCACCTTTTTGGGTCAGGGCAGGAGATGATGACACCATTCACTGAGCATTTAGGGCAGTGCAGGCACATCCCATATCATGATTAGGCCCTAAGAGAGACATTGAGGATTAATTACAGGACAGTTTATTCTAACAAAGGTTCAAAACCTCACGACAGAAGATATGCTGTGCCCTGACTGCTATGGAATTCAGTCTCCTACGGATTGCCAGTGAACTTTGTTGTTTGGCCTCCGTCTTTCACAGTGACTCATGTCGTGACACATTTGTCAGGGGAATACTCACAAAGAGAGAAATACACACACAGGGCAAACAGGCACAGTATTACAAAGGGAGGTCAAATTCTAGTTCCATTTACCTTGAGAGCATCTTTTTAAAAGGAGATGAAAAACAAAACAACAAACAACCAAAACTAACCTCCAGCTAAAAATAGGAGCTCTTCCACTGCACTATTTTGTACCAGGGCACATATTTATAGTTTGCTCAGAAATCCTGAATAATGGGGGTTTAATGGAGACTGACAGGTTCTTAATGAAAATAGTGCTAACGGGTACCATGATGAGGCTTCTCTACCCCTTACCACAGGGGCCATTGTGCTGGCAGACGGTCTGCCGTCTCTACCGCCATAGATAATTCATGTTACACAATTAATGACTCCTCAGAGGAAAGCAAATGATCATTCCTGGAGCTTAACAGCAAAGTAAGTGGGTAAATAAATAAATACAACCTACAGCTTTCAGATTTCTGTCACATCCATCAGGAAAACCTCAGAATAAAATGCAGAGAGAAAGATCTGTTAAAGATAACAACCAAACCCAACAATACAGCATGTTTATGACTGCCATCCATCTGCAACTGGAAGCAATGAAAGATTTGGGGCACAGAGACAGTGCACTCACATTTTTACAATTGCACATTTTTATTTAGGAAATTCCAGTGTTCATTTTTAAACTTCCCACCGGAAAATAAATGGCTCATAATGTCAAAAACTGTCAAGAAATGAGCAAGAGACCTGCAAAGTTTTTCATCCAGCCCCAGGCACAGCTCACTCTGGTGACAGCAGACAAGCACGAATATGTTTAAATAACTCAGATGCTAAATCCTGTGGAGAAAGTGGGTTCTACTTGCTACCAGTAGAATTAATAAACAATGTCCTTTCCATTCCTTAGAACCCTATCCTGACTCTTTTTAGGGCACAAGATTTTACAGGAGCCAGCAGGGTCACTCAGGTCTCAGTATAAATCCAAGAGTCTGAGATAGTTTTCTCTAGAGCTTGGATTTGGCTAAATGTAGAAACAGGAGGGAACAACAAGGACCAGAACCAAGGCTAAACCTGGACATCTCTGGACTCAGCACACACAGAGTTTGCAACTGGAGCATCCATTCACCTCCACAGCAGGACTGGAGAAGTTTAGACAGTGACAAACATGCAAGATCTGGTATTAATCCCTATGACTTTTACTCCTCCATTACAGAGCGACTTTGTTTATGATTCAATCACCAAGATAATTCTGGAAGCTTTTATTCTGGTGGTTCCAAAGCATTCTTTTCCTCTTATGAAAACGTTAGTATTTCCTTGGGGTGTGGTATGTGACTTGGATATAAATTTTGGCCGAGGGCTAAGGCTAAGAAAAGTGGGAATGACATTTTGCAAGAGATGAACCTTCTTAATTGCTTTCAGTCATTATTGTGAGTACCTTATGCACTTAATTTTGAAACAACACATACTAAAGTGTATGCTTAAAGGCTAACATATATATTGCAACGTAACTGATCCTTACAATACTGGATTTAGAAAACTGGTAATACAATACTGGCTTCAAACCAGTAAATAAACAATGCCTATTATTTTGTTTCAGATAGCTGGAGGGGATGGCCAAATCACAGTTCAAAACAAAAAAAAATCAAGTCCAGCTTTTCTTATTTTGATAAATAAAATAAACAGTTTCATCCTCTTGGGTAGAACACTTTATAATAATGATTGCTTAAGGAATTTGTTACCTTTAAACACAACACCTTGTTGACTTTGCATATCATTACATATCTCTAAGTGCCAGTCATAGTAGCAGTATGTGCCAGCTACTGACCTTTTCTTCATAAATGGCTGCCTTCCAACAACTTTGGCTATATATAGCTACTGGAGTGTGTGAGGAATTTGGAGAACGAAAAATCTCAGGCAAATTAATTTGCATGGGTCTGTAGTAGAAGTTTGAGACCTAACCAGGCATTTTCTAATTAATGGTAATTCAGGAATATCTATTTTCCTGGCTTCTGCAGAGTACATTATGTTTACAATCCACCCAGACCATGGTTCCTGGATATCTTTCATAGTGGCAGCGCTCACATGAACCTCCACCAGTTCCTGTCCCCTTCACAACTGATCATTTCCACTTCTTCACTACCCCCTTCAGAGGTGCCAGGACACTTCCTGATTAGAAACTCATGTTTGAACAAACCTCAGGTGGTATCACTTTGCTCTCAGGGAACATTTTTTCAGGGTGTGGTTATATAATGTAGCTATAAACATCACAAGGTGAACTGATCAGGGAATTGATACAGGTTTTAAATCAGAATATTTTTAACCCAAATAAGTTACCTGATTCAATCCATCAGGGCAACTAATAAAGAATGAAACAAAAATGACTGGTGGTGCTGAAGTGGCACTACCATCAAGAGTATCTATAGGTGTCTTAAATTCCTTCTGTGCCTACAAGCCTCTACCGAACTGCTTTATGCCAAAAATTGATGGCGTTATCTCATCTGCTGATGGAGCATAGTGACATCCAAGTAGGCCACAAATTAAACCTAAGAGCAATCTGTCAAGCAAGAATAGCATCCTTTGCCAGTGGTACTGGGGTCAGATGAAAACATGATGACTCGGAGGATGGCTCCATCTCTTCCTGTGCTTAGCACGCGGTAGCAGCAGACCATCCCTCTGGCCAGAGGTAAAAAAAACCTGGATAAAACCAACAGGAAGGATGTCAGAACATACCTCAGGATCCAGCACATAGTTCATTTCAAGTGGAGGGTTCACATCGCCCAAGCGTAGACTGCTTGTATAGGGAATGGAGGGAGGAAAGCTCCATAATTTAGGCACTCTCAGTCACTCTCTGAAGGTCCCATTGGCTGTATATGATGCCTGCAATTTTATTCTAGGCTTTCAAGCTGGATGAAGACAAAGACAGACCATGTGAATGCTCCATATGTGTCTCTTTACTTATCGTGTCTTTTGTCATTTTGAGGGGGCTAAAGCAAATGAACAGGGTCTCTAACATTGCAGGCTGCTCAGATCCCAGAAGTGCTATTACAGGCATGTGTTTGCAAAAGCCATTAAGCAGCAGTATTTAACAAATCATTCTGAAGAAGAAAATCTTCGGTTGAAAACTAGGTATCTTTTTTTAACCATTCTTTTATTGCAGTGTCTCATACCTCCACTGGACATTTTAAATTCTACCTGGACACCCTGGTATATGGAAGAAAGATTTCCACCTTCTTTATTTCAACTATGTACTTTGTGGGATACATAGTTCATCTGGATCCCAGTGTGAATTTTGTGCCTCACACCTCTCTGTTAAGACTGCAGACATAGCAGATGCTGCAGCAGGTGTTAAAAGTTTCAGACCATCTAGTAGAATGTTATAGTTCTGAAATCCTTCTTCCTTTTATTTCTCAGTTATATTTTGCATTCATTGAAAAGTGAGGATACATATCTCCAGTTTTGATTCCCTGTAAATACACTTTATTTTCTTCAAAGATGCAGTAGGAAAATCAGCTTATTAAACAGCTGGGCAAAGCCAACAGCCAACTATCATTATGAGATGCAAGAGGCTCTCATAATGAGAGGCTCTCACCTGCAGGACAGTGGCTACACCATCCCCACCAGAGCTTTACAAACCACGCTAAAATCTTTCTTCGTCGCTCTGTCTTACCACTACCAAGCACGGGTGGCATAACTCAAGGAAACCAGCAGGTGATTAAGAGGTACCATGTAGCAAGCTTCCATAGATTTTGGGGGAGGGTTTAATGCTCAAGTGCATTATAGAGTTCTTGTGCATTTGTGTGCTTGTGCAGCAGCCCACAGAGAGGATTTTGCTGGCTGTCTCCCACACTCTCAGAGACAGGCATGTGCCATCTTGAGCTAAAAATAAAAAGGAATGTGTAGGAAAAAGTTACAAGGTCTTAAAGTGTTAACGGGCTTTTACTTCTGTTTTTTAGTTTGTAACAACTAAATATACTCATCTTGTTAGTAAAATCTTAGCAATGAATAACCCAGGCTGTCCCGGTTTTGTGTGATATTGTTCTCCTAAATCTCCACTGCATTATACTTGTGTGCACACGTGAGCACACACTCTGCTACAGAATTTTCTGCTGCCATCTCCCCAGCTAAAAAACATTACAGCAACTACTGGTACCAGAAGAGAAGGGAAGGAGGTACAGTATAATTTTTAACAATGATGCTAAGCAAACTAATAATTAGAATTTGCTATGGTCAGCTTCATTCCAGAACAATCTATTGAAGGCACATTAGAAGTCTGTCCTTTCTAAAAGATTTTCTCCTCCAAGACTCACGTTCATGCAAAAGGCAGAACCTGTGCAACTGCAGTTTGCAGCCTTTCAATAAATAAGTTGGCCTCACAACTAAATTTTAACAACCTGGAGACCGCGACAGATGAACCCAGCTTCTAAAAAAGCAAAAGAAATTGTCCTGCAACGGAGATGTCACACACAAAATACTTGAACAGAACATCTGTTCCCTGTAATCTAATAGTAGTGTAGGGTTTGTACTGCACAAAGAGTTCCTAAAACATAGGCAGATGTGTGGTTAAAGCTATGCACAGGATGATCCCCATCCTCTGCTATACTCCCTCCTCAGATGGAAGAATAAAACCTCAAGCCTACCAGAGCACTGTCTCCCTGTCAGCGCACATTTGAACAGCCTAAGACCCTATGGCTTGTTCTATGGAGTGCCAGCCTTGTATCAGTCAACCTGAGCCTTTGTCCTTGTGAAATCATGCCAAAAAGCTGCTCGGACCCGGGACAGATGTCCTTTGTTCCAGAACAGATGCGTCCTTGCTTTGTGCCCTTTCTTTCATGGCCTCCTGGCTGGGGCTGCAGTGGCACCCTGTCCCTTAAATTGCCGTGTCTGACATCTGCCGTCGCGGCACAGAGGGGACATCCCTGCCTCGGATGCAGAGCAGCTGCGTGAGCCGTAAGGGTACTGCTGCTGTGCAACTGTGTGCAGTGGGTTGCAGGGGGGTGTATGTGCTCGCTTCCCCGTCTGTGTTTCATGACTGCAGGAGGTGACACGTCTGTGATTGAAAGCGGTGACAGCAGCGCTGAGGATGCAAAGCAGCAGGACGTGGGGAAGCACTGGAGTCACTATGGCTGAGTCAGCAGCCTCAGCCACTATCCCGCCTGTTTATCTTACAGCAGCCTGTACAGCAAGCTTCCCATTACACCACACTTGCTTGGTAAATGAGAAAAGTGTGCTAGGATGGTCTCAGCTCTCCAGAAGTGGAACAAATTATCTATTTTGCCTGGCTGTTTTGGCTCTGATCTTTGCAAGCAGAACATCACTTGCATTTCATCCTTCACCAGACTTCTGTGACATTCCTACAGAACTCAGCGAAGGAGGCAAGGACAACAATATTTAATTCTGCTTCCCCATAAACTTCTGCTTCTTTACCATCATTCAGAAGGAAGTTCTCTGACCACAACTCTAAAAATCTCTATCCAACAGCAAGGATGGAATCAGTATGGCTGTGTCTAGCTTGACCTGAAGCATACTGCAGGATGCCAAATCCCCCAAATATTGTGTCTTTGGAGACTGTCTCCCTACCTTTTCATTTATGCCAGCAATAAGTAGCATAGCGACTGGAAAATAAGCTGCTTCAAGGAGCTTAAAATTCATTTTTCACTTTTTGTTAACCTCATTTAAACTCATTGAACCATTCCACTGCCTGACAACACAACTAACTGGGGTGGGAACAAGCAGGGACTGATGACCAGCTGGATTTGGACTGGCTTCAGCTGTGGTGAAACTGCGTCCTCCTTCAAGAAGGGAGGCCTCAACAAAGGCATGACTCATGCTATAACCTGGAAGGTTTAAAAAAGATGCGGTGAGTGAAAACAGCAAAGCCTGAGGTAAAAAACAAAGGATGCACGAAGTAAGGTGATGTACACTCTGAGTGGCTGGCCCCTCAATGGAACATGTAATACCTCTCCTTTTCATACACAATGTTATTTGGTTGCCTCATTGGTGAGGATTAAGCTACCTAATTTCTAATCACTGCAAGGACTTGACACACGCACCTTCTGGATGGTGAAGCTATAAAGCTCACAGCTATGAAACTCAAATGGAGAAATATCTTAAGACACTCAGAAGAATAAAAGGTCCCTTTGAAACATGAGACAGCTACAAGTGCTCATGGAACTGGAGGGGAGAAGATCTGAGTCTGCCTTGAAAGGCAGGGGACAAGATAGCACTGTTTTCATAGCAAAAGTATCCCAAAGTATTTTCAATAACTGCAGGAATCCCCCTGGAGTTAGGAAGAACTACTTTACCGAAAAAGCGGTCAGGCACTGGAATGGCCTGCCCAGGGAGGTGGGTGCGTCACAATCCCTGGAGGTGTTTAAAAATCGTGTAGATGTGGCACCTCGGGGCATGCTCTACTTGCCAAGATTGTAGGGTGGAGGTTGTGGTTTTGTCTATAGTTGGACTCGGTGATCTCAGAGGTCCTTTCCAATTGTGACAATTCTGTGATTCTGTGAAACTGTGAAATGATTTCAAACTGTAGAGAAAGAAAATATTAAAGAGATGTCCCTTGATGTCTCATGTTCTCCTCCTGAACTACATATGGTAGTCATGGCTTTTGATGTTTAGTATCACATCTTTAATTTGTAGGGAAGTTTTCTGTAAGTTGTGAAATGTAAGGTCAAGTGAAGACAATGTTTTCTGGGCCCCAGGGCCATCTGAAATAACTTTCATCTTGGAAAAAAAAGAATCATTAGGTTGAAGTGCTCAGGCTTCCTCAGAGTTCTCACTTCACAGGGCAAACTCCATGGATCCTCTTACCTGAAATGGTGACAGTAGGAGTTTCAAAAATACCATCCCATCATTTTCTGTAATAATTTTCCTCATTGAATTCAGAAAGAGTTCCAAACCCAGCACAGTCATTGTACAAAACTGCTTCTTCCAGCAGTTGACAAGGAACATGTGTCATATCCTCAGCCTGGAGATTAGGGCCAGCAGATGAATGTCGAGGGTTACCTGCAGTGAAACAATAAGCATCTCTGTCTTCTCAGGCATTGACCCAGGCCTCATATCCCTCCCTCAGGACTAGCCATCTCCCAAAGGTTATCTTTAATATATAACTTCTCTCAAGCAGACTAATATCCCCAATTGTCTTGACTGCACAATACAGCCCTCAAACGAGAAGAGCAAATGAGGACATTTGTACATTCTCTCCTCATCCCTCCTACGTGGACAGCCAAGAGACCAACAGGGAATAGAGACATAGATCTTATGTTCGATTTACACACTGCAATAACATTGTAATCTGAATTGTAATAATGTAACAGGAGAAGGATTTCTTGGGTATATTCATAGACTCCACAGGCATTTCCTCAGAGATATTCTTTGAAACTCAGGGCAAAGAGCTTACTCCTCAGACAACGTGTTTTCTATCTTTTCTAGATGACTTGCTGCAGAGGCCTTCCCTTGGCTTGCCACTTGGACTTCGGTTTTCAGACACAACGTCTTTCTTTGAGAAACCCTATTTGAGAAAGCCTTTGGTGCCACTGGTGTTGACCCACCGTGGGAAAACCTGTCAGTGCCAAGGAAGAGGATGTGATGTTTATAAAGTGCAACAATTGGATGGCTCTCTGCCAACACGAAGTGAGGTCCAAGGGTCATGTACACCCTGCTTTGCTGCCTAATCTGAATGAATTCTCAAGACCCCCAAAAGACAACTGTTGCTATAGACTTGTGCCGCAGGTTCTTTATTGCTGTTTCAAGGATTTTATATTAAAAATATTTTTCTCGCCACAGTTTCCATCTGTTTTCCCTAGAGCTGGTAGATGGTCAATTAAGCAGAGTTTGGGGAAATCAGCAGTTTTTTGTTTGCAATCATTCATGCAAATCTTTCTCTGCCTTCAGTCTGAGCTGATTTGCAAAGACAAACAACTAAAATAAACACAGCTATCACACTGCCTGGTTCAGAGTCAACTGAATATTCAGCTCTGGAAGTACTGTGTGATTTTTAGGTAAAAGCATAAATCAGTCCACATTTGCTTCATGTTTGAAAGAGATCCATCACCAGATGGGCTGCCTTGGAGCCAGGGGCTGACAGAGTTAGACTGCGCTCACACTTCCTCCCTGGGAGCAGCAGCAGCAATTTCAGTGGAAATACTCACAGATTAAAAGATGAACCCTGAGCAGGAGCCTCACAATTTAGTCTTTTGGGTTAACTCCAGTTCCTTGGCTTCTGCATTGACTGGTCGGGAGAAAACACACTTCAAATAGCTCCTGGTTTATTCTCCTGACTTCCCTTCTCCTCAATCCATGCTGTTGGTCTTCAGCTCTGCCAACATGGCAGGGCCAAACTGTAAAACCAATAAAGTGAAGAGTCCAGCTTAAAAAAAAGAGCCGGGAAATTTGGGGAGAGGAAGGGAAGAAGTAGTTACAACCAAATTGTTTCCTGATCCCATACAGGGTGGATTCACAAGCCACTGTGTTAGCCCAGCCACGTGGGGAGCCTGGAAAGGAGAAGGAGAAATGAGGGCAGGCAGAGATGGAGCAAGTCCTGCTGCTGAGCACAACGGCTTGTGAAACCCTGACCTGACCCAACAGGGACAGGAGCTCCATAAGCCACCACTAGTGCTGCAGAACTTATCTGATCATGCCACACCATGGGGCAGCCTGAGAAGCAGATTTAAATCCCCATGGGCCTTCAAAAGAAGATAAAAAAGGATCTGTAGCTTTGTGGGGGAAAAAAAGCAGAGGGTATACTTTGCTGGTCCGTGCCTTTTATGATTAGATACTTATCTAAAGGCCACTGAGTTAATTTGAAGGGCTGAGTGCACTGGTTTGGATCAAGACTCCAGATCAAATATTTTAAAGACTTTATCAATTTTCCCAGGGGCTACAAAGCACTGAGAAAGAAGCCTGGGAAAAGATACAAAAAGGAGAAAGGAACACAGAAAGACAGAAACAGCTGTACACCATTGAAACAGGATGTTACTCCGAGATGTAGTTTATAATAATTAGTTGATCCACATGCTAGGCAAGGGATTTTTTTTATTTTTTTTCCCCATTTTGAACCAGTAGATGCACAGATGGGGTCTATAACAGAACTGGCATGTGTCTACATTTTTTTTTAAGGCTGCATAATTTTACAACCACTACTAACATTTGCCTGTATTGATTTAATGGTAAGAGTACTCAAACTTCTGAGAATTAACATTGTCAAACTTGCTTCCAGCTCATCAGGTGACATTTAAATTGCAATAGTCCTTGTCTAAGGCAGCAGTAGTGGCTACAGCCAGATTGTGTAGATCCACAAACTGCTCCTAAATAGTAGTAATAGCAGCAGTAATGATCAGAAGTCATCTAAGAAATGGAATTACCCCCATGTTTTTAGCCAGAGGCACAGTGACAGCTACTTGATGAGGATCAAGCAAAAGATCTGCTTTTGAGGCAGAGTTAGAAATGAGCTTTTCTGACTCCTGTTCTAGTGCTCTTGCCATATGTGACACAGTGAAAGAGAGCATCAGCATACAATCTCCATTTGGGCCACATTGTGCCACAATGTCCAAGAGCACTCCCAAGCTCTCCAACATGCTCCTTTCTGTCAGTTAACCACCTGAACATCCTCTCTGTCACAAATTTACCACTGCCAGTGACAGTGTCCTCAATCCATCACAGGACATAGTCTGGCAATTAGAATGATGTAGGGACATCTCCCAAGAGGTGGTTCTATTCTGAAGGTGATGGTAGCCCCACTTGGCCAGAGGTGAGTCATCCTATGTAGGCCACCAACCGCTTGGGTTGCTTGTGGCCACAGTCACAGAAGACACTTCACAAATGCATCTTGCAGTTCACGGTTCATGGGTTTATTAAGTGGCCAGATTTTCTAAGGAAAGTTTGAGGAGGGATCATTACTCCTTTTTCGTTCACCTGTATCAGCGAAAAGTGAAGAAAATGGATCAAATGACACCATCAGTAATCAAAAGGTTCAGAAAAAGAAACATAAGTCAAGAAATGTATATTCTGCCTCTCCTCAAGGACAGTATGTCCCGTTCTGGGATTTCCGCAAGGAAGCAATTAACACTTGGAGGTTAACAAATAAATATGAGTCAAGATTTTAAAATCTGGATGTGTAAGAAAAGATCAGCTCTAGGGAAACTCACACAAACACACGCTTTCAAAATTCCTCTAGTGCTATCATTTCAGCTGAATACCACCAGTTCACATGAAGTGCAGGAGGTCCTCTAAGCAACTCAGCACCTTTGAAATACTTATTTAAAAGTCCAGCAACAGTGGGAAAAGCCTACCTTTAAGTTATATATTTATCAGAGACCCATACATAAAACATTACATGAAAAGAAGCTATTTCAGCATTTGGTCACTCCTAAGACTGATCCAAGCTATTCTGCAAAAATATTGGAAGATATTGTGCCGTGGTCCCAGTTGTGATATATATCACTGCACTCATATGTGCCAGTGTTTTAAAAGAAAGGCCCATATAATGCTAATCTGATCAAACCACAAGCTCAGCGCTTTAGCAGTAAAACGGCACTTTTATTAGTTTTTATTACTGTACAAGTCTTAAAATATTCAACATGTAATATAACATCTAAAAGACTCTTAATATCTGCTTTTAAAAGTGTAGCTATCCTAGACGGGAAATGAATAGAGTAAAAACATAATAGTAATTGAAGCAACCATCACAGAATGCCAGAATATCAGGGATTGGAAGGGACGTTGAAAGCTCATCTAGTCCAATCCCCCTGACGGAGCAGGAACACCTAGAGCAGGACACACAGGAGCGCATCCAGGCGAGTTTTGAATGTCTCCAGAGAAGGATGCTAACTAGTCTATACTCAACTAACTAGTAATCAAGAGCCTCTCTGAAGAGCTTCTTATTTTTGGTGGGTTCTGCAGATCACTTTTATCTGTGTGATTCTATCAGCAACATCAGTGAATGAACAGCCCGAAGAGCTGAGGCCAGAACAGGCAGACACTGCATGGCACCGCTCTGACATGAGCCTTATTGCTCAAAAATGTGTTGCAAATTCTGGGACATCAGGTGAACAAATCCCACCACCATCAAAAACCAAAACTATAGAACTCAAGCTCTGAAGCAGCCAGCATGAAGAAAGCAATGCAGTGCCAGCAGAGCTATAGATTTACCTGTCATTTGGACTATTGCCTCCTCAACTGCTGGTAGCTGAATTCCCAGCTCACAAAAGCTTTTTGGAGGAAAATCCCTCAGAGACAGTCTACTTTCCCATTTTTTTTCTTCATTTCTTTAGCTCTGTGGAAGGCCCACCCACAGTTTTGGCTCCCTATTGTAGCTCTCTATTCTCTTTCTTTCAAGTTCTTTTCTTGCTCAGTTATTTGCAGCTTCCAATTAGAGCAAAATGTCTGCAGGGCTCTTATTAATTTAAAAAAAAGAAAAAAAAAGAAAGAAAAAACTTTGAAAAACTTCATCTCAGTGCTGAAACCAAACTTGGAAAGTTACAAATATTTCAAAATACACCCTAACTTTTGTTGTTGTTGTTGGTTGGGTTTTTGTTCCCTGTTTTAACTACCTCTGAAATTGTTACTTATGGTGGATAAACACAAGAAATATACCATCACCTACAGCAGCAATTCTCAGTGTGAGGTTTGTGAACTACCATATATCCATGGTGCTTTTCTTCAAGAGATCTCAGAGTGGTCTTCAGATGGAAAGGGTTGCAGACATGTTGAAGTTGTAGCACAAACCATAAGGGCTGTATGACTGACTTTTGGGTATTATGATTTTCTATAGAGTGGGAGTTTTTGTTTCAGTAACAAGGCACTGTGATAACTAGTGAAAATACCTCCATAGCTCCATGAAAGGGTATAACCAGAAATAACACCTGTATTCTAGGCTACCTTCTTCAGGTTCTGCCTGAAACCTAAGACTACGTAAGCATTTAGCTGGTTTTTGTAATGCATGTTTCCTGCCTCCAATCCCCGCTCTGGTAGTGGCACATGCATTAATTAATGTCTCATTATAATACTGTTACCTCAAATCTACTTATAGCACAGTTGTCTTGTAGCCCTGCAAAATAGTCTTCGTTGCACTGCCATTTTATTTCATTTTATGCAATTATAACATAGCATAAACATCTGTTAGATAGTATTATTAGTAAAGTAATAAGTCCCCTGTAGCACAAGCAATATTTTTTTTTATATGGAGCATATTTATCTTTTGACATTATTATATTGACTCATGAAAAATAGAAGCCATATCCTTATCTAGTTCAACTTGAAAGATGCTCTAGCTAGTTCCTTCCAGGATGAGAGGATGTTGAATATTTGATATATGTGATTAGTGACCTCTAATACTAGCAGTGACCTCTTCTAGTATTCTGTATTGTTAAAAATCCTTGAACCTTACAGAGGAAGAGGAACAGGGCCTTTAAGAGTTGTCATGCATTTAAGATAGTTTCACAAAGCCATGAAGTTTCTCGAAGGAAACAGGTATCTTAAACGGTTAAGGAACGTGAAACAAAACAAGGGTAGAAGTCACCATCCAAAACAAAAAAGGTCATGAGAAATTGTTCAAGGTTGAATCCTGTGCCTGCATGGGATTGCTTAGGTACCATTTTATGTTTGTTAGAGACAACAGGAACACCTCCGGATTTACCTCTCATTCTCAGTGTTAAAATTTCAAATTACTCCAATAACTTGTCTTCTCTATAGCTCAGCCCCTCAGCAAACCTGCTGGCTGCTAAAAATAATCTAGAAATGGACCCAAAGGGCAATGAGCTCTAGAGGCATCACTTCCATGACAGTTGAGATGCAGGCTCTTTCCATCCAGACTCTAAGGGAGTAAGAATGGACAGTGCTCGTAAATGGGATTTGGCTTGGTCTCTCCTCCAGTCTGAAAGGGTCAAACAAAATCAATGCTCACGGGAACACAAATGAGAAAGCAGTGATCTTAATCCAGAATTAACTAAAGCACTAGGGTTACAGTCACCCCTGTCCCAGCACTGCCCTGTTCAGTCAGTGCTCGCTGCCTTTTCCCAACATGCAGAAGCTCTCTGTCCCTCTCACTGGCACATCCCAACTCAGTTGTTGCTCTGGCAGATCATGAAATTCACCCTTGTAGAGCAACCTTTGGGATGCTACTACACCCCAAACTCTGCCAGCTCAGAAGTGCTTTGCAGTTTTGCTGCGAGGCACAGAGAGGGAGGCAGCAGAAAGGGAGGCAGCAGAGCACAGAAGGGAAAATTCCAGCTGCGGTTGTGGTTCCCTTTCCCTCCCTTCCTGCCCCACAATAGCTTCACTGTCAGAAACAGCAACACGCTGCATGATCGCATTCTGCTGCTCCCCAAGCACAGTCCTGGCCACTTTCAGCCCCTTCTTGTAAAGTACATTTTCTTAGGCACGTTGAACCACCTCCAAGCCCCTATGCTTGCCTAAAAAACCCAATATAAATTATTAATAAATGATAATGCATAATTAATAGCAATACTTCTGCTTTGCACTGCTCTGGTTACTAGCTAATCAACCTTTACACCAAAGCATGCTAGAAAATGAATTTTAACATCATCCTATCATTTAAGGGATATTTCGTCATATATTTCTAGATTAACCCAAACAGCAATGACTCCGCTCATGGAGTCCAGTACTGGCCAGGTGTACCCATGTTAAAAAGCATAAATAAATTGATTAGCCAATGACATATAATATGGTATGAATTATACAGCATGGTCAGAGACAATCTTTCTCAGAGCTATAGATGGTCCAAGTGGGGGCTAAGTGATGCTAATGAGACAGCAGTACACACATATACAAACTGCTGTTTGCCTGTGGGTCAAGAATAACTATCCAGCTGCTCTCCTTTTCCCTTCAGAGCTCTTTCCAAAATGTGCCGTCTTGGCTAGCAGCACTGTTCCCATCCTGTAGATGAAGATGAGGTATGGGTATGTAGAGCAGCTGGCCAGCAACTCACTGGCAGAACCAAGAACAGCAGCCAAGTTCCTCAAGCTCTGTGGCCATGTCTTGTCGAGTCAGCCACGTGCAAGGGAGCACCTCACAAAAACAATGCCTTGGTAGAGCTTCTTACACACGTATGGCAGGAAGAGATTCTGCGTAACAATCCTGTCTGCTTTCTCAAGAACTGTGCTCATTTCAGAAGACTTTACTGAAAGGATTTGTAATTCATTATTAGCTATCACGGCTTTCAGCATTAACTACTGCAGTTCTCAAAACCTCAAAATAAATTGAATGCAGATGAGCGAGACCAGAACCACAGATAATGAAAGTGTCCAGCAATGGAAGAAAAGAGAGTTAAATAGAAAAGCCCCATTCAGAGACATTCAAATTATGTCAGTGCCCGCTAAAGAATGACAGCAATGGCCTTCTTTGAGGGGTAGGAACTGTGCTTGGGGTGGCAGTTCATGAGGGAGCAGGTTTATTTATTAATTTGATTTAGTTTGGAGAGTTAACTTTTAGTTTGACTTGGAGTAGTCCAAACTTTCCTTGGGCACAGGAAAGACATCATATCATTTTCTGGAAGAAAGTCCCTTTTTTCAAAGACTACATATCAAAGCAGGCATTTTATCACTACAGCTTGCTTAATACCTGTATTCCCCAATACCAAAGAATAAGAGTCTATTTCTATGCTTGGCAGGAACAAACAGCAAAGACTCAGCAGAAATGCTGGTGAAGGCACAACGTTGTATGAAAGAGCAGTGATTCAGGCCTGGCTGATAGGCTTGCATGGACTTTAACCTTCTTTGTCCTTCTGCTCCTTTCTCTCACTACCACCTTTCCTTGGCAAGGAAAAGGAATTTTAGAGCATCACAGGAAATTCATCTGGGGCTATTTACATAGCACATTGTAGCCAAACTCTGACTCCTGCATAGCGGTAGATGTACAACAACTTGTTTTGAAGTCAACTCTTGCATTTTTCAAAGCAGAAAAAGCATTTCCCTCTCCTGCTGAGAGTAAGGCTACATATTTCTAATCACAGTGACTTTTCACAGATCACTTCCAGAGTCAATAAAATAAACAGCATTTCAGCATTTGCTGACCATAAGGCTTTAATAGTTTCAGTCATAAGCAAGCAGCTTATTTTCTTTTCTGCCATGGATGCATGAATTTCAGTTGTAAACTCTTAATAAATACTTAGTAACGTACTTTTTCCTGTTACATTTCTCAAATGCTTTGAGCAGAAGACTTACTTCTGTACTTCTACAGCTGATCCAAATGGCTTTAAAGCTCTCAACACACCTGCACCTTTAAAGCCTCATTTGACCATCTAGGCTCTTTCTACATGTCATGATGAATTTGAATCCTGAGAAAAGCACTATAAATTTTTGGGCATTCATTTCCACTGGAGTCAGACATGGCAGAACACATTCTGCACTGGAATTAAGCTTATGAAGCCTCCTTCACTCGAGCCTGAGCAGCCTGCAATAGCTCAGAAACATCTAAACAGTGCTGGTTTTTAAATTTCTACACTGAAAAGCTACAAAAATCTTGCCTCCTTTCCATCTTTCATTTTCCTCCTTGCAATAAATTGGCCAACTCATGGCTGCCTTCTGACGTGCCATACTGAAGGGAAGGAGTGCTAGCACAGAGCACCTTTTCCAGGCAAATCCAGCGGGTATTTTTCTCGGAGTTTATCTTACAGAACACACCTATTATTTCACACACACACACAACAGCAGTCCCAGACTTCTGCTACTAATGTCAGCGATCTGACCTGTGATCTTTAGCCGAGTTACCTCTGAACTTACGTAGTCTAATCATCACCCTCCCTTTCCCATGATAACAGACACAACCAACCCAGCTGCATGCACAATTCCAGCTGTGCCTTGCAAACCCGGGCTCCACGTCTGGCAGGAGCTTGCTCCCAGCAATGGCATCTGGCTACAATGCAAAAGATGCTTCAGGAGTCCCAGACTCACCACCCAAGCCCTGGAGAATATCTGGGGTTACGGTGGGTGGAATTTCACAGCTTCTCTCTTTGCCACAGTGTAAAGCCATCATCTACTCTGAAATGTACGGTACTTGCAAACTGCTTTTGCCAGGGGTTAAATACTTTTTATTCTCAGCCACAATGACTTCTCTGTGCAGCAGCACCAGAAAAGTCTAGGAATTCTGCTTGGCTTCATTTATATCTCTCTGGATGTCACGTGTACTATATTTTCATACGTTAAAGATTTCTATAGAAGAATTTATCATTGGTCATAATGGTTTCCAGGAGAATTGTTGGCTCAGCTTTAACAGTGAATAGCTTCATCTATAGTTTAGCACTTCTGTCAGGCTAGGATCAAAGCCAGACACTTTCAATTTTTCTTTTAGTGGACCATCTACACTTAATCTTAGCCTCTGACAAACAGCATTAAGAAAACGCTCTATTTTTGTTCAAGGTCCCAAACCCATATAGAAACACTGTAATTTACTAGATAATGGCAGCTCTTTTGAGGCATAAGTAGCAATAACAATTGTGCCTTTTTTGAGAAGCTCTTGTTTCCGGAGGTAAAAACCAAACAGCTGCAGTGGGGTGTGCGTGACCTTCACACGCCTCATCTCCACAACACACTGAAAATCCTGCTGCAGAACAGGGGGATCAAAAGTTCTTTCTCACCTGGAAAATTGAATGAGATTACATGGAACAGCAACCATTTCTCAAATGAGGTTTGCTAAATTGCCTTGGAGGTTTCAGAGGGCGAATTCACCCAGTGAGTTGCAGGAGTTACAGCAGGGCTCAGTCTGGTTTCAGGGCAGTAAATGGCTTTTGAGTACTGCTGAGGTTACGGTGTGTGCAGAGGTAATGAGATGGAATCACAGATTAGGGAAGGCTTCATTTGCTAAGGTATTTTAACAACAATAGAATATTCCTAAGAGTCTAGTACATTTTATTAGTTTAGCTGGTGAAAAAGAACCCTCAAACCAGACTAACCTAAAAAACCCAAATTATTTTCCACAGGCTTTGAACAGGGCAAAGAAGGAGTTTCTGAAGTAAAATGGTTTGTTTTTTAATTTAACAAACAAAAATATTTTCTGCTGTAAAGACTTTTGAATGAAACATATTCATTATAAGTGAATGACCTAAAGACCACAAATAAGTGAAAATCTCTTTTTGGTCAAAATTAACATCCCAGCTGAGGGGCAGAGGCAGGGCAATTGTTTTGAACAAATTCTGCAAATATTCTGGGGAAGCTTTGTCTCCTGGCAGAGCCATGGCAGGCAAGAAGACGTATGCATTGGATGCTTTAAAAGGCATGCATTTAAATTTCCCTGTTCTTACTTCCTTTACTGCAGAGCTTGCAGAAACAACAGGCTAAGGGGAGGAAAGTCTCTTGTGAAACATGTCTGTGCTCCTCATGGCCTGGCTTTGTTCACACCTCCCCACTCAGTCCCTGACACAGACTGCAGCAGGTCCAGAAAGATTCATAGGGATGGCACCGTGGTGGTTTTTCCTCCATGGTGACCTAATGACAATTTGAATAAGTGTTTTTTTTCTCTTTTTCCCCACTGTTCCTGCAAAGAGCTGTAAACACAACCCCTTTAGATGTGTACTACGTTGGAAGGGTGAATGCAGACCTAAAGGAAAGAGGGCAGGGAAAGGGTAATATTTTTTGGTTTTTTCTTTGAAAGGTTAGATGAACTCTGAAACATAGAAAGTACTCATTATAATGATTTCTTTAGTATGTGAGGTTTTATCCTACAAAATTTTAAATAAATGAAGAGCTTTATGCAGGGATAATAAGCCTCTGAATAATATTCCAGCAGGGAATACTTCAGTGAGCCACACAGAAATGAGTATAATAAGAGTTAAATTGCTCCTGCTCCAACAGCAGATTTTTCTTAAAACTAAATGCAGTGAAAGCGCCATCCCCTGAGTATTGTTTGGTACTCTGGAGCCAAAATCCTCTCCTATTTACACATAAATCTAGGGGCCTTATTCACGGGGTACCAGTTGCCTTGACTCGCTTCCCCAGGCATGCTCAGTCCGTCACCCCAGGTATAACCCACCATCTGCGGTCAGGCTGTGGAGCTCAGCAGACGTTTTCCAGAGATGTATCAGGATAACCACGTTCAGAGCTTAATTTTCATACTTATGCCTAATGAAAGCCCGATGTTGCAGAAGTTTATGGACCAGTAGAGGCCAGCAATATCTGAACAGGGGTAGCTTAAATTACTGTGTTCAACAGTGTTCAGACTCCTTCTACAGCAATAAGGAAAAAAACCCTCCACATTTGAATCTGACTCAGGAAAGGCAAGGTTATTACTCATATCCCAAGGAGATACGGGGTGTGTGATGAACTGAAAACACTATTAGAGAAGAACAGATTCCTGTTATGATAGGCCCAGTACGCGCTGGTTTCACTGGTACACTGTTAATTACACATTCACTCTTCACATAATGAAAAAAAAGTCTCATGTAGTGTCTACAAAAGGGGCTTGCACATTTGCATATAATGAAGCCAGCAATGACAAATGTCAGCAGTACCGCGCATTGAAGCCATGAATAATGCATAATGCAGAATTGTGGAGCCAGAAGCAGAGAAATAATCAAAACCGTTGATCTTCCCCTACCCCCGCCTCCTCCCCCTCCAATCTCTCTCTACAGGCAGATAAAGTCTAATTTTCTGAGCACTTCAAACCCAAATGTTTTCAGAGATTCTGTTTCAGACAGAGGAAACTGATGAATGGTCATGGTGGCTTTCACTTTTAGAGCATCAGTTCAGGGCTGGTCACTCAAGCATTACCTTTCACCTCATATATCTGCCTGTGGTACTACCTGGGACATTACCTTGGCCATCCTCAGCAGAGGCCAGGATCCACCTGGTCACCTCCCTCCAGGAGCAGTGTCTTCATAAAAATGGTGGGGCTGATGAGATGAAATGTGAAGAGCCACCACTCCCTGCTGGATTTACATGGGTTTCTAAGATTTTTCCATGTCAACTGGAAGCTTCCTGGAAGGCTGGTTTAGAGCAATGACTAAGTACAGAGAAGCAACCCTCATTTTCTGCTCATGTTTATCCATGCTACATTCTCAACAACACTGTCCGGTTTACTGAGCTGTGCTTTCTGACAGCCTGGCAGGGCAGATGGTACCCAAAACCTGACAGGTCAGAACTTAATGTTTCCCCACTGGCTATAGAATGCATTGCAATCGCCTGAGATGTGGGTTTGCTTCGACAATCAGTTGATTAAATAGGCAGATGCCCACTGACTTCAGAAGGCGCCAGCACATACTTCTACAGAGAAGGCAGCAAAATCAGCCCCCACAGGGGAGAAACAGAAATACCCCACGGGGCTGGAGGATACTGGAGGGAAGCTGGAGGAGAGAGGCATTGCTGGTCTGCAAGGATGTCCAGGAAGCGAGTTCAAGTTGAGCAGTTCAATAAAATGCTTTCCTTTGTCGCAGCTAGTATTTAAACTGGAATTTGAATAAAATCTGACCTGAATGAGGCAGAACTAGTTTAATTCTCCACTGATAACACCTCACACTATCACACAAACAAGTAAGGTCACCACTGTTCCCCAGCCATCTCCAGACTAGAACAGGAGGGAGAAATCACTTCATTCACAGCCAAAGTACATTCACTTCATGGGAAGCTGTAAACTTTTTATTCAGAATGATCTTACACTGCTGGTTATCTCTGTCACCTATGGTCTCCACTACACAGGTTTTTAATGTATGTGCTAGCATGTACATATTATATAACTTCTAATTACTCCTGTCTCTCTAATTACACCTGTCTCTTCCTACACAGAAATCCACATTAAGATTCCCAAGAGGATTTTAAATCCTGTTTCCACTGCACTATACGCTATGATAGGCTTATTCAGCATTTGATCATGTGCTGTTTAATTCATAACAACCTGGTCTTGTTCCCTCAACAGAAAAGATGTTGTCTGGGAATGCAGTAATGTTTTAAAACAATTTAATTTATTTGTGGTTCTGCGTGTCACATTGATACCCACCTCACAAACACCGTTTGCTGCAGAGATCTGTATGATTTTGTCCCACCTGAGCACTTCTTTCTACAGGATTAAAAAGATGGGCTTAAGTGAAAAAGACTGAACTGTAACACACACCATAAAGGGAGCCAAAAGATAGTATTTTTTTTTAAACAAGGAAAAGTAGGAAAGTCCAGGAAAAAGGGAAGATTATTTTTAATACAGAAGTTCCTTCATAGAAAACAACAGTATCGGGTCTGGAAAACTAAACCTCTGCCCAATGCTGGTGAGCAGTGCGGCAGGGTCGCTGGCAGCATGCGACAGGACACTCACACCAGCTCCTGCATACTTCCACAGTCACCATCACAGACAACATTAGCAAGAGCCTTTATATATTAAAATGTAACATTGGTACGCGTGCATGTGCAAACACAATGGAGCACTGAGGGACTGTCTATTCAGTGAGCATTGCCATACTATTTAAGTACGCATGCATGGGCAAAGCCAATGAAATGCAGAGACAACCTGGTTTATTGTATGACCAATAACAGCATATGCAAAAGAAACAGATTTTTAAGAGACTGTTAATTGAGTCCTTTGAGAATTTGTTTCTCCCTGGCACCAAAAGGCATACCAGCTACTTAGAGACAGCAGTCCTGTAAAAAATTCAAGCCTATGCTTAATTTCAGGTTAATGCCAATATGCTGCAAGTCATTTTTTCTTTCTTCTCCTTGAAAACCTGTTAAACTTCCAAAGAGAAAGAAAAAAACCTGTTAATGTACCAAGAACAAGCGAGACAAGTATGAGCCAAAGAAGGAAATGCTGGATTCGACTATCTGAAGAGCATGAAATGATGCTTAGCAACCAGCTGAGAACTTGCATCCTCCCAGATGCCAAAACAAACAGGCCCAGAACAGAATATTCATTTCCCACATTTCAGCAAATAACACTTTTATGATTCCTAGTTTTCAAATGGAGACTCTAAATTCCCTCCCCACTGCCTATTTCTAAACAAGCAATAGCAAAGAGCAAAAACATTGCAAAACAAATCTGCCCTAAACCCAGAGAAAATGTAATTTAATATACACTGCACAGCACCACAGATTTGAGTAATTTGATCCTTTAGCACAGTTCTGGCATTGGGCTCTGCAGTAATTAAATATTGGGTATGTGTCTTCAAGGCAGAAAAAGCTCTGATGAGAAGCTGAGGACTCATACTTTGAGGACATGCTCATCAGTTCAGAGGTTGTGACTTTATACTGTGTGGCTCTGTTTTGACCACTGTAAGCTGTAAACCAACTTTCTCTCCTGAAAAAATACTACTTGCAATGCAGTCCCCAAACTATGCTATGTGTAGTGCTGAAGGGACACAGGTCCCTTCAAAGTGGCAAAAATTCTGACAGTAGAGGCACTGTCACCACTGATGGTGTATTTACACATGTACCTCACTTGGAAGCTGCTTGCTGTACACTCCGAAATTGTTCCTTACCCAGACAGGTTGTTATGGGTTCAGTACAAATGACCAGAAATGAAACCCAAAATATTCAAAACTATCTTATGTTGCACATCCCTGCAGCTGCACTTATGACATCCAAATGGACAGGCAACTAAGCTGAGAGAGAACAGAAGCAAAGCTGCAGCAGCTCCTAATCTCTCTGGGTCCCTCCAGGCTGTGCTATCTAGAGAAGCAGGTGTATCTCCCTCCCAAAAGCTTTGGGTCAGAAAATCTGAGCTTGAAACTGAACTACTTTAAATACCGATGTTCCAGGCTGGATATTCATACTGCATTGCAGGTCAGGAAGTCAATTGGTTGCTGTATGGTGCTTACAATTTCTTTTTAAGATCAGGAGAAAAGCCAGTGAAGTGCTATTCACACAACCTTCTCTTCTCATTAACCAAAAGTGAGAGCTGGGAAAACCAAAGACAGTCAAGGTCAGATTGGCATCGCACTATACTGCAGTCTTCCCCTGCACTGTTTTGCCTTGGTAGAACGTTACTTGCTTACATGATGACAGATGCAGGTCAGCAAAGTCTCAGAGTTGCATCTACCCTGGCTTGCTGTCCATCGCCATACTTACCCCAGCACATCAGCACCAAGAGCGATTGCATCGCACATGTGTGGCACGAAAAGTGGTCAACTATGACATAGCCTATCCTGCTGCCATGTCCTAGTGGAGACGAAGCTTGTCATCCTGCTTCACTGGCTTTGAGGGCAGTTTGGACACAGGCCTGTTGGAGTGACTGTGAAAACCTACAAACATAGTTTTGCAAATGCAAACTTACAAAAGGTAAGAAGAACCTCCAAGATATGTCTCCATTTGGCCTGCACAGCCACAGTGGATGCTCTCAAACTACTGCAGCTGGTTAGGCAAGTTATCATGCACCAGGAATAGCCCTCAAAGGAGAAAGCCAAAAGAGCAATTAAAACAAGGTTACTGAACGTTATAAATGAACCATCAGGGGCCTTTCAGAATGGTGGCTGTATCATGTCTGCCTCCGGCTTGCATTATGCATTTCTCAGGCTAATGAGAATGACAGAGGTCCTCTAACCAGAGTAATTCAGGACTATATTATACCTCTGAAGAAAATATGCACTTCCAAATGCTGCAACAACAGCTCAAACATCTGGACAGATCTTGTACCTTCTCAGTGAATAAACTGGAGTGGCCTCCTGAACGAACTTTAGGGGTTTCCAGGTGAGCTGGTCTGTTTTTTTCATCATGTCAGATCAGCACAAGCTTTGGCAGTTCTTTTTAAAAAGCTTTTCCTGCTACTAGCTTTAAATCCTGTATGTTCTTTTGCTCGATACAGTAAAATTTCTCATCATCTTTTCCTCACATAAAACTCCTCTGTCACTTCCAGGTAGCTAGTTATTCCTGCTCTGCACTTTACATTTTCAGAGTGAACCTCTTTTTTAAGCCCTCCATCAATAAGAAGGGAGACAGTAAGTTTGGCGATAAAAGGACTTACTAGGCTGCCATCTGGAAATCAAATTCTAGAGACTTCAAGAGTAAATAAAGAGATCTGCAACTTATATAGTTATTTGAATTAATAAAACTCACTTGGATACCAAAACACCCCTCTCCTTTAGAGGATTAAGTTCCCAAGATCACTCCCCCACAAATCAGTGCTATCTGGAGGCAAAGGGACAGTTGGTTGGTTTTTCATGCCAGGAAGGAAGCAAATTCAACTTTGTACATTTAGACCTTTTCAGTTGTTTAAGAGTAAACTGAGAATTAAAGCCATATTAGCAATGCAGGCCAAATCACGTAACAGCCATCAAAATTACTTTCTTTTCTCCAGGGCTCACTAACCATAGCATGACAACCACATTGACCCACTGGTACGATTCAGGTGAAAGTCCAGAGTTTTCAAACACGAAAGCCCTTTCCTCAGGAAGTGTGTGGAGTCAGAACATTTTTCACAAAGCCCAACTGACATAATCAGAATTTGGTTTGGTTAAATGTAAAGATCTCACTCACACTCTGGAATTCAATGTTCGTCTCCCATGATGATGATGAGCATGGAAAACAGTTCAGTGGTGCCAATCTGACCAGCAACACAACAGATACCAAATGATTTCAAAATCACTTTCCATTGGCTCTCACAAGAGACACTGTAACAGCAAACAGACAACTTGAAGGATAAAACCAGAATTCATACCCCCAAAAGGTGATCTCCCTAAGAGATGCACGGTAGAAATTCAAGAGAGGATTGCTTTTTTAAAACACAGCAGAGGTGACAGTTCTGGATTAGTGAGGGGACTTCGTGGTCTTGCTGCTACTTACCCTGGATGTTATTAGCTGGTGTGTTTTCCTGTTAAGTATCTGGCCATGCAGTAGATGATCCGTGGGAGTCCATCTGGAAGAAGTTCACTTTTCTTGTGTGCAGTAGCATGACATTGGAGAATGCTCACCACATCACCGGCTCAGGACCTAGGATCATTTACTGTATTACACCAAAACTACCGGCTGAGCCTTATTTTCCGTCCTTTTGCATTAAAAAATGGGTTTAAGTGTCCCAGACATGTTGCAGAGCAACAGAGCCTCAAGGTTTCTGGGTTTGCCTACCGGACCCAGCTGTTCCACCCCAGCTCTTCCCAGTGGTGTTGACTGCAGCAGTTTTCCTGGTGGTGATTCAATTCATTAATTCTCAGCCCTGTTTCAGATCACACAAACTTCTTTCTCTTGCATTTTGACTCTAGAGGGTTTTTCCTTCTCTTCTGATATTTTTCTCTACAATATCTTGGCAACATATTTAGGGAGATGCATTAAGAAGCCAGTGCGAAGGGGCAGAATTAACTGAAAAACTACCTTATGCAATAGGTAATATTAAAAATTCAAAGGTTGCTCTATTACACATTTCAGTAGAAGCCTGTTTCAAACTCTACTAGTAAATGGCTGCAGTCCTCAGATACACACCCTAGCTGAATTGTAAGAATCATTACGATCTATCTTAATAAGGATTTATGCTGCATTGACTAGAATGTAACAAATCCCAGACACATGGAGGCCATATTTGGGAGGGAAGGGATGGGAATCCTTCCAGGCACATATAAACCAGAGATTAATGCAAATGCTAGTGTACACATAAAACCGAATTTATCCCACTTGCCTCATTCTACCATTGGCATCGGTGCCTAGATTGTCCAAAACCACAACAAATTATAGAGCAGAAGAGTTATATCTCTAAGAATCTCCGTGCCGGAAGCATTACTGCAAATTGTGTTGCTAAAATAAAGCAAATAGATAGAAAAAGTTTGATTTTCTTTCCTTTTTTCTCCAAGACAACAATTTGCTTATTAAATATTATTATTAGCCCTGTTTATTATTCATTTATGGAACCCTGTTTATTTTTAACTAGGCAAAAGATCACCAGGAGAAGGGCTCCATAAATAAGGAAGAGGAGAGAGAGAAGAGCTCTGTTAGATGTGAAGCATCTGCTGTTCACAGTGAGGTACATGGTTTTGGGACTGGGTTCATGGACGGGCTCCAAAAACACTGGGAATTAGGTTGCAGAATAAACATCTATACCCAGATGAGATGCAGTACTGCTTCTTTATCACTCAGACCCAAACACTGCATTATGCTTTTGAATTCCTGCAAAACATTTCTACTTCCCTTGGTATTATATGTCATGTATTTTTGTTAACTCTTGACAACACTCAACACGAAAAAAAAAACCAACACCCAAAGAACCTATTGGCTTATGAGTAAGCTATAGATTTTTTTTCCCATGTTGTGCTTGTAAGGGGGGACTGCTGATAGTCCTTCACAAGTGCTGTGACAGCCAGGCTGGTTTTGTCAGCTTTAACCTGTCCTCCATGGTTTGCTGAAAAACTCAGATCCTTCATTTGTGTAAAGTCTGCTAACTACTAACTGCTGTGATAAAAAAGGCAAGTCTTAAAAGATATGTATCTGACTTAAGCTAATAGGACCTTTTTCTGGAGTAACTATTGCAGCCTAAGCAGCCAGCAGAGCATCCCTACTGTGGATGTAACGCAGCAGCAGAACTACTGTACTTGGCAACCCTTCTGAAAGTCACCCTATAACTACGTAATAGTTACGTTGGCCTAGCTGCCTTTCTATTATGAGAGTCTTCTTGCCTGGCTCCACTAGCCAGAGATCACACCTTTTCATATCCCTGGCTGATACCGCTGTCAACAAAAGTCTGCAGCAGATCTTCCTGCTATGTGGCTCTCCAAAGGGATTTTGTTCATGTCAAACAGCACACCTATATTTACAGCATATAAAGGGATTTATAAATTACTTTCCTAACTGGCACCACCCCTTATTAGAGAGGGAGTTGTGATTCTGTAGAAGACGGACAGACACCCCATTGGAGATCATCAGTCTCTTTACTTACACCAGTGCAGAAAGAGTGCAAGACCTCTGATTCCTTTGGATATGACCCAAATTTACATCAGTGCAAGAGCAGAAGACAACTTTGGTTTAAATCCAAAGCTGCTGCAGTGTTTGGTGCCAGTGATGTTAAATTCTGAACTACTTTCCACTGAAGTGATTGGGTTGGGTGGTTTGCAGCTGGACCTAAGCTGCGAGACGTGTTGGGGTTTTCATTTGAATTATGCAAGTGTTTAAGATTTTTGCCCCATGCTAATGAAGACAAATTGCTTTGCAGTTTCCACGATTTAGAAAAATGAATTAAAGATTATGAGGCAAATTTGCATCAACATTTTTTTTTTCACTGTCATGATTCATACCAGCTGCAGACCTGACCTCAAAACCCCATAGCGATGTACACAGTGCACAACACAATGCCAAACAGTGTCACAGGCCACAAACCCCTACTAGCAGCTCTGTATGTCTTATACTCTCTTGGGAAACTTATCAGTGACAAAATTTGGGGTATATATTAGTTTCTTCTGATTCTGTGGGCTTCCTACTACTTCAGCCACATATACACAGTGCTAGGATGAGACTGGTCCCTTACATTTGTTGTCAGCACTGAAGAAACCACTAAGCCACATGCCCCTCATGTTTCTCAGACTTGCTTAGCAGCTTCCAGGTTGTTGGGTTTTGCTTGTTTGTTTTTTTTTTAACAGGTGTCACCACTTGGGAAAGTGTTTGAATTGTTCTCTCCTTTCCTGGATGACAACCAGCACCACAATTTTCAGGCAGGGTCAATGCAGAGCCAACGCTCTGCCTAACAGTGTGAAAGCATTTCATGAAAAGAAAATAAAATGAGAAGGAAATGATTTATTGCTATTGGCTTAATCCCTTCTGCTTTTTAGCAAATGACATCACAGTCAAACCTGGGAATGCGGAAATCGGAAGGCAGAGCCAAAGAGAACCTGGGAGATTTACCTTCTATCTGACATGCATGTGCCCTTCATTCCGCTACTCAGTATGCAGAGCACAGCACCAGAGCTAATAGTATCATGGCCTGAAGGGAGCAGAGAAAGATCCTGAGGGTGAAAGTCGGGCTGTGGGGATGGCGGGGGAGGAGGAGTGTGATGAAGGATGTAGACCTACACTTCTCACAGTCTGAGCAATTTGTTTCAGCGTATGACTGCACTGTCACTGTCTTACCCATGCCTGAGTCACAGCAGGGCCTGTTTGTTTTCATCCCTGTCCTGATTTAATTAGAGCACCACATCAAAGACAGAGGGGGTTGTGAAATGGCCGAGATTCTAAAACTACCATCCTATGGCAATTCACCAGTTCAGGTGTGTCGTCATTCATTATGGTCATGCAAATTGTAAAGCTGGAATGATATGCCTTTAGCAGATTTGGGGCTTTTAGCCTTGATGAGGAGAAAAGCCACAGCCTTCCGGCAAATCTACCTGAGAATGATCTGGCTCCCTCACCAGTTGCATGCTTGAGTAACTGCCATTTCTACAAGAAAGCTCTAAAGCACCAACAGCTGGGTCTTCATCTAGCACTTTTACTCAAACTCCACTCGTCATCTCAAACTGCTCTCCCACCCACAGCACAATTGAGTACTTCTCTCAAAAATCTGATGCTGTTAACAACACCCCCAAACAGCCAGCAGTGTAGGGCAGAAATGGAGCTCTCACTGAATAGCAAACATCTTCCTCCCATCTGAGGATTTCTCTGCAGCAAGAAGAAACACTGAAGCAGCATCACATACTGAAGAATCCCTAGAGACGGGATGTATAGAAAAGATACAGGGTATGTGTTTTCCACCTTCGTTTCTGCCAGTCCACACTACCTCACCTCTCCCTCCTTATGCAATCTGGGCAACACCCAAGATATTAATTGACCTCAGGGTCAAACAAATTGTGGAGTGAGATTTTAAATGACCTAAACTGGAAAGAGTAAAACGCAATTTTAATGGTAGACTAAAACCACACTCCCATTAGTTTCAATACTAATATTCAAGTACAATAGCTGGGTTCTACCTTCTAGAGCAAGTTTTCAATGTCCAGCAACACAGGCAGCCAGCGTTTCGTCTGGGATACAGATGATGCACCTTACCATCAGAATTTCCCCAATAAACTACACTACATTCAAAGAGCTGACTTAACAGTCGTATTCATTCATATATTCACCTTCTGACACCGCACACCTATCCCTCCACCATCAGCAATGTTCTAGTGCAGACTTTAGAGTTTCAGAAAATTGACAAATCAGCTGCCACTTGCTGGTGCCTGGACATATATAGGGTTCCAAGTAGCTGTCCTAGGCCTGGGGCCTGTGTTTTTACTAAGCCAAGAGTCCCACAAAAGCCCATAGGCTGACACGATACAACCTCAGTGACAAGTCCCTCATTTCTTCTTTGCTGAATATCTCTCACAGACCCACAACTTTTGATCTGAATGCTCCCATTATTATTTTACCTCATCACTATAGTGATAAACTAAAACCACTTTGAGAACCCTAGAGGGAAACCACATGGCTCCAATCCTGAGCAATGTGTTTAAAGTTAACATAAACATCTTAAGACTCTGCTCTTCTTGAACTTATCATCATTTTTTAAGGTGTTAAGCACAGTTCATCAAGGAAATCTCCTCCAAAACACCCGTTTGCCAGACATCATAGAGAAGTGTTCCTGTTGCTTCTGGTCACTTACAAACCCTGCAGAAAAGTGCTTTTCTAGAGTGTGTTTTCTCAAAAGAAGCACCAGGGAGAGAAAGAAGAGTTCTGAGTGCAAATGAAAACAGACATCAAAATATAGACAATAGGCCTGTGGTTAGAAAATGACTTCAAGCTAGGAGAGAGTCAGAGCTCTGGAACAGCTTTCAAATAGAGCAGGGAAACAATTCTCAAAATGAAATTTGATAAAGCAATCAGAATGCATATAATTCTTGGGAGAATGGGGATGAGACTCAGATCTAAGAGATCCTTAGCAGTCCTGTATTTCAGAAGTGACATTTTTGTGGCAATTTTAGCTGACCATTTCAGAACTTAGCTGCATATAAGTTGAAATACATCAGCAATGTCCACTCCTTTACATCAGGCACGTCTTCCTCGTACGTTTTGCACTTGATTGCAACAGGCTGGAAGTGGCACTGGCTTCACTCCTAACTGATTTTTAAAGGATAGAGGATGAGTAGGTTTCTTCTATGTAAGACTCCTGCCAGCAGTCCTGGAAGCTGGAGCTGCTGTCCTTATGCTTAGCAATACAGATATACACCACCACCACTTCATTTCTCTGTAAGGAACATATGGTCTGTCTAGCATGTGCTTGAACCGCTGCCATTTCATTCCAGCCTGGCTGTTTTGTAACAACAGAACTTTCAACCTATCCATTTTGTCAGTAGCGTCATCCTAAGCCCGTACAACTCATCCCCCAGCCAGGGGCACCGCTGCAGCCAGCTAAGCTGAACTTTGCTCTGCAGCAGCACAGGAAAAAGTGACCTGCCAGCACTTGATCCGACCAATGCATAAGGTTCGAGTGTTTCTAAAAAAAATAAAGGATGCTAGTAAACTCTGCATAATTAATGTTTAACCGTACGGTGGAATGGAGACTAAGGATTGAGCACATCACCCTGTCTGCGTGGGGCAGTCACAGGAGGCATCAGCAGTCAATGAGGTGATGGTCTCATGCCTCAGCCAGGGGCAAGCAAACAAAAGCGGTGCAAGTATTTACCTAAGAAAAACACAACAGGGTGACCACTCTGGATTAAACTGAGACAAACTGTAAACCTCACCACATTTGTTTAGCATTTAATTAAAAAACAAATAAATTACTACTTCAGAAAGCATTTTTAAAAAGAGCAAAATCTGGTCAAACACATATTCTTTCTGCTTACAGCTTTAAATCTTTCATGATAGTAGTTTGCCAGACAAGTTAACAGAACAGCCCTGATGCTTTCCCCATGCATGGCAAGGATTCGAATCAATCAGGATGGCTACCCACATGTGAAGAAATACACTGCAGAAAGAAACAGCTGGCAATAATAAATTTCTATTGATCTTTATAGGGAGGCAAATGGAAACACGTTGTGATAGGGCAACTTCTTCATGAATGCACACACTGCTTGGATTTGAGCAGGGCATTTGAGGATCTCAAAGGAAAAGCATGGTTTGACAAACACTCGCTAACGAATGCAAGAGCTGTAAGAGGAAAACTTGAAGACAAATATTATAAGAATGCAACCTCATAAATTAGCTGGTTTTACAGCTTGGACTAAACCACCATCTTCCCAGCCACACTGAAGAAAAAACCACAACAAAACCAGAGCTGATGTTGCCATCTTTACATTATTGCGCTTTTATTGTGCAAAGCAGACAGACAAAAAATAGGGTATTGCTCTCTTTCTTCAGGTTCTGTGCCAGCCAGAAAGCATATTATGGTCAGACTCCAACAAGTAATTCATAAATTATTTTTTGACCACACTGATTGCAATTTCAGAGTGAAGAGCCAAAGCACAATAAAGGCTACAGAAAATGCCCTACCAGAGGGGCATAGAGAGTTCAACCTGCTTCGTGTATCAAAACTGAAATAACAAACGATACAATTAGAGGCCTTCATAGTGAAAAACAGCTCAGAGGGTCTCAGAGGGTCCTCTGTCCTCGCAGAGAAATCTATTGCAAGAATCAACAGTAAAAAAGCTAAAGCTACAAATAGCAACGCAAATTTAGATATAAAATAAGCAGCATTTTAACTGTGACACATTACTGACAGATTATGAACAGAAGCAGTACATTTCTTTTTTCGGTTTTAAATGATACAGTATTTTCCTGCAACACAAACCACCCCTTGTCTGGTGGGAGCTGGCACACAGATGTTCTGTGGAATGGACTCCAGAGAGCAGGCGAGTTAGGAGATCTGACACAGGCACCTTTCTGTGTTTTTTGGGGCCAACCACATTTTGAAATAATTTATTTCTTAACACATCACCACACCCCTCACTCCAAATTTGCTGCCAAGCTTCCTAGGAAAATAAAACCCATGTCTTTGTGCTCTACATAGACACGGGTCTGTCCACCGCCTCTCGGTAACTCCAGAACCCAGCAGCAAATTTCAACCACCTTTAACAGAGAGGCTGGGGGGTTCTAAAATACTAAACCCTGAAATCATTTGTGAAAATAGACAAGAGAGGATCTGGCCACAGCATTAGACACCAGAATCCACATGGGAGGAGGCAACACATACATGCACATACTTTGCAAACTAGGCTTCATTCGTTTTGCTGTTGATGGAATTGCTTAAGTGAGAATATTAGAAAAGCAGCTTTGTACTGTGGCTACTGATAGTTTATCTTCTGAGCAAAGGAGTCTGTGTGGTATCTGGGAAATGTTCATCTGATGAGCTCTTTTGGCTTTAAAACCTACACTACCATGTTACTTTTTCTTCAAATCTGTCCTATAGTAGGGGTCTTTCGCCAATCTTAGTCTGAGGAGCTCTCTAGAACATAGTAGAGAAGAACATGATGAACAACACTTCTTTTCTTACTCATCTGAAGTCCACATTCGGCACTAGGCTGCAGGGACCAGGGTTTTTTTAAATGCCATTGCAATTTTCAGACAGATCCCAAACCCAAGTTTTATTAACCAGTCTGAGTACTGACAGTGCTTCATTTTACTGAAAACCTAATCTGGAACGATACCTCTACAGATCCTGCTGCAACATCAGGTTTACAGAGAACAGAGGTGCCAGCTCTTAGAACACTTTGTGCTGTTACTACATCTGGGAAGCATCCAACTTGCTATCCCACCATCCCAAATCAACGTGGGATTAGTTACCCCCAGGAAATAAATATGCCACCCTTGGTTCTAGGAGGGATCCAAGTGCCTAATTATAGATGGAATGTATGACTTCTTGGGCTACTAAATTTGGAAAGGCCTATCACACATCTGGCTCCAGGAGAGTTCAAAGTTAATACAAGACAGTTGGTAAGTTGGTAAGTTTCTGTAGCAGCCAGCATGACCCCTTTCAACAGGGTGGAGAGTAAAGCCAAAGCCTGCAGAGACGGTGCACGAAATCCTGGCTTCACTCTGAATAACATGCCTGCAGGAAGTAAAATACAATAGAAGGAAGGCCGTGCAAAGTCCATCCTTAGGAAGCAGGTCTTTTGCCTGAAGAGATTTCCCCAGATCTTTAACAGGACGCGTTTGTCTCAGTTTTGAGACAGTTTCTATTAAAAGACCTGTTTCTGCCTGTTCCTCCAGCAGTGACTAAGGCAGGTGTAATTGCATGCTGGGAAAGGCGGGCTGCATTGCTCACTTTCTTTTAAGGAAACAGAAATTAAAGCTGCCACATGAAAACGGAACTCCATCTCCACACAGCAGCTGGCAAGTGCGGACAAGGCATTCCAACCACCGAGACGTCATTTCCGACATTCAGGCAGCAATCACATGCCTTGAGCCGGTCACACCAACTTACGCCGAGGAAGTGATGCTTTCTGAGTATGTAAAAAGGTTGTATTAGGTTGCCATTTCCTTGTGTTTGTGTATGAACAAAGAGTAAGGACAATAAACACTAATGCAGCTATTTACCATTGCGTGGTATTTTTCTAATCCTGTAACCCTAACACTGGACAAACCCATCTGTAAAAACTGGGAACCAAAGAGAAACACTGTCTCACAACAAGTGTGTCAGTATAAAAATCTGGGAATGACCTCCTGAGTAGTCCCATTCTGGACAAGAGCTGGCAGTGCACACACAGCAGTGGCAGGGCCACTGGGGAAACAGGCAGGACAAGGAACCACGATCTCTTGCCAACCCATACTGGCGAGAACAATAAAATTCTGGCCAAGGTCTTCTGCACGACACAGAATACTGCTACAGATTCCTTTCCCCAGGGGTAAGAATTACTAATAATTGTAGCAGCACACTCTGTTCTCCAGCAAGACTTGAATGGACAAGGCTCTGAGCCCCACCTCTACAGAGGAAAATTCCTCTGCTCCTGCTACCAGCTATTCACCAGTACAACTCAGACCAGCATACATTAACAGCTATGACATGCAGTCAGCACTTTCCGCAACAGCTTATGGGCATACCTTTGACTGCGCCTCCTTAGGAAGACAAAAAGAGCTTCCTTCTCCCTGGGCTACACTGGCTTGTCACCACCATATGACCAGATTACTCACTGGGTGTGGAGTTAGCGATGCACCGACCCAAAGGAATGCTGAGTATCAGTTCACAGCATGGAACTTTCACCTACTCCGTGTCTGTTGGTTCATCTTCACATGCCATCTCAACAGGTAGCTGTTTATTTTGAAAACAATCAATATACATCATACACATCACTAAGCCCTGCTTAGTTATGATCAATAAAAGAATAACGTGCTAACACAATGCATTACCTTGCAGAGCATACAGTTATTCCTTTAGCTACCAGTGGTCTTCCAATAAAAAGTCAGGGTTTTACAATTCTGTGTGGGTCAGATTTCTCCTCCCTACCTTTTTAGTTTTATTAGCTACCCTGAATTTGTTTTCAAGAAGATTTTTTTAGAAGGGAAGGAAGTTATCTTTCAACTCTTACTATTGTCCTGCAAAAAACCGGCATATTTGAAAACCTAAGACAGAAGCGTTTGTCCTGCCTGCCTTCTGCCCCTGACTTGCTCTGTAACCTCAGTAAGGAAAAAAATCAAAATAGCTCTTCTGTCTGATGATACCTCCATCACCCCCAAAGAAAGGGCCGGGACCATAAAGCTAGATTGCCAGTGAAACCACTGCTTCTCACACAGATTAATTCAGGCATCATCAGCCAACAGGAAAAACAAAAAAAGAAAGTCTGCACACCACTGTCCTTAAGATGTCCTACACAGAATGAGACCTACTCCCTGCTCCATTTAAAACAGAAGATTTACATATTCTCTGGAATAGAAATTAGAAGCCTGCTCCCCTCATGCATAAATAACTTCCTAGGATCACTTGATAAACCCCATTTCCAAAAGGCTTTACCCTTCTGCACTCTCAAATACGAAACCCTGTCCTCCTGAGCAAAGGAGTGATCTGAACCACCATGGGCTATCTACACACAGGCAAAAAAGTTCAAGTAGGGGCCCCAGGACCTTCCCTGGTTGCGTTTCATCAGAGCAAACTCCAGCCATCAAACAAGGAGGCAGGAGTTCATGAGTGAATCATGACATCATGACTGGCTGGAGGTACCCAAGTCTGAAGACTATGGGTAAAACTCAAAAAAAACCAGCCTTGCCTCTTAATTGGAAGTCTCCCTTGCACAATGTCAGCATCTTCTGGATTGGAGTCTGAGGGATCCATGGTGAGTAACTGGGTTGTTCTAGGTGCTCAAAACTTGGGATCTGGTGTTCCTACAACTTTCTGAAATCAGTCTGCAGTCAATTCTGGAAGGGATGCACGTTATTTAGGAGTTCTGCACATTTAAAAATTAACTTAATCTTAAATTCTACTTCTTAGAAGCATTCTAAGTATCTATTTCTCCTCAGGGTTGCCCACAAACAGCAGAAAATTAGGATGCCCAACCTGGGGCATCAAAAAATGCCCCGATAATAAAACGACATAGGACCACCCTAACCTGTTTTCCCTTTTTTCTACAGCTAAGGAGAAGGGGGGGGGCATTCACTATTTTAGTATCTATAAACTACTAAAAGAAACATGCAAGATTCATCTTGACACTGTTAACTGGGTTTAAAGCAAGATTGGTGAATACATGCAAACAGAAATAATCCAAATTAAAGCCAAAATCAATCCAGCCCAAAGCAAACTAATATCATTCCCACAGATTTGTATTCACAACTCATGCACCATTCAGGCAACCGTGGGACACCTTTACTGAAGTTGGTAGGATGTTATGGTTAGAAGAGGCCTCAAGGTGTGGTTTTAAACCAATTTAATTAAACGGCACAAAAAGTTGTGCTCATCCTCTTAGATGTGATCAGCATTCCAGCTTCATGAATTAGCCAAGTAGCTCTTAGCCACAGTAATTGTACACACAAGCCTAAACCTGTGGCTAACACCAGGCACAGTGTGATTAATCCCAGGGAAATCTGGCAAGAAATGAGTACGTTTATCTGCTTTTAAACTCATCCCCTAATAATAGTTCAATTTACTTTCAGTAGGTACTGTGCACAACCCTATTAATACTGACCAAAGGAATGGAACCTGCAACACTTACCATCAGCAGGTACTCAGTCTTGTAGTAGTGTTTTAGGCAAATTTCAAAACATACAGTGATAGAAATTCCCAGATGATTGGCTAGATATGACACTTGTCTTAATTTATAGAAAGAAACTCACTAGCACACACAGGTAGTACTAATAAAAACAACCAACCACAAATCTGGGGAATGTGTACAGCATCTAAGCAGAGTCTGCCCCCAACAGATTACACTGAAATCAACGAGCCTGTAGAGACTGATATTTCCATTTGCCATTCCAATTGAATATGCATTATTTATAGCAGCAGAACCTTTGCCTGAGACAAAGAGTCCTTTGTCAATGCTGTTGCAGCCCCCACCCTATGCTGAGGCTGCACTTTGTACAACTACTGCTCTCTGAAAGGTCTTTCCTGACAGCAAAGGGAAGCAAGAAGGAAAAGAAATGCAAGGGGCGGTTTGTTCAATAGGAAGCACAGCTAACAGCTTTCTAACAGTCCCACAGGAAACCCACCCCAGCTTCCCTTCAGAGTCACATAAGCTGACATTCATCACCCTTTGCCGGTTTACAAAGAAAACAAGGCATAAGCACTCAGATATTCCTAGAAAAATTGTACTTGGAGCCAGCAGCAGACTTGGAAGATTTCTAATATATGTGATGACTGAGCTAGAAACGAATTGTTTACTGATTTAACCTTATTTAAATACTTTATATATGTGATAGCTACATCAGTTTTCCATTTATAGCCACTCCTGAATGATCAGGGTGTGTGGACTTTTGACAGAAGGCTAGTACTCCAAGATGCCTTACACAAAAGAGAAACGTCAGGATTATTAGTTTCTGCATCTAAAATTTGTTCCTTTCCTAGAGAGCAAGGCCGTATTTCCGAGAGAAGGCATAATACTCATATTGAAAGATTATTTACAAGGACACACCAAAATCCCTCACTGTACTGCAGAATACTGTACTGCCTGAGGCTGGTATAAAGAATAGATTAGAATTTGGCTTTACCCAAAACTGGTTATCAGCAGTCTGCCGTTTCAGTGAACTAACTAATGCCGAGTATTTCTG
>VZTM01014812.1:1797-19101 GCA_013400555.1 Jacana jacana
ATGAAAGTTACCCTGCTCAAACCCATAATTCTTTAATGATCCCTTTTCATGTAGTTCAGGATTTTCTGGAAACCAGGCTGATAAAGTGGGCTAATAGAAAGCTTTGCTCACCTAGCAGATCTGTGGATGGATGTTAGCCTATAGCTACACCTGGTTCACAGTGAGCAGCAGTTGTTGCAGAGCAAGGACTCACATAGGCAGGTTGTCCCAGCTGCATGGACATGAGCAAGGAGATTTTGCAGTGTTGGCAATGCTCTTTTTTTTTTNNNNTGTTGTCAATGTTTTTTTTTTTTTTTTTTTGCCATGCCATAAAGGGAAAGCTTGCTTTCTTGCTTTTTGCTCCAGTTTGGAAGCTTGATCTTGCCAGCCATTGAATATCACAGCCCGGGTTGGTGCAGTGCTTCAGGAGCTGTTTAGCATTGTATATATCAACAACTCTATTGAATTAACACCATGGGACTGAAGTCTGTACAACAGGCCAGGAAACAGAACAAGTTCAAAAATGTGGCTTGTTTCTATGTGAGTGGTGAGTAAAGACTTCAATGGGCACAGACTTTTGTCTTAAATAGTTGTCCCAGGTACTGGAACAAGCTGCCCAGGGAGGTTATGGACTCCCCTTCTCTGGAGATTTTCAGGTCCTGAGTGATGTACTCAGGGCAATCCTGCCTTAGCAGTCAGACTGGATGATCTCTAGAAGTCCCTTCCAACTCTGACAATTCCCTGATTCTGTGATAGTGTCCTTTACCCAAACAAATACTGAAATATTTTCTTTTCTCCTAATTTGTCTACGCATGCATTTACAATTTCTATCTCACCTCTGCTCAGCCTGAAGATGCTAGCTCTTAAGTTACTCATGCAGCATAAAAAGTATCTTTTTATTTCCCTGGTGTTTTGCTGAGGTTGTTAATAAGATTAGAGAGAGTGATTAATATATCAGAAGGATGGTTTAAAATGTAGTTTTCATAGAAGTGCTTCATTAGAGATGTATTTTCCCAAGGACTTTGTTTATACTACTGTTATGACTAGAATAATTGGCAAGAAAAGACAGCTTTTAATATTTAAAACTTGCATTGTTTAGATTTTCCCTGGAGTTTTCCTTAAATGTAGAACAAAGCTGTGAATTCAATACTTTTTTCATTTTGGAGCATTAATTGTCTAATCAACTTAAATTAAGCTACTTTTGAGATACTTGTGCTTTTTCAGTAAGGGATTATATTTGTGGTTTTATGCTATTATAACTCTTTTTCCAGTTGATTTTTGAGATATGAGAAATTGTGAGGGCAAGGTTGAAATTATTCCACATAAAAAACTGCCTGATCAATGTCATCTGTGATATTAGGAACCGCTTTTCCCAGTAAGTGAGAACGTAGTGACAATGTTCTACCCGTCTTTTCTGCATACAACTGTGTTACTCCTGAAAGAAGACTAGGCTTCTAAATGTAATTATCTTACCACTCTTCATGGCACAGAAATAAAATAATCAGATATAAAGCATAATTTTTTAGAAGCTTGGGGATGTTCCTTTTAAACAATAATCTTGCCCTTGATTCTTACATTTTATCAAAAATACATATTAATAAAAATCTATTAAGCTAATGGCACATCAACGGTAGAAGCAGGTATTTGTCAAGGGATTTTAGAGAACTATGGGAAAGTGGAAGGAAACACACCAGGCAGCATGAGAAGGAATGGCAATCTCTTTCTTAGTGCCCCTGTGGAAGTGCCAGTGTCGCCTAATGCATGTGTTTTGGACAGAGGTCATTCCAGCTGTGTTAATTCTTGTGTGATGTCACTTCTTGGCTGTGATGGTGTGTTTACTCTTGCTATAGGGAAGCGCTGCATGCACTTGTGGATTTTTTCATATGACTTCTGGTAAGATATGTGACATTGATCTTATATGATGGAAGACACATTACGTGTAGTATTTATCATTTTGGTTTTGATAAACATCCCATGTTTTACTATGTCTGTGATCCTTTTGATGGTGTTCACTAAGTTTTCATTTGACAAAGCCAAAATTAGAATTGACTACAGAATGTGTTTCGGTTCAACTGAAATCAATGTCTTTGACCAGTTATGATCTCAAACCAGGTACAGAAGTAAGAAGAAAACAGACCTAAATAAGTAACCACTATGATTTGATGAAGAAACAACTGTCATAAAGGAAAACTTAAATTTATATTCTTTAAATCAAATCACAGTCAAAGCAGTTTTTATTGATATATTAACAGTATGTAATTAACTGGCAATCAGTGCACTACCCATTCAGGACCAATCAGCCCTACCATAGATAAACCAGAATACTTTGCATTTGTGAAATGTTAATATGTACCTACAAATTTCTAAACACTCTTGTATAACTAAACTATAACTAGACTATGTGTCTAAACCCCCTTATATGCTTGCCCTGTTTGGCATGCATCCCTCACATAGTTCTCATTGTGGGCTGCAACACCCCACCTCCTTTCGCCTTAGGTGGAGGTTTTGATGCTGTTGAGGTTACTTCTGGCAAAAGGCCAAGCTAATGTCAAACTTATAACAAATCCCCTCTGCTGCAAATTTTCATGCTCCTTGGGTATTTCTTTTCAAGCTGACTTCTTTTTTCCCTTTTAGTAATTTCCTCCTTGCTGTTGAGTGTGGCAAATGGTCATTGGCCATTTACCCGTTCAGAGCACGCACTTTCTCAGTTTTGGGTGTTCATGCTCTTGGTTCTTTTCCACTATTGTGTAGCCATGTGCCAAGAGAGGGAACCGTCTGCATTCCCCCACTGGAACCAAGATCACTCAAGAAAACCAGCAGAAAGGTAGCTCAGGTTCGGATGCAGAAATGAGTAAGAGGTTAGTGCAAACTGGTTTTACTCCCTGTCCTTGAAATGCTGTGTTCATCTTAAAATTAAAGAAGTTGACTTGATCTGACATCTGATCTGCAGAAATCTATTCCAGGCTGCATAGATAGGCTACAGTTTACTTGGTCTTTTTATTGAAGATTAAATTTCTTTTAACAAAGATAAATTCATTCAAGTCATTGGCAGGGTGAGAAGAGCATTCAGCTAAGAATTCATCTCTATTCCATCAACATCTGTTTCATCTGCTTTTAGTGCTCTACTTTCTGTGTACTGTACTCATGAATAGACCCTGAAATATAAACAACTGCTGATCATGCTGCTGGCTCTGATAACATAACTCATAATGTTGCCCTAATTACTTACATTATAAAACTGTCAGGTCTGGAACATTTGGTCTCTCAAGGCAGCTCTCCAATTAATCTTTTCCTTTTTTATTAGAGATCTTGTTGTATGATTGTCTTTTGGGGAGGAATGAGAGGGCTTTATGTTATTGTGGGGGTTTTTTAAAGCTTCCATGAGAAATAGAGCAGGAAGGCTTCAGAGTTAACAGGAATGTTGTATTAGCTACATTTTCTTTTTTTTAATTATTTTTTTACTGTAGCCTCTGAAAGAATGTCATCCATATTCTTACTGGGTAGCTTCCAAGGGAAAAAAAATCTTAGAACCACAGAACAGCCTAGGTTGGAATGGACCTTGAAAGATCATCTGGTCCAACCTTTTGTGGGAAAGGGAGCTTAAATGGGATTAACCAGCACCCTGTCTAGTCGTGTTTTAAAAGCATCCCGTGATGGAGACTCTGTGATGTCCATGGGGAAGTTGTTCCAGGGATTGGTTATTCTCACTGTAAAAAAAGTTCTTTCTTATATCAAGATGAAATCTCTCCTAGTGCAACTTGTACCTATTGCTCCTTGTCTTCTCCATGTGGCTCCTTGTGAAGACAAAGCCTCCGTCCTCTTTGTAGATGCCTGATATGTACTGGAATACTCTGATGAGGTGCCCCCTAAGCTCTCTCCTGGGAGAAAAGACAACTCCTTCAATCTTTCCTCACTGAGCAGGTTCTCCAGCCCTTTGATCATTCTTGTGATCATCCTTGTGGTTGGTGTCCAGACCTTCTCCAGTCTGTCTGCATGTTTCTTGAATAGCGGGACCAGAACTGGATGCGGTATTCCTGGTGCAAGCTGACAAGTGCTGGGTAGATTGGTGTGAGCACGTCACCATCTCTGCTAGCAGTGCCCCTGTGGCTGCAGCCCAGGGTTTGATTTGCCTTTGTTGCTTCAGGGATGTACTGCTGATTCCTGTTCAGCTTGGTGTCCACCAGGACCAGCTGGTCCCTCTCAGCGAGGTTGCTCTTAAGCCACACAGATTCAAGGCTGTATTCTGCTCTTTGGTTATTTCATACCAGGTGCAGGACTTAGCTTTTGTCCTTGTTAAACATGCAGTTCTTGCTAGCCCACTCTTCCAGCCTGTTCAGGTCTGCCTGTAAGATGGTTCTCCTTTCTGATGTGTCCACCTCACCGTGCAGTTTACTGTCATCAAGCAGATGTGGTGAGAGCACATTTATAAAGATGTGGAACAGCGTGGGGCTCAATATCGATCTCTGAGGGACTTTACTTGTGACAGACTGTAAGTCTGAGTAAAAGCTATCAATCACCACCCTCTGAATGTGGCCTCTAAGCCAATTTCCTACCCATTTTATAGACCACCAATCCGGGCTATACCTTGCCAGTTTGTCAGAAGAAGGCTGTGAGAAACTGTCAAATGCTCTGCTGAAGTCCAAGTAAAAACTATTTACTGCTTTCCCTATGTTGACAGGAAATGTTATTTTGTTGGAGAAGGTGATCAGATTAGTCTGGCATGGTTTGGCTTTGGTAAATCTGGCCTTGCTTTTCTCTATCATCTGCTTCATTTGGTTTGTAAGAGCTTCTAGGAGAATTAATTTCATTCACTTTCCCAGGGACTAAAGTAAGGTTAATGATCCTGTAGTTTCCTGTGTCTTCCTTTGGGCCCTTCTTGTAGATGGATGTGATATTTGCCCTTCTTCAATCATCAAGGATATCTCTGATCTCCATGACTTTTCAAAGATGATACAGTGGCCTCGCAATGATGTCACCCAATTCTGTTAATCCTGGGGTGGACTGCATCTGGGCCCATAGATTAATGTGAGCTGAAATTTACTGGTTGTTAATATTTGATTTACTTGCTGTGTTAAAAATGGTTAAAGAAAAAGCATGTCATGAGTGTGATACCAGTAAAATTACTATGGGAAGACAGCAAAAGCTAGATGAAAATTTTATTAAAGACTTTATTGCTTTGATTTTCATAGCACGTTTGCTGACAGATCTTTTAACCAATGGGACTATGCATTAGAATAAAGAACATCTAATGTCTAGGATGGTTTATAAGAAACTCTGCTTTTCATAGGCATTTTGTGGTTGTTCTCACAAATGTGAAGTATACAAGCAAAAAAAAAAAGGGGGGGCAAAATGGCTAAGCACCATCCCTGGATCAATACAGCAAATGGTGAATCATTATTCTGCTTGTTCCCTGACAAGAACGAAGTGCTCCATCATGCTGTTTCGCAATACACATCTACCTGAAATTCTGTGCTGCTTTTTCTTTGCTTTAAACTTCCTATATATGTTGTCCTCAGGGTGTCAGCAGAATGAATACAATAGATAAGTACAGATAATGATAATATTTGGCTTTTGGACTATTCTCTTACCAAATCTAAATACTGTAATTAGTAACTGTAAACCTAGTAATGACATGAAATTAGGTTGCTTACACCAAGAGATGCCATTTGTGAAGTGATACTATGAATTTCTTCCCCAGGCAATGCTTGAGACCTGTATGTTACAAACTGCTCTGTACCTGCAGGCAGAGCTGCACAGCTATATGGTCGTTGCCTTTGATCAGTGCGTTCTCCCACACTTAAAACTGTTTATAAGCACTGCTATGTAAAGAATAGCAGTTACTAGGTTTCATTTGCTCAAACTTATTAAAAAAAAAGAAAAGTTATATGTATATAAGCCCCCTATCCTTCTTGCAAAAGACACCAAAAGTCAGAAACCCTGTCAAGCTGTCCTTCACCGCTGGGGGAATTCAATCGAGACCTCTTAGTTTTCTTTACTTTCAGTGTCTTTGCTTTCAGTGTCTGAGTGTACTGACAGTGTTAAGTAGAGGTTCAAGTCTGATGAATTCTTTTTCACTCTGAAAGCCATGATATTCTTAAGAATAGCTTGCAGAAAAAAGTTTTAAAATATTGCCAGTCTTACAGAATGACAGTGCTAGAGTTTTCCTCATTGTATAAATCTGGAGTACATAAAAAGATGACAAAGATAAAAATGTTGCTATATATTGTGGATTCAAGAATCTGGCTGCAATATACTGTCTTTTTGTTCAATGCAGCTCTAATGCTTAAATTCACCTTGTTTGTAACTACAGTTTCCTTTGTAAATTACCATAAATCTGAAAGGGTGGGCTATTTTTTAAGGTTAATATAACCAGTATTGCCTTATTTCAAAATGTAATACAATTATGAACACACCATAACTTGTGGATGATTAAATTGCAAATTGTGGGTGTCCACTGGGCAACTAGATATATTAAATTTGTTCACCTTCATAACTCATCTTCATACAGACTGTATATTTTCCAGGATCATGCAAAGATGTGCTTGTTCTGCCTGAGGTACATTCTATAGTATTTATGGTTTATCAGATATACAGAATATCTTCTCCAAGGATACACTCATATATCATTTGAACTTCAGCAGTTATTACACTGTTTTAATGGAAAAATGTTATAAATGAGTGAGTTTTATTCTCTCTGCAGCATTTATATTTTTGAACATGGCTTTCTCAATGCTGTTATTTTTTGTGCTATGAGAACACGAACTTCTTGTTTATTACTCACTGATTTTATAAAGATATCTCGTTTTCTCCTTGGAGAGCTATAAAGTAAAAAAAGGTCAAAAAGCAGAAGCTAAGTAATCAGAGTGTAGTTCCATGGGAGTTTTGTGGAATAAAAGTGAGATGTGTTAAAAAGCTACAGTCCAAGTAATGAAGACAAACACTTTACCTCTGGTTTGGCATTGTAATTGAATGAAGAATATAATCTGTACAGAAATTCTTAAAAATGGGGCTTTGATTTACAGCTGTAAACTAAGTGGTATCTGGTTTAATCCACATGGAAAATACCTGTAGTTGTTATGAAGTTAGACTGTGAGCTCATTTAAAAGACTAACTCTACTTATCTTGTAAACAGATGGAAGACCCCCAAGAAACTGATGTCTCGGTGTTTATTGACGTAGCAAAGAGCTGCTTTCCCATAACTCCTTGCTGAACTCTTTTCTCTGATACTGACCCCAGCTGAGTTTTAATGCTGAAAGTGCAGACTTACCTCGCAATTTTGAGGTACTTCATTTGTATCTGCTCCCTTTTCTATATAGAATTCTGTTTGTGATTCCTGACCAAGTCCCATGAGCCCTATGAAAGGCAATAATCCTCAGGTGTTCATATTGTAGGTACGATTTTACCTATGGAATTTTCTTGTGCGTTTTGCCTCCCTTCTGGGACACAACATTCCAAGTAGTGCTGCCCTTTTTCTTTCCTGTCACAGGTTAAAGAGGTGAGGATATATTTGAAGTCTTCTCCGGAGAACTTAATATTTGCTTTACCTTTTGTTTGTCTTTTATATAATTGCACCGGATAATATTGCAAAGTCATATAAAATTAAAATTAAGTTTGAAATAGGGTTTGTTAATTACAGTATTTAACTGTTGTGGTTATTGTTTCCTAGGAGATTAATGAGGTGAATTATTGTAACATAATTAAACTACTGTATATCTAATCTCTTACATACCCTTGTGGTTTACTGTTATTCAAGTATCACTTGAAGGTTAATTTCACTTAGCTGGTATATATTTGACTTTGGCAATACGGTTTATATCAAAATATGTTTTTAATTATATTTGAAAGTCATTAGGCATCAGCTCTGCCAAAATTATCACTGTAAGCTTTCTACTGAAGGTAAGGACATAATAAACAGTAAAATCAGCACTCACATATATACCCACCCTGAATATTCAAATAAACCCCAAAGTTAACATATGCTGCCACTTGGATGCTCATGGCATCTGCTGAAGGTTAAACCTTCTCTTCTGATTGTGCACTCTGATAAATGGCAATTATTGAAGGAATCGAAGTTGCATGGTATAAGGATTTCCTTAACTTGAAAGTTATAATTATATGTGCGATATCGCAAATCCAGTAATCCAAAATCTCCCCTAAAAATGGTTTTGACTGAAGCCTTTTACTATCAGCTAATGAATTCCTCATTCCACAGTCAGAGGCTGTGCCTCTGGCCATTTGAATCAGCTAACTGGCTGTTTGCTGTGATACTTTGGCAGGAAATCCTATTGTCTTGCCACATAAAAAATAGAAACACACAATAATATCTTCATAGGGCAAGATAAAACTATAGATTCATCAAAGCATGCCTTTTCTCCCGGAGATACATGCTACTTTTATACCTTTTTTTTTGTTGTTTTAATCCCCCAAACCAGCCTTCCTCCTCTTCCTGTCACAAACTCAGCTTCATCTTAAATTCACTATTCCTCATTTATTCTCATGCTGGATTTATTTGAAGGATGGATAACTCTGTGTGTTATACTACAGTAGAAAAGCTGGCATATTTTTTTATTCGTTCCAGTCACAGTCAGTTTTTTACATCAATTTTTTGCTTTCTCTTCAGTAATCCTAAGAAATTATCTTCTCTATAACTCTCTTTAATTTCCTCTAAGCTATGGTGCTAAAGATTTGAATCTATTATTTTCTCTCTCATTTCCCTGTCTTCTTGTCCCTGTATCATTTGGACAAAAATAAAATCCTCACCCCAAAATTGTAGTATAGAATCAATCCCGGTATGAGACCTTTTAAAAAGACTAAAAATGAATAACATGTAATTTAGTAATTAAAACTTTCATCTGAAGTATAGAAGTTAAACTATTACCAGTTACAATTTTGAGTCCAGAGGTTGGCTCATTTCTGGACAGAATTCACAAATCTTTGATGTCCACAAAACACATCATTCTTGAACGTTTGATCTAAGTCATATTTTATTTTTAAAGGTTTATCAACCAGTACTGGAACAGGGAAACTGCTCAATAACTTCCATTACTCAAAATGGTATGATTGTCTTAAATGACCTCCCATTCTGCATTTCTAGAATAATTTCCACTTCTTTTCTGTATACTTTTCATGGTAAATTTCCCACAACTTGTTTGCTTTTTCTCTGTAATCAGTCAGCAGATGGTTTCCTTTGTTATGTACAAAACTTCCTTGTTTTTCCCACTTACATGTATTCTCTGTGGTCACTCTTGAGTTTTTTGGTGATTGCTTTAGGTGCTTGCTCTCACTGTGTGGAGTATGTGAGCTATGAATAGGACTATAAACCTAAATTATCCAGACCATTCTGAAATGGCTTGCTCTTTCTCCTCTGTTTTTGTTGCCTTAGAAATTGTGGGCCATCAGCAATTGTAATGATTTTGACCATAACGTTTCCAAGGTCAGAACTCCAGAAAATAATCTAAACTTCTCTGTTGTAAAGCTCCCAGCAGCTCCAGTTCTCAATGCTCAACAGCTGGCCTCTTTCTTTCCGATACATGTCTTTGAATCTACTCGAATTTCTTTGTCGGTTCTTCTCAAAAACATGCTTCCTGTGTTTTCAAATCAATTTGCTTCATGGCACAGGATCAAGTGCTTTTCAGAATTCCAGATAAATTGTTGGTTACGACGCCATTGTCTCCAGGTAGGTAACGTACTCAAAGAATCCAAATTAATTTATCTGTCGTGACCTCCTTTTTCTAGGAATTTAGCCTGCTATCATGACTTCCAAGTCATACATTTCTAAATCTGGTTTAATAATTTTCTGTCTTTTGCATAACTGAGACCAGGATAAGAAGCTTGGGCTTTCTAGTGTCTTGGAACCTTTTAAAGTAAAAAGAATTACATTAACTGCTGCTCCAGCACTCTTATGCTCCCTTTCTTCTCTAGTAAGCTGTCCTTTCCTTTTTCCCCTGACTACCTTGTAACACATTACTTGGTTGCAATTCATCTAGGCCTGGAGCTTTGTGAATATTTAATAGTTGTAATTGTCTCATTAAGATATCAGCTCTGGTAGACCAGAAGCTTTCTTTCTCCATGTTTCCAGTTTTCAAGAGTGTGTTTGCTACTTCTGTCAGATTCTCTCTTCATTCATGTGTTTGTTACAAATGGTCTCTAAAGATATGAGTAATCTGTCCCTTTATTTTTAAAATTGCTTTGCTTGAAGATATTTGCCTCTGTCATTTGTGTCAGGGATCAACAAACACCAGAACTGGTATTCCCATGGAACGGTGGAAGGCTCAGTCGTCATCTTCACTTTTCCAGGAAAACTATGAACTGCATAATAAAGGTAGATGTAAACTTGAGAGATGAAACACTTGGGGACTCGGTGTAGCTTGTGGTGATGAGAAAAGGGAGAGATAATTTACTTTAAATGGCAATAAATTAAGTCAAATTCTGTGAGTGTGTTTTGCCTGTGACAGTAACTGGTGAGTGATTTTCCTGTCTTTATTTTCTACGCATGAGATTTCCTGCTCTTGTTCTTGCTGTTTTCTTGCCTGTACCGTGGAATGCTGGGGAATCGACTGAACAGTGGGGTGGGTGCTTGGCTGCCAGCTGGGGCCAGCCCACCACAACTATTGATCTCAGTGTTAGTGGCAGTAAATGTGTTGGGTATACTCTATGGACCATGTATCGCTTAGCTTGCAATTCGAACGGAGAGCTGCAGTTCTGTGTTACCAAATCCATCTCTAGCTAAGGAGTTCAGGTTTGTGGTGTGTGTTCCTTGTCCAACCTCAGGTATCCATCTCTTGGTTATACATGGAGCCAGCTAACATGCCTGTGGATAGGTGCACCCACACTGGGAAATGTAGCTTTAGAGTTTCTAATGTTAAATGCCATTTAAAATGTTGACACAAATGCTGTGTTTAGATAGTGTCTCCCGTTCTTCTTGAATATTGTAAAACTTTTCAAACTTGACTGCACAAAAGCAAGCTAAACTGTTATTTTAAAATCTGGTTTAACTGGAGCTATTTCAGCTCAGGATGGTGTTTGTCCTTTTGAGTTCTTTTACAGTTTACTAGCAGATTGAAACACTTTCCTTCTTACAAAGGTGAGAAAGAAGACTTCCTTAGCGGGCAGGATAGTCTGTAATTAAGCACTTAAGGGGTGTGTATCCAAAAGACAGTTGTTGCAGAGTTCCATGAAACGTCTGGCAGCCCCTATCACAAGCATCACAAGCAGGACAGTGAACTGCTGATCTGCTCCACTTCCCCCTCCCCCCCACCCTATCTGTAAATCATGTGTTTGGCTTCAACTTAGCTTGAAATCTATTCTTGTAAATATCATAGAATCATAGAATCATTTAGGTTGGAAGAGACCCTTGGGATCATCAAGTCCAACCATCAGCCCTACTCTACAAGTTCTCCCCTACACCAGATCCCTCAACACCATATCTACTCTTTAACAAAGTCAGAAGCAACATAATGGTTACTTTCAGAGAGGATGGTTAAAATCCTATTTGTACTCCTTTTCTTCTTTTGCCTGTTTTACCATTCGGGCCCCTTACACAGATGCCTATATGTTTCCTCTCTAGAAGAAAAAATGTTGTTGAATCGTATGTTATTTCATCCATAAGGCTTTGCTCTGTGACACTGTGCCATCTCCTGCATTAAACTGGTGGTGATAAATTGTGGCAAAATGACCTTTATGTCACTTAGCCCTGGTAATTGTCGAAGAATTATATTAACAGTTTCTAGCAAATATGGTGGTTTCGCAAAGCAGAGCAGTGGGTCAGGAAGAGCTTCAGGGTGTTATATTCAGTATAATTTTTGCAACAGTTGTTGTTATCTAGCACCTGATTTTTTAGTTAATCCTAAGGATATGCCCTTTTTCAGAAACGTGGACATAGTCTGCATTAGCATCACCTATAAATAATATAAAGAGAATATAACTTAGTGGCAAAAATGCAGTGGGCTAACAATTTTTCAGGTAGAAACTAGTATCTCATAAAATAAAAATGACAGAAGACAAGGGGCCTGATTTCACCAAAACAGCCTGTTCTGGAGAGAAGTCAGCTGAGACTGGAAATACACAGAGAAGTGTTTTTTGTGTTTCTAGTGGGAATAGCAGGGAGAACCAAACCAAATGGTACAACAGAGCTGCCCCGGACCTGGCTAGAGGAGGCTGCAGAGAGATTCAGGACTAAGGTACTGCAGTAACTAGGCATTACAGCATTCTTAGTCCTCGGTGGCAGTGTTAAGGTGCCTGCATATAATCACATACCTAAGATGGAAATATGAGATTTCAGTAAATTTAACAGTGTTTGCACAGGGGCAGAGATTTGATTGCCAAGCTGGGGCCTCCCTTTAGAGCTGAAGAATCAGGTGAGAGCAATGCAAGAGGAGCCAGGGCAAGAGGGATGAGGCTTGCAGCAGCTCTCATAGGGTAAGTACATGGCCGGATGATTCTATTGATGCTGCATCTAACTTGCGTTGATTCATTGCTTGTGGGTGTTGAATGAATAACAGTACTTGAGGCATGATTTACTAATGTTGCTAAGAAACTAAAAAACCTTTCCACGTCTGACTGTCTTTGCACTTTTTCCCCTATGTCTTGGGTAACCTGTAGTTTTATGAGATGAACAATGGTTACAGTAGACAAAAAACGGGAGCAAAGCTTTTAGCTCAATCACATTTGCCTTATTCTCATTTTTTTCAAAAGGTTTTATCAGTTTTGCACCATAGAGATAGTTCTGGAATCAGATGAAGGATGAAGGTGAAGGATGTTTTAGGGCAGGAAGGTAAGACCAATGGCTAATTAGATACAAAGGTAAGACAGAGCTACATTTCAGACACTGTCTCTTCATTTTCCTTTCAGGTTTCTCAAAGCATAACTACCAAGCAATGCAAGTGAAGGTAGCATTTCTTTTTTTCAATATAACAATAATGATAGCATCTGTGAATGTTTCACAGGAAAAATGCTTATATGGGTAACTTAAGAAACACTTAAAATAATAGTCTTTAAAAGTATTCTAAAGTAACCATTATGTTTAAAAGAAATACATCTTGACCCTTAAAAATAAAACTAATACATTGGTCTCATCAGACACCGATGTTTTTCCTTATTTTTTACGTTTGTTGGATAATTGACATTGCTGTTTGATATTCATCTGCTTCTTAAATTTTAACAAGTGATTCTGCTTATAATTGTGACGCTTCATGATTTTGTAAAAATAGGCACCTGCTGTGTGTAGGATAATAGTACAATTCAACATGCACTGTAGGAAGAGCTGATTTTCTGCTCATTTTATCAAGAAATGACTGAATTATAAGTGAAGTTGTAATAACAGGAGTGCACTCCTGTTAAAATTTAAAATTACTGTGGATGTAGATAAATGGGAGTAGAGATTTTTACTTGTATAACAACAAGAAAACCCCAAATAGATGCGCTTTTCTTTGCTGTGAATGCAGGGAAGGAAGTACTAAAATCAATTTGAAAAAAAAACAAAACATGAAGGGTTTGTTTTACTAGATTTTCTGTAATGTCCATCAGTTAGAATGTAGTTGGGGTAGGATCTCTGTGCAAATAAAAAGGTCACTTTTCATCTATGATGAAATTGGCACTTTGGAGGAAAGGAAATAACTATAAGGCAGTTATTCGTCTAGTTAACAAATGAATGTAGCTTCAGTAATTCTCTGTACAAGTAGTACACCATACTTCCTTCTTCCTAAAATAAGGCTAGATCACAGGTTTCTTAATCTAACATGTAGCAGGGTTCTAGCAGGTTGGAACCAGAAAGAATAGCTGTGATTTCTGCAGTTCCTGAGGTAGACATCTGTGGCGGGCAGATGGATACACACGGTTAAATCTATATTCTGTGTTATCAGTGTAAGCTTGGGGCTGAGAACAGGAGTAAGGATGGGGTAAGGCTGTTCACTTCCTCCAACAGATAAAATTTTTTCATCCCTTGTGTGGGACCTTGTGGAGCCACAGAGTTGCAAATTGCAGTTGATTGGTGAAGACAGAGAACTTGGAGAGAGCTAAGAGAGGGAATCCTCCCCATTCCTTGGGGTCTTGGAGAAAAGAGCAAAGGATGTATTTTCTGTGCCATTTTTCTGTGGGGCAATTTGAGAACCCAGGACTGTGTCCAGTAGCTGGAGCAGAGCCTCTGCCCACAGGTTAGCCTGAGGAAAAAAGATTTCCTTAGCCAGGTTGCTTCAGGGCTTTTTTACAGATGCTTGTGGCTGATGAGTTGGAATCTTTCCTCATGCCAGAGGAACTGACAGTCTGGTGAAAATGTGTAACACAGGACCCATGGCTCAGTGTATGCCAAGGAAGAGAAAAACTTTCTGGGATGGGGTTTGCAGCCCCATTACTGGGAGAGCAAAGGTTTTGCATTACTAAGAAGCACTTGGGAGGAAGTAGACCAGGTTTTCAGATTTCCCAGTAAGTGTTGAGATGAACAAAATCACAGCAACTTTAGTTGTTGTATATTTACTGTTTATCTGCTTTAGTCCCAGGCAAATTAGCAGCAGCCATCTCATTTTTGTTTCTTGCAGATTATTCTCCTGTGACTTTTAATTAAAACTTCCCTTAGGCACAGAGGAAGCATTGGTGATTTTTTTTTTNATGAGCCTTATGTTTCCACCAGATCATGTTTATTATAGAAGAAATTGGCAAAAGGGATCAGCAGGGATATTTACTATAAAATCAGAACTTCGCATAAAATGTATTTTAGATGTAGTCAAGTAAACTTTCCCTCCTCATCCTGAAAAAACTGCTGTGGCTGGATTTAATAGCAATTCGTATATTTTGAACTGAATAACTTGTGTTGAATCTCCCATTCCTGCACTATTCAATTTTTACTGGGAATATGATTACATTGAAATGAGACTCCATCAGAGAAATAAGATACTGGATGGGCAGCAGACCAAGGCAAATTTCTGAGCAGTTTGCATAAATGTTTTTCCAACCATAATAGCAGCTTCTGAGCTTGAGCAGAAGAGCTAACCTGTCAGATTGCAATTTTTATTCATTGCTGCTTGGAAAACCTTGTTTGCCAGGGAATCATCAGGTTTGTTTTATGTTTACCTGCAAATAAATTTGATATATAAAGAGCTCAAGTGAGTATAATGTCATTCCAACTGGAGGGAGGAAAAGTTTTTAGCCACTAATAGGTAAGTACATAGAGGTCACAATGTATTCATACACTATTTAGGCATCTTGATGCCAGCAGAAAGCATCACTCATGATACCTAATGTCATAAGCTTCCCAGGGCCATCAGTGGAGCAGGATGCACCGTGGGCTGGAGTGTGTAGAACAACATGGATGAGGTAGTCCTAGTATTTTCCTGTCATTGGCTGGAGTAGCGCTGGCAGGTCAGTTTAAAAAAATTCAGGTTGCAGTAGACCTTAGGATTAGGGATAAACCTGCAATGTTCAGAAGAAGAAACATTTTTGAAAATAATCTTTCAGCTGTGGAGAACCCTTTTATGGTGTCCACAGCAATGAGCTCCTTTGCATATAGTGCTTTTCTTCAGATTCAACTGCAGATGGGTACGTACTTCTGAAGAGCTGGGTCACAGCCAAAGTATATTTCATTTTTGGTTTTAGTGCATGTACATATATATGCACTAAAATTGTGTGTGTGTATTCACATATTTCCAATAGGCACATTCCAGACTTAGCCCAGCTCATCAGTGTGTGCCGTGCGGCTCAAGATGCTCTTTCTCATTCTACTTTTTTTTGCAGAGAACTGAAGAAGTCTGTGAGGGGAATAACTGCTTCCAGTACCTTACTGAATTAATTATATTCTTGTAGCTGTTGTTAATCAGATGATATTAGTGTTACTGCTGGCCTCAGTCTAATCATCTTTTTGAATATCATTGAGTGTCTGGCTGCATGGTATATGTTTCAGACAAACAGTAAATAAGGTTAAATAAAAAAAAAGAGCTTTCATTTTTGGCAGAAGTTATTTTCCCCAAATCCTGAAGTAACAGGCTTAGATATGTCTTGCTTTTTCAGGTAATTTAGCCATCAATGAACAGCAAAGACAAATCATACTTCTGTATTCAAAAATGAATTTTAAGTTACTTTTTTCTACTTCTATATAATGGCTATTCCTCCACACAAATTGTTTTTTTATAGATGAATATTCTGTGCATTGGCTGTTTGCAGAAGAGCTGTGTAGTGAAAAAAAAATATAAAGAAGAGAAAGAATGGAAGAACGTTTTAAGGGAATGGCATGAAGTTGGATGGTGTGCTCCTGTTTCCCTTTCTAACAATACCAGAAGCCAAGGACATTCATCAAGAAGAAAGGCTGTAATTAATTAATAGAAATACTATGCAATGCAAGATTAACATGTGTTACAGCTTATCAGAAGTCTAATGCCAATAAACTAGTAATACTTGCAACAGGGTTTGACAGGTATGTGGGTAATATATTGATGCTTAATTTAGGGTTTTAAAAAAATTATTTTCTAAAAGAAACTCTCTTGCTTAAAAACATGTACCAGCTATCTTTAGGAAATGCCATCCCCAACTAGCAACTTGTTCCATAATAATTATAGTGGGCTTCAGGCAGTTGAATACTTTATAAAACAATCTGGCATTAAGGTACTGAGAACTCTCTTGGTATCCTATATAGAAAATATCATGTTGAGGATGTTCTTCCTTTGTAGTTAATGAACTGTGTCAAGTCATAAAAATGATCTCTGTATTTGAATAAATGGTCACTGGTTTATGAAGAATTTAGGTATCAGCTCAGCTCTGATTGGTATTGTTCCCTCTCTCCCATTTGCTGCTTTACTGGTGAGTACACATCTCACTACGTGTTTTGATTAGGAAACCTCTGTGTGATGCTGTTAGGATTCTGTGGTTATCCATGAGATATGACATGCTGTGATCCCCATGTTATTGTATTCATGCCAGACAAAATGGAGGGATATCAGTCATAAATTTGTATGTAGTCTACAGAAAAGCTTGAAGAGTGAGGCTGTTTTCTTTTCTTTTTTTTTCTTTTTTGTTTCTNTTTTTTTTTTTTTTTTTTTTTTCTTTTTTTTTTTTTTTTTTTTTTTTTCTTTTTTTTTTTTTTTTGCATTACTGGTTGGTTAAGGGAAAACCATCACATGAAATACCACATCGTCAGAAAATCATGGACTTGTTATATCTGCAAATAACCCTCAGATTAATGAAAGCAGCAATCTTGTACTTATTAGTGCTACAAATAACCTTAAGACTGATGAAAATAAAAGGAGCTGGTCAGTGCAAAAAGGCTTTTTTTCCCCCTAATCTTTTCTTCATTTTGGTCAGACTGTGCAACTGGTGGTACTTTTTGTAGCTTTTTTTTTTTTC
>VZTM01014819.1:0-32034 GCA_013400555.1 Jacana jacana
CCTTCTGGCCTGGACCTTTCTATGAATCCCCCAGGGGCAGCGGTTGTGCCCCCTGGGGAGCACCCCCGGGGAGAAATCCCTGCCGGAAGGTGGGATTCAGAGCTACTGGAGGGTAATTTGGAGAGATCTGCAGGTCTTTTCTAGCTCCCTTCTATGGCATATCCAGCTGCAGTGACAATGCAGATGCTGTCGTTATCCTCCCTATTGCTCCCTGGTTCCAGAAGGGCTGTGTGTGTGCTGCTGTGGTGTCTCTGATGGGGTTTTAGGCTTTGTCCAACTAGTTCTTGTCTCCTGATTGTCTGGTATTTATTTCGGTTTTGCCCAGACTTGGATTATCAGTGGGGTCGGTCTTGTGTTTGTGATACAGAAGAGCTCGCTCTAATTATAACCAAATGTGAATCAGTAGCATTATTTTGGATGGGAATTTGGATGCTGCTTTGGATCCCGTTTGTAAATTTCTTAGTGTCACTATGTTAAGATTTTTATTTTCAAAGGAAATTTTTAAATCCTCGAACTGCTCCAGGTTGCCACAGAAACTGTTCTGTGTTTTTCTGGTTTGCACAGATCTAGTACCTCTTGGATACAAATTGCTTTGCTCTGACATAATCCAGCAGCACAGTCTACATAATGCAAACGGTAACTGTCACACTTAAACTTGGTTCCTTCTGTGTCACCGATTCATTGGTATTTAAAGAGTGTTTACAGCATGGAAATGGCAGATGTTCCTTCCGAATCCTTTGTCCTTTAATACTGTTTCATTGTACACATGATGGAACCGGCATGTAGAAAAGCGTGGCACAAATCATTGAAATTCACCCTTTTGGTTTCAGTGAGCTCATGTCAAAAGTAAATTGGGTTGTGGTCTCCAGGCAGTTGTGTCACAAAACCACTTCAGGAAGAGCTATTACTGCTGAGGAAGAGTAGGTAGCACTTAGGTGCCTTGACACTACTCCAGTTGGACCTGCTCTTACTGCTCAGTCCTAGAAGATGACCAGAAAAGAGGTGTTGGAGCTTCAGACTGAGGCCTTTTCTTCCTGCCGGTGTGAACAGGGTGCGTGACCTTGGGCACACACTCACTTGCCTTGATTTCTTTCTTAAATCAAGGCACAAAAAGTAGTTGGAGATGTTTTTACGGTATGGTATTTCAAAGGACTTTGAGGCTTTCGGAGAAAATACTGATATTTAAATTAACATGAAGTAATTTAAGTATTTTAATTTTTAATTCTCTGTGAAATAGGAATAGTTCAAAGTTTGCTGTGCTCTAACTGCAGAGAAGAGCAGTAGGTCTGCGAAACAAAGTGCTTTGTAGCAGAGGGGGGAGTGCTTGTTTTCAGTTCTTCAAACCCATGCAAGTGCAGACATGTCTAGTGCTTCAGTTGAATGACAGTGAGAGATACCCAGAAAATGGAACCAGTGTGAAAATTGGGCTTTTGAGTTAATTTTTCTATTGTTTTAACATGAATCATAGTTTGTTTGAGAAAACCCCAGCAATTGCAGCTACTTCCAGATTAGGTAAATGAATAAAATAGGAAAAACTGCCAGTTGTGTTTAGCCCCAACAATTTCAGCTACTTCTGGATTAGGTAAATGAATAAACTAGGAAAAAACTGCCAGTCGTGTTAGTCACACGTTTAGAAAAGGTGTAGGATTTGTGGGATTTAAGTGTTTGTAGGAAAAGGATCATATTTAATCACTACTCTTTGTGTCTTAATCCCTTTATTTTCCAAAGCTACCCATCTGATAAGGAAAGTACAGTAGCTACTGTATTTAGCAGAACTGAAAATATGGCTTTTAAGATGGGTATGTATCACCTTGGTGATAAATAACTTGTCCTGTGAGGCCGGTTGTACCAGTCATTGTCGTTAAGATCCCAAACAAGGAAACTCCAAATTTGTAGCCTGTCAGTGTCACCACCAGTGAGGTTTTGCTGTGGGTGACCTTTTAAGAGGAGGCAAGAGCCAGAGGCAGTGAGTGAAGCAGCAGCAGCACCGGGCTTTTAGACTGGTAAGTGCCAAAGTCTCCCCTGGAAATGCAGCACAAGTTTCTTGCTCTCTTAGATGCTTTGGGGCATGTTAGTCTGTAAGAGGAGAAAGATCTAGATGGGCATTTTTGATGTCATTTGCAAATGTATGCCACAGTATATATATTAAGCTGAATTTTTAGTACTGGTATATTAGGGTGTGTGTGTGTGGTTAATTGTACATGGAGATTGTGTCAAAGAGTTTCTAACCCACAGCTCATTGCGCCTTTCTCAGCCCTAAGTTTGGATACGAATGCACTTGGATTACAGAGAGCCATCACTGGTTGTCTAGGAAAATGTTGCCTCCAAAAAGGTCACCTCAAACTCATTTCCCTTCTCTGGTTCCTTCCTTTAGATTATATGGCATTACAGTGTGTGATTTTCATACAGTTTTGTTTGAATCTAGCAGTATTTAGTGCTTGATCAGGATAGTGATGATACAGATGAAGGTGTTAAGCCAAATGTGGTTTAGTGAAGTCAATCGATAATCATATTTTCACTTCGTCAGTGGCTTGTCTATTCTAAAATGTTCTTTCTGCTATTTAGAGGAGGCTTAAGCACGTAAATAAGCCTCTCTGGGAGATAGAACATTTGATATTGTTACTGACTGTACTTGTGGGGAGCAAAATGACTCACTGTGCCAACGCCAGGGAAGCAGTCTGAAGACTGTGGTTCATAGCTGGTGCTCAGCTCAGGAATCCCGAATGGCTGAAAATGAGCAGTTTGGTAACAGCCCCCGTGCCTATCTGACAGAACTATAATTGAGTTTTGGGAGAGGTTTGGTGATAAGAGGCAGAGCTCTAGCTGCCAGGAGCCTATAGTGGGGGAGGAACAGGGCTCTAAAACAACACTGTGGGCGCACAGCAGGAGCTTGTAGCTAAGGTAAGGTTCCTCCTCTAGCCTTAGTGGCCAGCCCAGCCCAAAGCACGACAGCCATGTATCTCAGTTTGTAACTTTGCTTCAAAATTTCTAGGTTCAATTTCTAATATTTGGTGTCTGATTAGAAGTGACTCTTTTTTTTTCTTTTTTCTTCAGTTATATTTTAAAAAGGTTCAGAACCAAAGTAGATGATGCTCTGGTACCAACAGAGGCAATGCATGTTGTACTGTAATTATTAAAAACCTTCTTCTAAGCATTTGCAGGTCAATTTTCCATCTCGGGCTTTTCCTTACATTTGATAGGAATGCTGTTCTTGACAAGACATTTAAAAACATTGCCCAAAAGTGGGTTTGATTGACAGAGTCTTAAGATCCAGAAGAGCCATAAATAGAGTTATATGTGCTTGAGGTTTAGAGTGGTGTTCTCTCCGTGTATATGTACATGCAGTACAGATTTTTGCTCTGGTTGGCATTGCGAAGTTGGATGTACTAAATGGGCCAGACCGGTGGGACAGAACGGTAGCTGGGAAGTATATAATTAAGTTTGCAGGCTTGTCTGTCTCATTAAGTCTTCTGTCTCAGCTCTGAAGAGCTGTTTCTTGGTGTAAATTTGCATAAAACAGATTTCCTGGTTGAGAAGTCTCTGAAAAGGCACACAGTCTGATGGTTAGGGCATTAGCCCATGACATGAGAGATCTCAGCTCAAGCCACCAGTCTTCTGCAGCCGACTCCGTTAGACATGTGGCTTTTCTGTTTCTCGGGTTTTTGTCTTAAATGGCAGATAACACCCTTGCCCTGTGTCACAGGAATGTTGCATGAATGTCATCTTATGTCATACGTGAGATGAGATGCTGAGATATGGCAGTGGTGAGGGACATGTAGATTCAGAAATGGTAGGTGTCTGGTGAACATAGTTCTTGTGGAAATAGAAGCTATGTGGAAATAGGTTTTTTTTTTTTTAAGGGGAGAGAGAAGACTTTTCTGTGATTTCTGGGGATATCTCAGCCAGTGTAGCAATACAGCCTTTATATGGCTAAAGTCTTGCCTCTCTGTCAAGCTGCATCTGGAAGGTGAGCAGTGGAACAGATGGCCACCAGGTGAGGCCCACCTCCCTCCATTAGCTGTGAGCTGCTGGGTGTTGAAGGTGAAGTCGATTCCACCCTTGCTGCTCAACTCTGCAGCCATCTGAGTTTTATGTTCTGGCTTTGAAGATGGAGTGCCTCTGATGAATTATTTTTATGTATTATTTGTACCTAAAGCCTCAGTAGTGGTTGGTTTTCTACTGAGCTTGGAGCTGTGCTTGTCAGCAGAGTTTCTAAGCTGAATGGAAGTGGTGTGACAAGGTTAGAAAACAGGAGGAAAGAAGCCAGGAGAAGTTTGATGGAGAAAGCACAGCACTAAGTAGGACAGTTGTGTGCAACTCAATGGTCTGGAATTGCATAGAAGTTGCTTATGCTTTTGTAATAACCAAAATAAGTATTGGTTGCTTGCAACTGCTGCTCATCCTGGCCCCAGCTGCTTTGCCAAGTGCTTATTGGTGCTCCAAGGTGAGGTGCTTCTTTAAGAGGAGTGTGCAGGAGAGGAATGTGGTGGTGGTGGTGTGGCTGGTCAGGATGTGGGTCTTGCCTTTGAGAGGGAAAACTGGAGAGTGGTGCTACTTGAGTGTCTTTGGAAGGTAGAGACTCAGTGAAGGGCATCATGGAGCATAGAAATATGTCTGGGACTGTTTTGAGAATTAGTACTGTGTTGTCCATATAGTATTTGAACTGTTGGGATGCTGGGACCATCCCGAGATGCCTGCTGGTTCTCAGGTACTAGGAGAACTTGATTAAATGCTCCTTCTGGAAAAAATGAGAGGCAGGCAGTTTTTAAAGCTCTCCGATAGCTTGTAACTGAAGAATAACATTTTTCAGGAGAGTTCCAATGGGTCAGAATTTATACAACTCTCAGGAGTGCGGTAACCATGCACTGTATGACAACAAGCTTATTTCCATTCTCAGCACCTTCTGGAAGAAACATATTTACCCCCATTTTGCAGACAGGAATCTGAGGCTCACGTTCACAAGCCCTTTGCAAAATCTCTGTCAGAACAGAGACCTGAACCCAGGCTTCTCGAGCACTCAGCTGGTGCCGTGTTTTCAGGGGGATGCTTTCTCTCCTGAGGGCAAAACAAAGCCACTTCTTCAGTTGCCCCCAAAAAACCTCAAGTGACTCTGCAGAGTGGGGTTGTTTTTTACTGAAGTGCTGTAAGCAAGCAGTGTAGTCATAATGGTTTGACCTCTGCATGCTTTAAAAAGAAAATAAAAATAAGAAGCTGTGTATTGATACTGATGTATTTTAGATTGGGGGGGGCAAAATATGTCAGCAGCTTGTTGTTTTCAGGTTCAGAAATCTTGGGTTTTTTTCTTCCTGTAACTGTTCTGGGTAAAGGGGGAGACTGAAATGTAGTTCTTCAAGAAATAAACTAAAAGGTATTTCTCTTGGAGGGCTCGAGTTGGCAGACAGCTGCTGGCATCTGCAAAGTTAAATAATGCAGGCAGATTTCTTTTTCTTGCTGTCATTTGGATGTCAGATGTTTTTCTAAGTTGGAAAGGTCCTTGTAGCAGCAATAAGAAGCCATGGTAGAACTTTGGAGTATAGAGAGCATGTTTTTAAGACAAAAATTCCATCCTACAAGTGGCATTGCTGGAGGCTTGGCTAACAGGCAAAATTTGTTTGTGATTGTTGGGACTGTCAGCAGGAAAAGCGTACATCACAGACCTGACTGTCGTGGGGAAAAGGTGAGAAGACTGTGTAAGAGCTCCCATTTGGTCTCACTTTATATAAGACTTGAGAAATGAAGGCATCTGACTAGGGTTTAAGGAGCCCATCAGAGTCTGATGGGCTTTGGTAGTTCTGACTTAGACCCGGTTGGTTGGTTTTGGCTTTTTGAAGCTGGTTTTTAATCGTAGGGGAAAGTTCAGCGAACAGTAACTGATTAATAAAATTGCTTCTCCTACAGTGGACCCGTGCAAATAGAAACCTCAGCTAAAGACAGAAAAAGTGCAATAGTAGGTGAGACCAGTATTGCTCGTTGGTAACAACCTTTATCTATGTGGGGAAAATGTAGCAAAGTTTAAAACTGGGTTTGGCAAGCAGCTTTTAGGGGCTCCATTTGCTCTTGTGGCCTAGCCCAGCTAAAGGTGCCCTCTGCTCTGTCAAGCCTGAACTGGCTCAATAGGCAGTACATGCTTATCTAAACCCAGCTGAGAGCCTGGATGGGGTTGGTATCGTCAGAAGAGGAGTGCTTTGGGCTATGGGATGGAGGCAATTGATGGGTTTTAAAGGCAAGGGAGAGGGAAGAGGTAAGAGCCCAAACTGTTAGTTTATGTCCAGCCTGGTGCTTAGCACTCAGCTCCATCCCCAGCTTTAATCCCAGGTCTCCCCCCATATGTAAGAGCACCGTGCCGTCACCTGCCCAGGTGGGAGCTGCTTTGGGTGCCAGGGCTCCCATCTTTCCTGGGGAAACCATGCTGCTGGCCGGGCACTAATCCCTTCAGGAGAGCTGGTTTGCACTGCAGGAGGTGTTGGACCTCTGTAGCAGTGTGCTTCCCAGCCAGGAAGGTGGCATGTGTGTGTGAGGTGAGGCAGTGTCCCATGGCGGTGCATGCCCCATGCACCCTGCTGTGCCCTCTCTGAGGATGCTCCATGCCAAATGCAGAAACTGCCCTTGAAGCCAGGGCTCCCGCCCTTCCTGAGGGAATGGTGTAGCTGGTAGGACATGAACATACTCAAGTCTCTTCTCCAACTTGCCCCTTGCTGTGACCCAGGGTGCTGTGGGTGTGGCAGGATGGTGCATCAAGCTGAAGGAGAGGGCAAGTCAACAACTGTGGGAGGGGGGGGCATCCAGCCTCTTCCCTCCTACCTGTAAGGCAGCGTGTCCACAGAGGCGCCTGTGGGGATGTGGCTGCTGCTCTTCCCATTGAGCAAAATCCCTCTCTCCCTCCCTCCCTCCTGAGGCGAGCAGCTATTTACCCTGTCTTGAAAAGCAAGCAGATGCAAATGTAGATCAGGTACTTTGAGCAGTCTGAGAGCTCTTTGAGGTTGGGAAGAAGCAATCTGATTAGGGTTACAGCTGTTTCATTTCCTGACAGATGCACAGAGTGTTATGTGCTGGCGTACTGCGGATGTACACACACACACACCAGTCTCCTTTCCTCTCGGTGGCAGAGCCGCACAGCAGCAGCTCTGTACTGAACTCCTTGTCCTGGACACCCTGCCAAAATATGCTTTATGCAGAATTTTCTGTGAACCAGGTTGTAGAGCGCCTGTGTGCGCGCGCATATAAATTTGTGTGTGTGTTTTCTTCAGTTGGCAGGGCCTTTGTTGCAGAGTTTTTTGTTGCTGGAGTGGGACAGGACACTGTAAACAAGCGTGGCTAATGATAAAGCTCTTGTATAAAAAATGATTTGCATTTGTACAAATGGTACTAGTAAAAGGCCCTGTGTAAGAGGACCGTGAGTACCCAAATAAGCCCAGCTCTGAATGGGGAATTCTTGTCTTTCTTGCAACCACAGCGAAAAAGCTGTTTATAACTAAGTGCTGAGATGGTGTAATTTTCTTTTCTAGGAACTTGGAATAAGAATTCCTAGACCACTGGGACACGGACCAAGCAGATTCATCCCCGAGAAGGAGGTGTGGTGCTGTTTTCAAGTACACAGTGAACTTTATGCTTTTAAGGAACAGCCTTTTAGTAGCAACCCACATTGGGTTTCAGGACAGCTGCTGAGCTGCAAAACATTTACAGTCGTGATCACATTCAGTCCCGGTGAGACACTGGCCACAGCCCTAGGGTGCAGAAGCAGGGAGAGCCCTGGGGAGCTTTGGGATAGTTACCACCCCTCCCTGACTGCTCTCTGGCATGAGAGAAACCCAATAGTGTTTTGTGTAAAAGCGTCTGTTTCCCTGTGAGTATCCGGATGTAATTTCCTACTGGTCCACAAGGCACCTGCCCCCTGCTCTGGGGCTGCTTTTTCTTGAGCTGCCTCTACCATTCTGAACAATCTGTGAGATGCTTCAGATTGCTGTGGCTGAGCGTTTCTGGTGCTTCTCTCCTCATCGTCTGGTAAGAGAATTTGGAGCCGAGGAGAAATGAGTAAAACGTCTGTGGTTTTCGAGGAATTGTAGAGCCTTAAGCTTCGATTTCCTTTTATTGCTCTCTCTTGTCAGCAAGCTTTTTACTTCCTCCTCGCTTTTTTCCTCAGTGAAAATAATTATGCAATTACCTTGTTGTTATAAGAAACTGAGTTTGAGTAAATCGGGGCATTCGAGAAAGCGAAGGTGAGTGTTAAAAATGAAAAGTCAGGGTTGCAGAAGGGGAGGCGTAAAGGCAAAAGGTCGCTTTTGCTGTTGTAACCACTTCTGACCCCCAAAGTGAGGGGTGTTAAAGGGATTTGATGTGCCTTCCCTTTCGTGCGCTGATTTAATGCCATTAATAGATTTGCAGTATAATTCCTTTCACTGAGGCCTCTGGGTGCTATGGTAATGTCTTTATTTACTGTTTATTCGTAGGCAATATTGCTAATTGCTCTTTCTGTTCAATCAGACGATTCAAGTGGGAAACGAAGACGCCACGATGCACGCGCTGTTTGCGGATTCTTTTACTACGCTGGGCCGGTTGGACAACGTCACCTTGGTGATGGTTTTCCACCCACAGTATCTTGAAAGCTTTCTAAAAACTCAGCACTATCTACTGCAAATGGATGGTCCGCTCCCACTCCATTTCCGACACTACATCGGGATAATGGTACGCTGGGACACGGAACGGCCACTTTGCCAACCGTCTCTGGGCTTGTTTAATGGGAGCTATTACTGGGGTTTGCAGTTTCTAGTTGGAGAGGTGTTTCATCAGGAGCTAAGGGGAAAGGCAGAGTGGCTTTGTTTGTGTCTGGGTTGCAAAGTGTTTCATAAGACCAGGACTTTATGTTCAGAGTTTTGGTAGGACTGTGAGAAAGAGGGGGGGAAAGTCTGTTATAAAAATAAGGCAGTTGTTTATTTTTGGTTTCCTTAGTATCTCAGAGACTGTTTTTCAAGAAAGCTTGTTTGTCCTGTCAAATTTACCTCTCTCTAACTCAATAGTCCCCTCATCTGCCTCTGAATTCATAAATTCTAGGCAGGTTTTCTGCCAGAAAGTGGTTGATTTCAAAATTTCCAGTCTGCCAGTGCAATGATTTCTGGCTGCTGAAGTTGAACCAAAGTTTTGGGCTGTGTCTTAATTGGATGGGGAAAATATTAGTGTTTGAATACATGATAGCAGGTCTGTTCTTTGCTGAAAAGCTGCCCTTTGTCTGCCTTGCTAAATGCATTCTAAAACCTGCTTTTGTTTTAGCTGGTACCGATTCCCCTAGAGGCAGCCTTGCTTCTTCCCTGCTGGATGGAGAGCACTCTGCAGCAGGGGCTCTTGCTTGAAGGACATAGGCTAGATCTACGCCTGTGCTTCTGCCTGGATGCAGGCATGTTGCACCTGTAGCCAGCGTGGTTATAATGCCCGAGAGGGAAGAGTTATTATCACAACTTATGTTGTGAGAACACTTGTCAAAACAGGCTGAGAAATATTAATCTCCTTTTTTTGTTGGTTTTTTTTTTTTTACTTCAGCTGTGAGTCTTGAATATTTTGAGGAAATGATGAGTTAGGGTAGTGTTTGTTGTAAAGCACTTACCTTACTGGGATTGTTTTCTGTATCACAACTGTGTTTTCCTTTCTAGGCTGCAGCACGACACCAGTGCTCTTACCTTGTTAACCTCCATGTGAACGACTTCCTTCATGTCGGTGGAGACCCTAAATGGTTGAATGGTCTGGAAAATGCACCTCAAAAACTGCAGAATTTAGGAGAACTGAACAAAATGTTGGCTCATCGACCCTGGCTTATCACCAAGGAACATATCGAGGTAAATCTTTCATGGAGGAATGGGAACATACTTAATTTTCAGTAATGCAATCTCAGGTCTTTAGGGTTAAGAGCCAAACAGGGTGAGAGACGTGTGTTACTGACTTGTATTTCAGTGCTGCATCCTGGTGTACTGCATGGTACAGTATCACTTGTGCCCCTTGTAAAACTAGCCTGATCATTACTGGCCTTAAATGACCAACAGATTTAATTTACAAGAGGCTGACATTTCAGTTGTCGTGTCAGAGTTGTGTTGGTGCAATGAGGGTGTGCTCAGGTGGGCACTTCCTTAACTCCTGTGCTCTCAGTAGCCAGAACCCCCTCAGCGTTTCTGAGATGCCACCAGAGGTTAGACGGGACACCAATCACCACGTGTCCAGTCTCAATTGCTGCTGCTCCCTGTGCTTAGTTTTCAGGCTGGGTTGGAGGGAGCAGGCTGGCAGAACAGCCCAGGGTTGCTGTGGTGGTACAGGCCAGCCAGGAGCACCGCACCGATGAACGACCTCAGCTGCTTCTGTTCCCCCCCTCTCTGAAGGCTGCCCATGTCAGCCAGCTTCCAGGGTGTGATCTGTGTGTGATGGCAGCTCTCAGGGCAGGGGCATGCCTGCCCTGGGCCTGGCCCTGGTTACTGCAGCAACTCCTCCTCTTCCTCTGCTCGTCTTTTCACCCTTAGTGAGGAGGAAGTGGGTGCAGGGACTCTCAGCCCTGCTGGAGTGGCGGCAGCAGTCTTGCTGTGGGAGGCAGGACGCTGGGCTGTGGGCGAGGGTGCAGCAGAAGGCCCCAGACCTCCCACACTTTCCTGCCTGAAGGGGAAGTTGGGGTTTGAAATTTCATGTCAAATGTAGAACATTCCACCCACAGGGACAAGATGGAGGGAGCCCGGCCTTGATGCCAGGTTTTCACACAGCTGATCTGCAAGGAGTTACTGGGGTTTTTCTGAGACTGCTCTTTGTTCTGAGACTGTTTTTCTGTTCTGAGACCAACTGAAGGAACGTGTGACTGTTGTGGTTGCATCTTCATCAGAGGTGTGAAATTTCAATGCGAGTTGGTCTGGCCTCAATACAAACCATACGGCGCAACACGAGAAACCCCAAATGATTCAATAGCTGAGGGCCCGAGAGGGGAGAGAAGTCGTCTCCTGTGTGGCTTAACCACGGGAAGCTGGGGCTGGCAGGTCACCTGCTCGCAGGACACCGAGCGTGCAGTGGCGGCACAGAGTTAGGAAACACGTTGGGGGCGTTGGAAAAAGAATGTAATTTGATTAATATTTTTGTCTTGCGTTGGTTTTAAAAGCAACTTTTGAAGACTGAAGAGAACAGCTGGTCCCTGGCAGAGCTGATCCACGCCGTTGTTCTCCTCACACACTACCACTCCCTGGCTTCCTTCACCTTCGGCTGTGGGATCAGCCCGGAGATCGACTGTGAAGGGGGTCACACCTTCAGGCCCCCCTCCGTCAGTAACTATTGCCTTTGCGATATCACAAATGGGTACCACGGGGTGGATGAGATTCACGCCAGCCCGACTGGAAGTATTCCAGTAAGTGTCTGTCTGATCAAAGCCTCTTTCAACAGGAAGAGTTCCTTTGTACATTTAATACCTGGAGGATTCCCGTCCCTGTTCGTTTCGGGGAGAGGGGGATTGAGTAGGCTTATCTAGAGGAGGATTTCCCAGTGGAAAAGATCTATTTAGGAGAAGCTGAGGTGATACTGGTGAGCTGGGGGGAAAGCTACTGAAGGGAGAGACAAAGATAACAATCTCTTGGTTGCCTATTTTTGGGGTCTCTTGTCATTCATATGGGTAAACTGAGGCAACTCCTGGCCTCAGCCAGTGCACGATACATGTCCCAGGCAGCAGCAGCCAGGAATGCTTTTCATCATGGGTGCAGTGGAAAGTTGGCTCTTCCTTTGGTTCCAGCCTTTGATTTTGTTGCCTTGAATTGTTTGGGATACGTCACCCTCCAGATCATTCCCAGTTTTCTGACTGTGTTTCTAAACCAGTGTTTCCTGCCCGCAGCACTCGGGCTCGCGGATCTGGGCCTGCTTCCGCTTTGGGAAAAGCACGACGCCAACCAAGCGCTGCGTGGCGTTTGCATTTTGTCTGATGGAACTCACTGGGTTCTCTCAAGGAGCAAAGGGGCTGCAAAAGGCAGAGAGGAAAGGGACACAACAGTATAAATTGAAGATAACTTTATTGTGCTTTGTGCTGGTTGATTTTCACAAGACCAGATACTGAATTAAGCGTGTGCTGCGGTGTTAAAACGGCTCTGGTGGAATAAGAGTCTCTCGACAAGGCTTTCCATCAGAGGCTTCATTAAATGTGCATTTACACTCACTCTTCCTTTTTTCCTTTGCTGCTTCTCTGTGAGCAGAGAGGGGGGAAAAATACAGTTGGGTAGTAAATTGTGGTTACTTCCTCTATCAGAATTTCTGTTACAGCTCCTTGTTTTTCAGTTGTTAAACACTTAGATTAAGTAAGAGCAATTACTTTAAATTTAGTGTGAGAACCTCTTGTTCCAAAAAGCTCTGATTCTGAAAATATGCTAAAAATACCAGGATCTAATTGAGAAAAGATGATGACTAAATGTGACCTGCTGGGTCAGCACAGATTTCTTTCAAGAACTGTTCTCCTCAAAAAAGCAGTATTTAAAGATGTAAACAAAGGACATGGCTTGCACTTCATTTTTCTGGCGTGATGCTTTCTGCCATCATCGCCAGTGCTTGTAACACAGCAATGAAATGGTTTTCCCTCCTTTCCAAGTCTACAGAGTCTGTCTGTGAAGTTGAAGCTCTTATGGAGAAAATGAAGCAGCTCCAAGAGTGTAAGGATGAAGAGGAAGCCAGCCAAGAAGAGATGGCTACACGGTTTGAAAGAGAGAAGAGAGAAAGCATGTTTGTTTGTTCTTCAGGTACAGCAGCTGTAGCCTGTAGAGATGTATTTATTTAGACTTTTCCAAAGCACTTGAAGAAATACTTACTATTGCAGAAGTTAAAAAAAAAAACAAGTATTAGGAGATGACTCAAAGCCATTCCCATTCCTTTGAAGGGATCAAGATTAGGGGTGACTTCTTTTCTTCCAGGAACACTTAAAAGCAAAGCAGTGCCAAGATTTGTGGCCTCTCTCAAACACACCGTAATTAATACTCATTATGTTTAATCGAAATTTCCAACAGAAATGGAATCTCTTGAGAGATTTAAGAGTTTCACAAGAGATTTAAGTATCTCACAAGACAGTGTAAGAAGGAGTCCTTAACAGATGTAGCTATTTAAGTGTATGAAACACTGCTTTTCAGATGACTGAGATAATACTTAACCTGTTCCCAGCTTTGGGTTGTTGTGGGTTCTTCAATAGTTTCCTCTAAAATAAACTTGGTGTGGACCTCTTAGAGGTCGCTTTTTTTTTAATAAGATCTCTGTTCCAAAACAGATTTGTCCCTTGACGTTTTTACAGACCTCTTGAATTAGGAGCAGAGTGTCCCCTAGATTGAGGGGACAGTGAAGACTGGTACAGAAAAGAAGGGAGAAAAAGATGTTTGCAAGAATCTGAGAGATTTTTGTGGAGTTGCCTCTAAAACCCATAGCTGCAGTCACAGCGAGCTGTACTAGAGAATTTTAGTTACAGGTAGTCCAGTCAAGCTGCTTGTTTATTTAAACACAGAGACTCCCCTTCTTCTGCAAGAGTTGTGCTGGTGGACTCCCACTTTGTTCTTACTGAAATTGTGTGAAATTCTGTTTGAAATTAACAGAAGACGAAGAATCTGCCCCGACCAGAGACGTGTCTCGTCACTTTGAGGACACCAGCTATGGTTACAAAGACTTCTCCAGACACGGGATGCATGTGCCCACCTTTCGTGTTCAGGTACCGGGGATGGGGGCTGCTCTGGGGAGCTGTAGCGCGCGGGGGCTTCGTTGTGCCACCTCCCAGGCCTGGCAGTTGCCGTGCTCTGGCTGCCCCACGGAGGAGAAGGCTTAACGCCAGCAAACCAACAGCCCTCCTCGCCCGGCCCCACGTTACCTGCCCCAAGATAGATTACAGTAAAGCGCTAGACCTTCACAAGTTCATTTCTAAACTACTCCATTCTGCACTTTCACTTATTCTAAGGATTATTCCTGGGAAGACCATGGCTATTCCTTGGTTAATCGTCTTTACCCAGACGTGGGACAACTACTCGATGAGAAGTTTCATATTGCCTATAACCTGACTTACAACACGATGGCCATGCACAAAGACGTGGATACCTCAATGCTACGACGAGCTATTTGGAACTATATTCATTGTATGTTTGGAATAAGGTCAGTTCTGCTACTTGTGCTCTGTGCACATCAGAGTTGGTGCTGCTGATGCTTTTTGTCCTTTCTGAGACCGAAGCAAAGCTCTTTATTGTGCAAATGCGGGTGTATTTTTAAACATATTTTTAAATATATTTTTAAACATATTTTTATTATGGGGGAGGGCCAGCAGTGGTACAAATCATGGAATCATAGAATCATTTAGGTTGGAAGAGACCCTTGGGATCATCCAGTCCAACCATCAGCCCTACTCTACGAGTTCTCCCCTGCCCCATATCCCTCAACACCACATCCAATCTACTCTTANACCTCAAATGACACAAGAATTTATTTTGCTACTGAAGTTAGAAGCAATGCAAGTGAAGTACCCTGGTTCTTGAAAGTGAAAGTGTTTTTCTTTCCATTCCGAACAGATACGACGATTATGACTATGGTGAAATTAATCAGTTGTTGGACCGCAGCTTTAAAGTTTATATCAAGACTGTGGTTTGCACTCCTGAAAAGACCACAAAAAGAATGTATGATAGCTTCTGGAGGCAGTTTGAACACTCTGAGAAGGTAACAGCTTGCATACAGCGGGACAGGGGTGGTAGATCGTGCCACACTGACAGCCACAGCCACCCAGCTGGTGCTCCGGCTGCGGCCGGTGGTACCAGGACTCTGCTCCCGTTCCATAAATCCATTGGGAAGGGGTAGGACTGCCCAGCCTGAAATAATTTTTCTTTTCCAGCTGCCTGTTTGCTGGCAAACAGCTGGCACGGACTGGGCAAGCTCCACACTGTATGGGCAGGTCAGACCTGCAGATGGTAGAGCCTCACCCCAACTGCAGCTTCATCCTCCGCTGGCGGTTGGTGCTACTTGTGTCCCAAGGAAGTGATGCAGGACCCATCCCTCGGCCTCAGCCCCAGCCCCCCATTGCTGGCCAAGGCCTTCTCTGTCCTGTCCTCAGTTGTAGCGTTAATGACCCCAAAGCAGTTACTTAGTGTTAAAGCCTGAAGTTCTGCTGCTGGGCTGCAGCCTGGATTGCAGCTCCCCCAGTAGCATTTCCCGCTGTTAACTCTCGGATGTCTGCTCCGAGGAGTTCACATCCTCCAGTTTTTCTGTGGAACAGCATTTCTAGGCCCCACTTAAAATGCATGCTGGTACAGAGCTGAAATGCACCTTAACTGGAGGCTCTGTGTCCTGCTAAACTCCTTGTGAAAGTAGTTCAGAGATACCCAGTCTCAATAGGGTTACTGTAGCCTTGTTGTCTGATGTCACTGACTCACAGCTGGCACGGACTCTGCAAGGGTGTTCAAGTAAAATCCCACCAACGTTTGTTTTGGTTAGACTCACTGAGAGAGAGGAGCTTCTCAAGCACACAAATCCTTCTTTAAAGCCCAAGACTTTGCATCTCCACAGCCATCAGAATCCAAGGAGCGCACTCGTACGTGTCGCTCACTGCAGTCGCCATCCAGCCTCCTGAGCGAAAACCGCACGAATGGAACCAAACGCAGCCGTTCTGTGCCAGAACAGACTGGGAGCCAGCCTGCCCTCAGGGAGAGAATACTTTTCACCCTCTCCCCCACACAGATTCCAATCTCATCCTCAAAGAAATGGAGGATGAGATGGAAGTAAAGACACCAAGGAGATGAGCTGGGGAACCACAGCTTTCACCTCTGGTAGCTGCTGAACTCCTCTGCCTCAGCAGGGATAATACTTTTATGGCACGTGACAATTGTTCTTGTGTTGCCCCTCAGCTGGCCACCCCGTGTTGTCCAGGTGACAGTTGCCTGTGTGGTTCTCTCTCTGTCCCACAGGGACAAACCACCTTATCCCCTCTCTCTTTGATAACCACCCCTTCTGCTCCGCAGGTACCAACCACCCTTTTTTGCCTTTAACCAATCCATTAATGTAAGCTAAATTTGAACAATAATTTGCAAGCTGTGCATAGTCTGCTGCCAAAGAAGGGCTTGTGTGCTTGAAAGCTCGTCCGTTGTGTCCAGCTAAACCAGTCGGTCCGCTACTGGGTGGCCACCTCTTCCTCCGAACCTGGCCCCCCTTAGCTGTACCCGTGACCTGCTGCAGCCCCCTGCTGCCTTTCCTTCCCCCAGCTAGAACTGAGGGGGGGGCTAAACCTACAGACCCACAGGCTTCCTCTCGCTGGCGTAGGTTCCTGTGAGCGCGCCCGTAAAGCCCGACTCCTTTTCTTCCCCCAAGGTCCATGTAAATTTGCTTCTGGTAGAAGCTCGGATGCAAGCGGAACTACTTTATGCTCTGAGAGCTATTACTCGCTATATGACCTGATGTCTCCGGCGGCCTGTCGACGTTGGAATGTTCTGCAGCTGCAGCGTGGCAGAGGACGATACGAAGCCTCAGGACCAACGGTAGCTCTACGTTACGATGCCCATTGTGCCATAACTCCTTTAGTTTCAGCTCTTTCCCTGTTTGGAATATCACTGCTGCCACTCGGCAGTGGCCGCTCGGCAGTTGAAGAGACAGAGTTGTGCAGAAGCGCCGCCTGCTCACGGTATTTTGGCTTTAGACAGCACGGGACACTCTCTGAACTTGTGGCAATATAGCAAATGATAGATACATAGATCTTGTGTTAAGGCAAATACTGTGGGAGTTGGAGCGTGACAAGAAGTGGGACTTGGTGACATTTGCTTTCCCTCCGAGAATAATCTTAGAAAAATCTCGATGCTGCTATTTGTGCTGGTGGAGTGAACAGACACGGGCTGTTCCAGTTAAGCTACACGTGAAAGTGAGCACTGCTATTGTCTGAGCCTCTGGTGTGTGTGGTTTCCAAAAAGCCTTGTTTCTTAGATTCCTTTTGTAATCGGAACTAAACCTCTCCTGTCCTCACGGATAATTGGAAAGATAGCAGTCAATTCCCTCAAGTAAGTTCAGCCTTAAAATGCTACAGGATGTTTTTGTTCAGCATTATTTGGTGAGCTCCAAAGTGCAATGGTCTTCCTAGGGAAAGGAGAGGACTTGAGCCCTCGGAGCTTGTTTTAGAGGTCTGACTCCGTGAAGTGTCAAGAAGCTTCTTGTCCTGTTTTTCAAGGATGACCCAATACCTGTTCCAGGAGCTAGGACAAGGTGTGGGAATGTTCTTCTAGGCTGCCAAACAGTCCTACTGTATCACATGCCCAACGCTGGTCTTACTGATTTTTGCAGTTGCTTCAATAACTAGGCTAAAACCCATCTATTTTTAGTAAATCAGAATGTGATTCAAATGCTGACGTTTAATATCCAGTGGGTTTGGAGAACACATGAATACTTTTGTATGAGTGTGACTTGCTTTTTAAATTTGTCAGTATTATTGGAGTTTTTTAAATAAAGGTAACAACTTTTTGTGGGGGTGTTTTTGTGGGGTTTCATTTCACGCTTCTCTCCTGACTGGGCCAAAGACCGTTTCTGAACGGCTGAGACAGCAACTGAGCAAACCTACTTAAAATGCCAAACTCTGACTTTTTCAACCGGGTCTAAAACAGTGGAAGAAAATGCAGTTTAGAAAAAAAAATTGGTCTAGGTCTTCACTAACCTGACAGCAGGACTGCACCTCCCACACGCTCCTGGCGTCTCCACCCTCCCAGCCTCCTCCAGCCTCTCTCCAGGTGTACTCTGTCCTGCCAGGCTCTCTCTGTGCTCACCGGTAACGGCTGGGAGATGCCACAGGGGTGTTTACACAAGCAGTGTGATTCTGTGAGGTAAACTGCTTTAAAATCCTCCGGTGGTGAACTTAGTTCCCGGATAAGGCTGCGAATCTGCAAGGGCTGGTGCCCAGTGGCTGGCGGGCAGCGGAAGGAGGGCTGGGTCTGTGCAGGCTGAGGCCCGTATGGCGGGAGACAGCGGGAGGGGGGTGACTACAAGGGAGTGACAAACTTCTGGCTGTGCTCCTCCAGCCGGCTGTGGTGGGGGTCACAGTGCACTCCCACCCGCTGACAGGAAGGTGGGCGCCTTGTTTAAGCCAGGGAAGAAATAGATCTTCCCAAGGCCCCAGGTAGATGTCAATTAAGAGCTGTGTCCCCTGGCCTGCTTCTCAGTCAGCTCAGACGGGTTTCTCTCTGTACAGACCATCCTGAGAACAGTTTTAAGCTTACAGTCCAAGAAGGTGAAATAGCTAAAAAGATCTAGGGGAGAAAGATTAATAAACTGTCAAAAATTGTGACTAACAGGAAGCATCTGCTGTTTCCTCTTAACTAAAAATACAGGATTTTTTAATGTTCCAAAACCAGAGCAAAACTTTCCTGTCCAAGGGCATATTATAAAGCCAAGCTTTGCCTAAGGACCCAGAAGAAGCGTCTTTCCAGTCTGTAACTGGAGTTTCTGCAGCGCCCGATTCTCCTGTCGCTTTTTGGGGGGGGTTAAAGGTTGCCACTAAATTTTGTGAGATGCCTAAACTGGCTGTTTCCATCCTCCACACCAGACACGTGCAGGTACCTACGGGCACTGGCTCCCTTTTCAGGCAGTGAACGCTGCAGAGAGCGTGTCTGTCTGTGTCTGTCTGTCTGTCTGTCAGTGGCTTCAGCTGGTCACATTTTCAGCTGGCGCTAGCGACAACACACACACACACAGAGACACACAGCTGCTCACCTCGCAGAAAAGGCCTGAAAGCATTTGGGGATTGTTCCATGAAAAGCACAGAGGTGTTTGTGGTCCTGAGTAGAAGAGCCCGAGCCAAGCTGTTACCCACAGCAGCACCCACAGCCACTGGTGCGGTCAGTCTTTAAGGAGATGGTTTAAGTCCCCAGATGCTCCATGAAAGGAGGTGGTGGCGATGGCTGCCCAGAGCAGCTGCTGTGCATGATGCCAGGGCAGCAGGGAGGAACTGCAGCGCTGCCTCCATCACTGGTGGGTGTGCTCTGCCCTCCTCTGCTCTGGGCTCTGCTAGTGCTGGCAAATCACCTCATGGACCAGGGAGGGGGGGGTTGAAGGGTCCAGTCCCAAAGCCAGGCAACATGTGGAGGAAGACTGTGCCAGCGCGAGTGACAGGAACTAAAGAGCTGGCTGCTGCCTGGGCCCAGGAGGGACACTACCAAAAAACCCAACAAACAGTAACATAGGGGGTACCCAGATTTGCCCAGTGCTGCAGGACACCCTGCACAGCCCTCCAGGCCCCTGTTCACAGTTTGGCAATGACTGACACATCCAGCATTTTCTTTCAAGGAATCGTAATTGCCCATGTGCCCACGTTGACTGGAGCAAAACCCCAGGTGCCAGCTGCCCTCAACAGATGCTCAGCGCTTGTCAGCGCCAACCAGACGCGCTGACAGGCCTTGGCCACGAGGCCTTTCCCAGTGCCTGCCCACCAGCGTTACACAGCCTGCTCTTTGCCCGCTTTTGGCCTTGATGCCAGCGCCAAGAACAAATGCCTCCAGCTCCCTCCCCACCAGGGAGTGCTCATCCATCAGCTTGTCTTTAGTGCCCCAGGAAAGCAAGTCCATTCCTTTTTCTAAGCAACAAACGGGGCATTGAAGCCGTTTATCTTCCTCTCAACTTCAGCTAAAATTAAAATGGCAAAAGGCAGGAATGATAATGGAGATCTCTCGGAGCTCAGCAGAGCTGCTGCTGGAGCCAACCCCTACTGAAGTGCTGAGCAGCTCTCTCCCCTGGATTGCAGCGATGGAGGCTGCCACACGGGCTCCCCGGGTGATTCACGGTGGGGCTGAGTCCTGCTGGTCACAAGAGGCTCCCGAGCTGCTGGGACAAAAGGCATGTTACACGTTTCATTGTCTTACTGACATTCCCCCCCTCACTGCTTCCAACACCTGGACCATGTAACCCCCCCTTCCTGGCCCCATCAACAGTAAAGAAGTCCCCAGGACTGTAGAAGCAGGGACCTACACTAGGAAAAACACTTCCTTGCCCTTCTTCTACTGCTCCACTTCCCAGCCTTCTCCCATCACCTCCTCTCCGGGCACTGCCAAAGGTACCGAGTGCCACTGAGGGGGCTCTGAGTTGCTGCCTCAGAAAAACAAACCCCTCCGGCTCCTCTGCAGGGATGGCCAGGCTGGAGACTTGCTCTCCCAGCACACACAGCACAGTGCAACGCCACTGCCCTTCAGGATTGGAGCCAGGAGCCCGGCAGCCCCTGCAGAGCAGCTTATTCTTAGTAATTTGGGGTCAGAAAAGAGAGAAATGGGTCAGGTCTGTAAGGCTTGCTGAACCCAGTTGGGCTGTTAATGCTTGAGGTCAGTGATGCACCTGCTGAGTTAATCCATGGGCTACAAGCAGGGACTTCTACACACTGAGAGGAGGAAAACTGAGCAACAAACAAGGCAGAAGCCGTCAGGAGGAATGTGAGGGATGTAGAGCCACTCTGACCCCATGGATGGAGACATGAGCCCAGGGCAGATGGCTGGCCAAGACAATCTGATAAAGACCAGGCACACAGGCGGCTCCCGGGAATGTGGGAACAAGTGAAAGAAGACACCAGGGCAGCAAAGATCTTCTCTGACAGCAGGGATACAGGGGTTTTGCCCTAAGATGTCAGGTCCCAATTCAGAAAAGCCTCTTACCTCCGCAGCTGGACCTGTAGTTTTGGCACCACAGAGGTCTGGGTGCTCTGTCGTAATCTACCCTTTAAAAATCAAAAATTCAGCAAATGGTTCTGTTTCATTTTCCCAGTCAAAGAACCATGCAGCTAACAGACAAATCACACTGAATGCACAGCTGCTCCATCCACTCAGCTATATTGTAAAAAGTGCAAAAAAAATCATACAAGCTTCTGAAAAGCTATTACCCAGCCTATAAACACAAGGCTGTACCTAAAGTTCTAAATTAACTTGCCGTGCTCTCCACTGTGCTGAGTGATGGCAATGTGCAGGGGTACTAGACACATAGAGCTGTACAAGCTACACCACAAAAAAATAACAACTGATTACAATGGAGTAACAGTCACAGCTGGAAGGCAGGAGTGATGCCTTTGAATTCTGTCAAGAAGCTTTTCTGCCACAGGCTTGAAGTCTCTTTCCCAGTACAGTTTGTGGTGGTCCCTTAAACCTGCGTCGAGGCTGTGATCCAGTGCTAGCTCTTCATCTGTAACCAAGGAAAATATCATCATCAGTTCTGCATCGAAATATACCCACCCAGGCACATGTTTTGACCACAGCACATACAGCGTAGCAGCTGTGGACGTTGGTGGCTGAAGACCAGCTCCCGTGTCTAGTTAAGCATCACTGCCTGGGGGGCTTCGCTGCAACTGAAAAGAGAGGATGGTGCAGGCAGGCTGTATTACCCTTGCCCTCACAGCTGTGGCTAAGCTGGGTCTCTGAGGTCAAGCATTTGCTGTGACTGTCAGCCTGGAAACTGCTCGGGTTTTAACATTCCTCACAGCGGGTTCACTGATGTCAGTTGTCAGCCTCATCTAACCGTGCTTCTCCTGCCAGGAATGGCTTTGCCAACCTGGTTCACGAGGACTCTTTCAAGCTATTTGTAGTATCATACTCAAAGCCCAGGAACCCCGCTGGTTACTGCATTACTGGTGCCCCCCCTTCCTCTCAAACGTCATAAATCCTGCTCATAAGGGAGACCAGCCACGTAAGGGATGGAAGGAAGTCGCTGCTCCTTAGCCCCTCTCCGTTTTGCCTGGCTTTGGATGTGGCAAAGAAACAAATCCTTATGGAAAAAGAAATCCATCTGCAACCAGGAGCATGCTCCTGCATGAGTGATCTACAGACACAACTGGTAACGCTGAAGAAAAGTTCTCATACAGTTTAAGAGAAGGATATTTGACAGCCTTTAGGCCCAAACAAAGATCTGATCCTGCACCCAGTGACAGCGTGACTTACCTGTGTCCTAGACTATGGACAACCATCAGATTCTCAATCTGCTAAATAACTCTGTAAGGGACCCTAGTGCACAGCAGGTAAAAGACAACTTAGAGCTGAAGAGAAACTTCAGTTACCCACATTTTGAATCAAATTTTGTCTAGAAAAGAGATGCTCAAACCATAACTATTCCCATGTGAAGGAATGCCAAGGTGCCTATGGAGAGCATGTGGCCTGAGCTGCAACAGCTATAGAGGAAGAGACATTACTCCTGCATGGAGATGGGCTCCATTTCATTGAAAGTTACCACAACTGTGAGTAATACTTGACTTCTTTGTCTCTACAGTGTTTCTATATTATCAAAATTGAAGAGATGCTGACTGTGAGGTAGATTCCAAAAGGGGTTCTGCATAAAGAGATGAGACTCAGAGGCTTTCTGTAGTAAAAGAGAAAAACCCACATTCTTTCAAGAAGGAAGACACGTCATACCTCTGCAAGAAGAAACCCTGTTATCAAGGACAAAACCCAGCCTCAGATACCATATATTTGATGGTACCACAGGATGATTTAAGTTGGTCAGGACCTCTGGAGCAGATTGGGTTGCCCCGTTGAGCACTGAACACCACCGAGGATGGAGATTTTCTGGGCAGCCTGTTCCAGTGCTGCCCCCTGCCACAGTGGAAATTTATTTTCCTAATACTTAATTGCAATTTTTCTAATTGCAATTTGTGCTTGTTAGCTCTTGCCCTATCCAATGGTGCAGTAGCCCAACATGTAAAAAGAATCTCAGCAGCAGAGGAGTGAGACCCTGAAGAGGAAGATTATGGGGTTTGTTTTCAGGCAGAACCGCTTTGCCTACTCCTGAAATTATTTTTCTACCCAAATTAACCGCCTTCTAACACAAGAGCAAGAGACATTTCTCCCTCTCAGCAGATGGCTGTGCCACCCCCCAGAGTTGATTGAATGTTGATGGCATCACTGAGGTTGGGAATTGCAGCCTACAAGAACAAGGGTCAGAACCAGCTGAAAAACAGAAGTGTTGAACTGAAACAGTAAATTTCCCAAAGCAGAGTGTGAGGAACACTGGGGATCAGCGAGGATCAGTGTCCCACACACAAGCTCTGCATCCTCAGATAATTTAATTTTCCCACGACCCTCCTCAAAACTAGCAAAATTGGGTACTGGCCAAACAGCCTCTGAACTGGCTGCAAGCCCAGGAACAAGACAAGCACGCTGGGTCTGCATGTGATGGGGGAAGCTGAAAACTAGCCTACTGACCCGGGTCTGCAATAGCTACCCGTCCCTACAACTTTGTAGGAGTTCACATGTACTGAGATTCCAAACTGACCTCCTCGGATGGATAATGGAGCTGAAGGTAAGTAGAAGAAAAGTCTGGAAAAAGAGAGGCAGAAAAAAGATTTCACCAAATGACCAAAGAGATGAACGTTCTCAAGACAGAGGCTCATCTCCACGTGCTCCTGAGGGACCAGGGCAAGGCAAAGCTGCTGCCAGGAGCCTGGAAACAATAAAGCTCTGAGCCAATAAAGTGACACCAAACTCAAGAGCAGCTGAAGAAAGACAAATGACAGAGCCATTGGAAAGCAGGGTCACTGCGTCTCAGGCTGCTGGGATCAGGAGGGGAAAAAGAAAAACAAATGGCACCTTTTGTCCAGCCTTTCTCAGGCTCAACATCTTTCCAGGCTATTTCCACTCCCTTTTGGCTCCCTAATATCTTCTGTCATCCTGTGCCAGGTAGGGGAAAGAAAAACAAAGGGGAGGAGGCCAAGCACAGCAGGTGAAGTGGGGTGTCTGCTGTGCCATGCTCCACTTTTTCCGCTTCCTGAGGGCGTGCTGGTGCTTAAGTACAGTCCTCTGACTGTCAGCAGTTGCCTCCTGCTTCCTGAACGATAGAATCAGAGCAGTGACGGTTCAAGGCTGTTACTGGATACAATGGGAGGAGGAAGACAATATTAACCAGCTGCTATTACTAAAATCTGTTGGCTCTTTAACACCCAGAGAAACCAGATCGAATGAATAGGATGCGCTTTTTCTACTACTGCTCTTTGGACTCCGGTGTGGAGAAAGATCACCCTTCTGTTACCCTTCTGATTTCATTCTGAGCCACTCTGAATTCACTCTCCCTACAGTTGCATTATAATTGCAATTGTAGCTTTAACTGCAATTGTACGTGAACTTCCTGGTCACCAAAGCTGTACTAGTTAATGAGAGTTCTAATTCCTACCCAGCCTGGACTCTGCAGCCAAATTAATTGCTGGAATAAGCAGTGTTAAATGCAGAGGGAAAAATAAGTAGGAATTTTCCAAAACAAAGACCTCTATTCCTTGCTGCATGCCAGAGATGAAGTATGGTTGTGGCCGTAAAGTTTACAGTTCCACTGCAGAATGTTAAAAAGTGCACTAGTGACCTTGAAACACTGAGTGTGTTCAGATCAATTCAGAAGGAATTACTGCCCACATTAAGATATGCTCTATCACAGCAAGGAATGTAATGAATACATCAACAAATAACAGTAATTCTGCTGTAGCTGGGAAAAAAAATCCTCACAAACCCACCCACTTTTCTGATTTTCTAAAACCAAAAGAGACCACGGGGATCTCACTTTCCCTCGGGGTGTGACTAACATGCAGACACCTTTAGTAAATGTCCCATTGAAACTAAGTCAAAATTAGGTAAGGGTTGCTTCAATTTCATTTGCATTTTAAAGATTGTTTAGAAATATAATTGCAAACCCCCAAAAAATCATCACCAAAGCTCAAAGCAGTTCTCATCAAACAAAGGAGGAAAATTAAATATAGTGACTCTTGGACTGTTATATAGCAATTAAACTCTTTGGAATTTGAAGCCAGCATAAATGTACAGAAGAAAAGATCAACCTGGGTAAGCGAATCAGGGGTTTAACATCCTAAACTAAAGTTCATGCTAAACTCAGAAATTTCCTCTCTTCCTCTCTTATTTTGGGGGGGAGAGGGGGAGTGGGGAAGAGAAAGGCCATCTGTCAGTCTGGCTTTTGGTCAATTCATCTGAAACCACAACAACTTATAGAACCTTCCAGCCCGTATCTGTGGAGAAGCACAGTCTCCCCTGCTGTAAGGAAGAGATGAAAAATTGTCAGGATGTTGCCCATTGAGAAAAGAAGGGTGGCCAAGGGACTCTTGTCACAAGCAGCCATCATGGCCCGTTGCACCACACAGCCCTATGGGGAAAAGCCATACTCCTGACGGCCCAGTGTGTGCTGCAGCCCCTGACAGAAGTCAATACCTGCGGTGACCTTTGAGGCCAGAAGAGGCCACATCCAGTGAAAAGGATGTTTTGCACAGGTCTAGGGGACAGTTGGCTCAAGCAGGCAAAAAGGCAGCTGGTGAAAGGCATTAGGGGCACACCAATGAGTCAAACTGGACTGGGGAGTGACAGGGGCCAATTGCCCCGTGGCGATCGGCAACATCTGAGGGAACGTGCCGAATGGCAAGAGACCACCTCATTGCCGGGTAGTCTATACCAGCCAACCACCTCAAGCTGAGTGGTGACAGACTGCCCACCCAAACTAATACTGACTTGATTTTGCTCCCATTTCTCTTATTAAGAGACTGAGATAAGGAATCTCACCTAAGAGTGATGTGAGGAGCATCAGCAGCGTGTCGGTATCTTCTCCAAAGCATGAGGCTGCACTTGTGATGTTTTCACTGTAGTTCCACAGGGTTTTGCATATCAAACAAGCCAACTGCCAGTCTGCTGGCCCAAAGTCTTGTAAACAGTCAACTAACCTGTCAGTATCAAACAAAAACAGTGGTTTGCTCCATGGAGTTTTCTCCTAAATCCTTCGGAATCTGGCAGTCCAGAAATGTATGCTGACTCCACAAAAGTTTGCTGGAAAGTTAATGAACTAAAGATGTTTTTTTCTTCCTCACTAACTTTCCCCTTTTCATTTAGTCTAGTTCCCTAGGGATGGGAACATGCACTTGTCTACACCTGTATGTGAGTGCCTGCTTGCATCTGTCCATACCCTGTAACTTTTTAATCCAACTGACTAATTTCAAATCACATACATCACAAATGTAACCATCTCAGAAACACTAAAATTCCATCAGATTTCATGACAATCTGTGACTGTTCCAAACCTGTGGTTACCACTAGAGCAGCAGAGACTGCAATGTGAGCTAAACTTTATCAGGCACCAACAATTTAACTGGAAAAAACGGTGTGAATGCAGAAAAGGGTTCAGTCAGATATCCAGCTTAGCACGCATCAGAGGATCTGCCCAGAAGACAAACCCAAAGGAATTTGCTACGTCCATGACTCACAGAACGACCTCTTAGATGCACTGAAGCCTGACTGTTCTGCAGATCTCGCCCATTCCTGTATTTCCTCAGCCTGCACTCCCAACGGACTCCTCTCAGAAATGCCAGTTTTATTAAGAACCATGAGGTTCTTGACCTTTCTCCCAATCTCACTTCCTTGCAGATACCAAACACAGGCTAGATCATAAGCAGGACTCAGGAAATCAAGCTCTAACATTTCCGCCTGCACCAGCTTACGCCCAGTAGCTATCCAGTTCCCACCAAACAGCGGCGCTGACAAGTCCTAGGGCAGGAGAAGTAAATGCTGCTTTTCACCTGCCGTCCCCAGTGACCTCTCTAATAGTAATCCTTCACTGCTGTTCTCTTCCCCAGCCCTATGACACCCTCCTTCCCTCACTTCTCTACTTCCCTGAGAGATGTGTAAGCTGGTGATTAGCAAAGGGAACACGGGATAACTGTTACGTTCAGGTACGACTGAAAATAGCAGTAATTGAAAAGCAACCAAAAAGAGGTTTGCTTTTTCTCTCCTCTCTGAGGGCAGTCATTGTGGAAGATGCCAGGAGACACCTAATGAAAAGCCAGAAGAACTTGCCCTAATTTTTTGACGTTTAACTCCCTGATGAGACTAGTTCCGTGTTTTATTAGGGCCACTATGTATTGGTACAATAACCTCAGTTTCAAAAATCCACAGAGCTGGTTTGGCAAAGCAAGGATGACCTCCTTAACAGTCACTGACAAATTCTCTAGATTTATTCCACATTGATACTGTTTTAGCATCCTTCTTCACAAATTTTCAGAGAGAGCATAGAAAATTCTGTATTTTATATAATTCTATATTCTACAGAATGTTCTATATTCTATATAAAAGAATTTTCTCACATTTATTATTCAACTTGCCTGTAACTTACTGTTATTCTTCTTTTTCAGCTTTCTATTTTGTAAGTTATCTAGAACATGAGATGGAAGGATGAGATGAGCAGGCTATGCATTGTTTACAATGAATAAAAAAGTAATGACATGGTGTATGAAGAGGAGAGCGTTTCAGAGTTAGGCATATTGTTTCATAAATGTGGGTTGCATCAACTGCTTTACAAGCACAGGAACACCATCCTTCACGTTGCTCCAGTTAAGTTGGACCCGCTACCATCTGAACAACGAAGCCACAAGTGAGGCATCTGCTGGGAGTGTTTCGAGATCTAATACCACAAATAGATTTCCCTGGACACTGCAGCAACTGGAAATCTCAGGGGCTAGGGTGGGCTGTGCCCTCTTCTCACACCAGCAGCCAAACCTCGGCGTGTTGGCCTCTTTCCTCCTCAACCAAATATCTCACAGTCCCTCAATTTTTTAAGTTTTAAGTTTCCTCAGTGAGAGGAAACTCAGGAGCTACATGGCTATATCAGATAGTTGTCTCTACAGTACTGAGCAGTTACAAAAATTGCAAGAGACCACGTGGGATATCACGGTTCCTGGAGTAACCTTACCACTTACAACAGATACACATTGATGGTGCCTAACAACTCTCCCCCACGTTGGATTCAGTTAAGTTAAGCATAAGCAGCTACTGCAAAGCCCAGCCTTAACTGCTTTGTTGTATGGTACTCTCCTCTGCTGGACACATCAGGAGGATCTTGGGGAGACTGTTCGATGGGTTTGGGCTCTGCAGCAGGCTAAACCACTTTTTTTGCTTTTGCCAAAAAACATATCAAAGAATATGAAAGGCTCTTTCTTGAAGAACATTATATGCTGGATATCTATTATGTATCCTTATTACAAGTTATTTGCCCTTGTAAAATCTCATCTGATTGAAACTCTTTGGCCATACTACTCAAAGTTGCCTTTTTGGTAAGCTTTATCAGGAACTTACTTTCCAATTCCTCCTTCTTCCATCAGAAGAGCTCGTTTGTTCTTATCTACTGTGAGATTCAGCAGAACTCCACAGGCAGAATAACAGACATCCTGGTTCTTGGCATCAAGCAAAGCGATCATGAACTTGTATACTGGATTGTAGAGAAGGAAACAGTATTACTGGGAAGATGGCCATATCATACAAGTGGCATGACAATGTTCTTACTGAATGTGGGTACTTAGAAAGCAGTGAAATGCAGGCTATCTTACCCAAAAATTTAACCCTGTAGCATATTACTGACAGCTGTAGAGTAGGCCCATGACCCAGAGTAACAGCCATGTTTACATCATGCTGAACACCAGTTTTCTTCAAAGTAATGCATACAAAATTCTAGTTAAAAAAATCCACCAGAGGAACGTGGAAATCTAACCAGGAGAGGCTAAATTGAGCAAACTGAATTACAGCTTATTTCTTAAAAGCAGCACCCTCCTCCGAGCCACGCTGTCGGCAGAAACCGCTCGGCTTTGGCGTTTGGCTCTCATCTCTGTGAGTGGCAGGGTGGCCCAACAGACTGCACCGAGTCCAGCTGGGACTGCTGCTGCCTCCTGGGGCTCCTGTGGGAGAGGGGCGAGAAGCAGAGGCTGGACGTGCAGCACCTCGCAGCGCCTGCTGACGCTGAACTCAGCAGGCAGCAGAAGGCAACCGCAGCCCGGGAGTAGTCGGTGTTGCCTAATGGAGAGGCAGCCTCTCAGCGACTCCTGAGCTCGGCACAGCGACACCACAGTCTCTCCCAGGTGGGAAATTCAGTCCTTTGACTGAGGCAGCTCATCAGCTACCAGTTACGTGTCAGTTATTCTTTTGTAGATACCTTCTCCTTCAAAAGTGGTGGCATGCCCACCCTTGAAAAGAAGAGGTTGTGTATCATGGTGTGTCACCTCACTTTCAGCACCGACAGGTAGCTACAAAAAAAAATTTACAGTGAGCTGGTGTTTAATTAAACTTATGACACACCTTCTGTGGATAGCAAGGAGTTGCCATTTTTCCCAAAGCTCTTTAGACACCCAAAGCAGAAGGACCTGAGAAGACTTGTATCCCACTTCACCCAGAGGCAAATAGGAGGTCTCTGCTGAGGCAGTCAAACGTCTTAAATGCACAGTACAAAGTGCTAACAAGCTGTCGAACATGGGAATCAAAAATCTGTGCTTATGAACCTAAATGAGAATTCATTTTAAATTTAGGAACTCGTATCATATCACTACTGACCTGTGGGATTTGAAAACCTAAGAGTGAAGGGAAATTTCAAATTTATAATCTCTAGGAAGAACAGGGGTTTTGCAGTATTTACTTTTGTGAAGGCAGCATGGCACATTTTTTCTACTCCAATATTCCCGTTTTAATGAAACCGAAATAAAATGTTGGTTATAATGACTACTGCATTCTAGCATTTGCCTAATTCACACAACACCAGAGAAGATTGCTTCTACTCTTAGACAGCTTATTAACAATATTTCCTCTTTAGAACTACGAACATTTAAAAACAGGACGCCTGCAAATGCAAAAGTAACTCACTCTTTTTCTGCATGATGAAGTCACAGATCTCATGATGCTGGGAAAGATTGCCAAAGACTCTGACAGCCTCTACAACTCCATCCATATTGTTGCTCATTAACAGCTTTAAAAGGCCTGTTGGTTTGCAGAGAAATGAAATAACAACAATTACTTGTATATTACAAACATGTGCTTGGCTTTTTATCAATATCAGAATGCAAGCAGCAGCAGCAATGAATGTAATAAATGGGAACAGTTATCTATCTGCCCAGTTGCAGTGAAGGGGGTGAGCTGATGGTAGAACAAGAGCTAAATTGTGTAGGGCTTTGAAGATGAAACAAAGAGCTCCAATATGGGGCTAAAGGCAAAGGAACAAACGAGGAGTTATGAAGACAGCCTAAGCACAGTTGTAATCGTGGGAGACGGTTTTGCTATACAGTTTTGAATAGGCTCACGTGAAAATCCAGGACAACAAAGAAGAAATAAATGTTGCAGTAGATAAGAGAATTTATTTGGATCCCGAGCAGATGGTCTTACGGTGGCATTTCTCCTAAAACTCAAATTATTTTCTGACATTAGCTCTATTTTCTTGCAGTTCTGCTATAACAAGCAAATGCATTTTCTCTGAACAGATACTTAATATTGCCCCTGGTCTGAAGCGTTTACTTGCTTGCAGCTTTTCTGCTTAGCAGTTTCACAGATGATTAGCATGCAACTTCAGGGGACAGAATAAGACCTACAGCATTTCCTAGGAAAAGCTACCATCCCGTAGACTTTTAGGGCACAGCAAAGGAGCTGTGTTACAGAAATTACATTATCAATCTTCTGTGAGTATGAAGTGAACCACTGAAATCCACCCATCGTATAAAGGACTCAAATCAGTCAAGCCTTAGCCTTTCTACCACAGAAAGATGAGAGAAAAAAATATAGAAATTGGCTCTGCTCCCACTGCTTCCATCTTTGAATGCTGCAATAATGAACATGCCTTGAACTTGTCTTAAAGAGACCTCTGACATGATTATTTTTTGTCTTTGGGATCCATTACTTGTATCAAAGAGGAAGTATTCTGGAAGTGTCTCCTGGAAGAGGAAGCCTGCTGGTCTTCAAAAGGTTTTCTCTCTCCCCAGTTCAGGCAGAGGAAAGGTGATGGGACTGTTTCCACATGCTAACAATAAAAACAGGAGAGGGGGAGCAAATGGGACAGGCAGAGAAGTCATTTGTTTCCAACGTTTCTCTGACCAGCAATAAGAGATAGCTTACTTTTGGGTGATAAAATGACTCGTGACAGAACAGCAGAACTGTTAGAGAAACGACATCCACCAGTCAGGGCACTAGGTTGACAGCCAGAAGATTTTTTTCCTACTCCTCATTCTACCTGTTGTGCAAACTTCAAGCTCTGTCTCTCCCCCATGTCTTGTTTATTTGGACAGAAAGCTGTGCAAGGCACAGACTATCTACCTTTTGTATAACATTAACACGAGTCCTGGAACTTAGCTGCAGTTCCTACACATCACTAAAATATGACCCGTCCATACGGTCAGAGAGGAGAGAATCACACGACTCCTATACTGCCTATGGATTTGTAAGCCAGAAACAGACATAAATCAGATTTTGCAGGTTTATGAGGTACTAAGAAGAAAACAAATACTTTCTTACCATACTCTGATTAGAAGTAAAAAGTACTATGATTATTTTGGCTCAGACATAGGGAATTGCTAAACAGCAAAGTCCTTTAGGGAGGAAAACCTGAGGCTTTGTCAATCTAACTATTTTCACACAGGTCATAGAATTATGTTCCAAAAGAATGAGAAATCATTATGGGAAGAACTTAGTCCTATGAAATTTAAATTCCTGCAATATACCACAAAATATTATCAGTGTCTTCATTTTCTGTAATGTTAAAACATAGCACGAATACCTTTCACTTTTAAATAGCTATACAAAAAGTACTGGCTTTAAAGTCCTTACTTTCAGCAATGTGCAGCTTCTTGTCTTGAACAGCAGAACTCTCCAGTTTGTAGTAGGATAAATTGTTGATTGTTGTTGCAGCGTTGATGACCAGCTCCTCACAGTCATCGACTGATTTGTATTCTGGTAGTAAAAAACAAACCAACCCAAAGCATATGTGTATGTAGATGCACACAGGCATGGGAGTCTAACTTAGCAGAGCATTCTGTCTCAGAAGCAGACTGATTCACAGTTTACATGGCTGCAATTACAGACAGCTATTCTCTTTCAGTAATGGGGCAGAAGCTAACAGGCACAGCTGATCCAAAAAAGGCAATACAAAGCCACTCTTTAAAACCTGGTTAGGTAAGACATTTTGCAGATCCTATTTGTTGCTTTTAGATGGAACCAAGGAGAATCCACATGCAGAAATAGGCCTGTGTGATAGACACAGCGAAATAGCAAGGACTATTTATACTCAAAAAAACCAACCAAACAAACAAACAAAAAA